>CM046834.1:15919623-16517123 GCA_025618425.1 Heliocidaris tuberculata
AAAGATAGAAAGAGAAATGGAAGGATAAAACACAAAGAGTAACACAAGAAAAGATAAAGAGCAGACGTCATGCCGTTCCAGTTTCACGTCGACTGGAATCGAAACAGATTCAACAGTGGACGTACTCGAGTAGTCGACGCGTTGACTGTTGACTTCCGGTCGACGTGAACGACGTTCTCGTCCACACAGTCGAAAAATCCCTAATGGTAGTGCATGACACTCGCGTTTTGTACAATACCGAGTATAGAAAAGTCGCAATGTGTGGTTATTCCTAATAACTCGTTAAACAATATCAGTGGTTATTTATTTTTCTTGATCTTCTTGATCTTGATAAGTACGGCTCAACACTCATGTGGAGTAAAACGAATCGGGAGTGTGTGCGCAGAAATAATAAAATACTACTATTGATAATGCTGTTGTAGTTTAACTTTGAACAATTTGGGATCTTGAGTGTTTATTATTGTTTCCGGTAATGAATTCCACTCCGTAAGTGTTCTATATAGGAAGAAATGAATATTTAAAAGCATCTTTATTAGTACTAATTTCGATATATGATTTATTTGAAAGTTAATTAACATTTAAAGGAAAAATTAACCAGAGGTATGGAAAATATATTTGCATGGGTAACTAAAAACCGTTTAGTCCTTAATGCTGACAAGACAAACGTCATGCTAATAGGATCAAGATCGGTTGTTAATAGTGTAAATGATTTTTCTGTCACTCTAAACGGAAGCATTTTGAAAAGAGTAAAAGTGGCAAAATGCCTGGGTGTTATGATTGACGAAGAGTTACGCTCGACTGAACATGTTGAAAAAATTATCAAAACTACGCAAAAAAATATCAGTGTGATTAAGCGTGCTAAGAGATATGTTCCTACACGATCTCTTAAACTTCTTTATAATGCCATTGTTCTACCTCAATTTGATTATTGCTCCTCGGTCTGGTCTGGACGATTTCAAAGACAAACAATTAAATTACAAAAGGTTCAAAAACGAGCTTCCCGTGTGGTGTTGGGAGAAGGATTTGATGCTTCTTCCAGTGACATGTTCGCGCGTCTAGGATGGATGCCTATTCAGACACGTTTCCAGTTTAGACGTGCAGTGATGATATATAGATGTTTACATGATATGGCACCCACATACTTAAAGAGAGATTTAAGTCATGTTAGTTTATTACATGGTTACAATACAGGACAAGCTGAAAAAGATGCCTTGTGTGTACCAAAATTTAGGACGGACACATACAAACACAGTCCTTTGGTTTCGGGAATTAGAGTATGGAACCAACTTGAAAGTTCTGTCAAGAAATCACCAACATTGAACAGTTTCAAACATTGCTGCCAATTTTCGCATTAAAAATTATTGAAATGAAGTTCCCAAGGTGTGAGCTTTACATCGATACCAAGTTTGGCTGTCTGCCCTTTTTAGCCACTTGTCGACCCCCCCATACAATTTTTAAGGCCAAAGGAATGGAGCCACCGCGGCGATGAAGACGCGCAGCGCGTGGCCCAGTCCATATAGGCCCAGTCATAGACAAATTAAATAGTCCCGCGACGACCAGAGCCCTACTGGCGACGACCAGTGCCATGGCTCTGGCGACGACCTCTCTACAGCGCCCTCTACAAGCCAAATACCCGTGATCATGCCTACGTTTGAATTGCAATTTTTTTTTAAATTTCATTCGTCTGTGGGCACCGTATAAGCCTAATTAATATTATAAATAATGCATATCAATGGGTTTTTGTATCTCAAACAGTTATTATCTTGTACTGTGGCACTGAGTTTGGTACATAGGGGTATATTAAGGGTTAATGGGTAAAGGTATTTGAATGACATGTGTTCCGATCAAAGAAACGTGAATTATCGAAAGGTAAATGTACTCTAAAAGTGAAAACAAAAATTAACAGGAACGAAGGCATCACAAACTAGAATAAAAAGGACATAACTCTAACTTACATTAACTCAGACTGCTGTAGGCTTATTTTCAAAATGGATCAAAAGCTTTTGTTGAATTTATTTCCGAGAAATCGACCTTGCTGACTGGCAATTAATACCAAGCCGGTTGAAGCCGTATGTGCCGATCACTAATAATAGTAACACTACTGTCAGGCAGGCTAGCCGCTTATGACCATGATAAATCATAATGCGCTTTATTGAGATGATAAAGTTTTAAGCGGCGGGACAGTGAAAAGTAACACATGACCCTCCGGCTCTCCCAACTTGAAAGAAAGAAAGAAGAAGTGACACACGTTACACATTTTTTTTTAGTTTTTTTTATTTTTATTTATTTATTTTTTATTTTATTTTTTGATTGGATGGGAATACCCAATTTTCAAATTTCATCTACAAATGAGAAAGAAAGAAAGAGAGAGAGAGAGAGAAAGAGTAAGTGTGTGTGTGTGTGTGTGTGTGTGTGAGAGAGAGAGAGGGAGAGGAAGAATAAGAGTGAGTAAGAAAAAGAGAGAGAGAGAGGAAGAAAGAGAGAGAACGATGGGGTGTTCATATATAGGAGTGCCTGGGGTCAAGTTGTAAGAGATTTATTCTCTTTCGGGGAGTGAAAACCACGACTGTGCACATATTTAACGGTCAAGGTTCCCATACTGGACATTCTGTCAGGAATGGCATGTGTCCGGTGAGGCAACATGGACTGGTCAGTCGCCGGTTTGATGAGGTCATTTCAGGTCACGATGACGCATGGCCAGCTTTCGTGATTGACCGGTTATAATGTACACAAATGATTTACGATCGACAAGACTATGCCCGGTCAACGGACATTGTCAAACTGAGATAAAATGGAAGTCCGTAAATAATTGATGAACAACCGTAAATCTATAGTCCATAACTAACAACATTGAAAAACATTATAAGTAAACAATGTGTACTTCTTTATATATATCTAATGTTTATGCCGCTGACATGTCTAGCGCTAGCTCAACAAAAGATATTTGCCTCAGGTAAATATGATGGGCACGCCATCGGAAACAAGGTATTGGATATTTATTTCAGATTTAGCACAAGAAGCAGCAGTGAATTTATTGTAAAAATCCACGGGATTTGATTGGTATATATAGAGGATCTGAGATATAAGCCCTAAGCAACTGTGACAAGCATATTGTATTTCAGTATGTCTAAATGATTATTCTCAACCCAGGGTTTCCTATTCAGAAAGACTGTTGTACATAAATGCCCTCCAAAAAATCTAATATCGATAATTAGGATAAAGGCAGTGGAGGCTTAGTATATCATGCATGTATTGCCCTAATCCAAAAAAGGAGTATAATTATACGCCTAAGTTTAAAAAAATAAAAAATAAAAAAAAATAAGTGACACACATAACGGGCCTATTTTAAACACAGTATAAACCACAAGTAGAACTATAATTCTACTCTGCATTAGGATGTATCATTACATTGCACAAATAAAATTGTGTATCATTATAACTATAATAAAAAAAAAAAGTAGCAGTAGTGATGATGATGATGATGATGATGATGATGATAAATTATAGTGAAAAAAAATTGTTAAAAAAAAAAATAATAAATATCAATAATAATTCATAATAATAATACTTAATAATTAATAATTAAAGTTAATGATAATAATAATAATAACAATAATAATAATGATAATAATAATAATAATAACAACAATAACAATGATAATAATGATAATGATAATAATAATAATAATAATAATAATAATAATAATAATTATAATAATAATAATAATTATAATAATAATAGAAATAACAATAATAATAATAATGATAATGATAACGATAACAATAATAATAACCAAAAAAGACAAACGTGATGATAATGATGATATCAATACGCATTATCTTATTAATGATCACTGTAGGAAAATATGATGATACAGATGGAAAGCAAACAATTTTCTACAGATTTCATTATTGTTCTCATGACAGCAGGCATAAGAGTTTGTATGGAGTGGTGCTCCGACATATAATCCGGAGACAATTACTTCCCGCTTATTTCGTCAGAAAGATATAGGGTTAGGGTTAAAGATAAAGTTGAGTTCTGGGGAGCGTTTCATCAAGCGTTTTGTCAATGATTATTACCGACAAATTTGCCCTCAGCCAATCAGATGCAAGGATTTCAGTAGCTTATAATAGTTGTCGGTAAAAATCACTGACAAAACGCTTGATGAAACGCTCCCCAGGTCATGAGACTGAGTTGTGAAAGAAACTGTCTCAAAGCAATTGGGACAGGTTGATTATATAGCACATAAGAATTGGTGTATGCTGCAAGGTTCTGAAATCACAAAAATGATACGGAATCGACTCCATCCTGCTGAGAGTCGCATGCACTGGACACAGAAATGTGTATATGTGTGTATACTACACACAAATGTTCTTCCCGAACATTTCAGCTGTTTCTTGTCATATTTTGAATGTGAGAGCATTTGAAAAGCAATGCTTTTCAGCGGACATATCTACTATGATAATCTTCCGAACTAACATACAAAAATGAGAAAGCTCACAAATTATTTTTTTACCTTTCCCAGAACTCAAGCTTCCCCTAATAAGTTGCAACTGAGTTTTTTAAGGTTATGTTAAGGTTTAGGGTTATGGTTGGGTATTGGTCTAGGGTTGAAGTTCAGGGGGTGTTTCATCAAGTGTTTGTCAGTTATTTTTGTTAAAAGCTACTGAAATCCTTGCATCTGATTGGCTGAGAGCAAATTTGTCGGTAAAAATCACTGACAAAACACTTGATAAAGCGCTCCCCAGAATTCGGTTAGTTTATGATATCGAGGGGGGAGGGGTGTTTTGGGTGTTCAAACAACCCCTTTGGCCAAAGGGGGTTGTTTTAGGTGTTCAAACACCCCCCCCCCCCTCCCCTTTGGTGTTATTTGATGCTAAACACCCCCTTTTAGAATTGCTGATAACCTTTTTTCTTCTTCTTCTTCTTCTTCTTCTTCTTCTTCTTCTTCTTCTTCTTTTCTTTTTTTTTTTGTCAGAGAATTTTGGAGTAAAAAACACCCCCTTTAAAAAAATCCTGGGTACGCCACTGGAAATCACCGCCGAGCAATTATGATCACCAGTGCCTGAGTCGTACAACCGTATGGAGTCGGGTCAGATCATGTAGCATCATGGTCTGGCCAACCCACTCCAGTATATCCTCTGAGCCGGGAACCTCTGAGGAAATGAGAATAGTATCAGTATAGAATTGACCTGTAAAAGTGGTGTAACATCATATCATGATGAATTGCTAAGAGGGTACATGAAGTTGATCTACTAAAATGAAACATTATCGTACCATCATATTCTGCAGAAAAAAGTGGTTAGTCCTAGGTAACAGCAGAAGCTCAGATACGCCTCTTTAAATCTCAGGATCGTTTTTTTTTTTTTTTTTTTTTTACTCCAACGTGAATACAATGTATACAATTGATATGTTTTATGAAATTATACAAACATGGATCAGGGGCAGAGCCAAGGTTATTGTTTTGTTTCGTTTTTTTCTGGAGGCACCGCACAAGTCTAAAAAAATATCTGACAAGCGAAAAGGATTCAACAAAAAGGTGGTGGGGTATGTATGTAAATTCATAAGGGGGCGATCGCTGCCAGATTTTCAGGAACATGGTGTCATATCAAAGCTAACATAGTCCAGAATTCCAAAGAATACTGAAAACCGGGTACATATTCAAACTTCACAGAGTTTTAGCAATGTTTATTCTGGTTGAAAAGTCATGTCCTTTTTGTGTCGTTCCGTAACGAAGCAATATAATAGTTCATATTTCATAAATTTGATGAATGGTAGACATGAAACAAAATATCTCGTATGGGTGTAAGTATTGCACTATCAATTTGAAAATATACATTATGATGTTCATAATATTCTTCTTTCAAACTTGAAAATATTTTGTGAATGTCATTCCTTAACGCTTGGAATTGCCAATAAATCTTCGCGCTTGCTTTTATGAGTTTAATATCTTTTCAAGATTATTATAAACATTATTCACGCTCGTAATCCAAATCCAAATCCAGATTGCATCTATGCAAAATGTAATTAGGTTTCATATCACTCGGTTGATTATGCAGTAATATTCTGCATATTATATCAACATTCATCCATGAACCAACAGTTCTTGGAATCTTTCATGTATATCTATTTAAAGGGAGAGTCCACCCTGGTATTAAGTTGATCTGAATAAAAGAAGAAAAATAGGAGAAACAGATTAGTGAGAGTTTAAGCAAAATTCCGACAAGTTTTTGATGGATGAATAGATTTGTTTCGTACAGGTTTTGTGTAAAAACATATGATCAATGACTATATCTAAGGTGCATATATGATTGAATATTATCTTTAGAGAAAATGGAAATTAATGATTTTTTTTTTTTTTTGAGGGGTATAGGCAAAAGAGAGAGGAGCTCGCAAGATACGTCACAGAGTTGCCAATTTGTGTTTGATTGATTACAATTTTAAATATTCATAACTTTCTTATTTCTTATCGCATTTTGCTCAAACCTTCACTTATCTGTTTCTTTATTTTTTCTGCTTCTTTTAAAATCAACTTGTAATCAAGGTGGACTTTCCCTTTAAGGGAAAAATGGAAAAGGGTGAATCTCTTTCGCAAGAGTCAAAATGAGTTCTTTCCAAGTATGATTAAAAGGTTAAATAGCGAGACGAAATATAAAAGGATTTTAAGTGGAAAGTTATTACATTTTAAATTATTACATTATTAATATTACTTCTACATTTGAATTTTTTTTTCAGGGCTATCGGTGGCATTTACATGGTCAACATTTGTGAAAGACTGTTAATTTATGCTTTCATCAAAACAAACCCAGGTTTCTAGAAAATAAAGATTATAGAAAGAGGAATAAACCAGAAATAACGAAGAGATGAAGTTCAATAAAAAAAATTTAAAAAAGCGACACCAGTTTAGTTAAGATATTTTCCTTTTTTAATATTGGTGTTTTTACCCGAATTTTTGTGAAATGGGGAGAAAGAAAGGAGGGTGATTTCAAAGATTCGAGTAAAATTTAATCTAAAGAAAGTAAAAGATTATTTAAAAGAAGAGATTCAGACGAAAAAATATATAAAGACCATTTTAATTAGGCCTGGGGAAATATAACTGTCTATACCACAAACTGGGGGGGGGGGAATAAAAGGGAGAGAGAGAGAGAAAGAAGGAAAGAGAGAGAGAGATTAGTGGAAGATAGAAATCCCCTGAATGTATGATGATATACATAAAACGTCATTTCACAAATATGGATTTCTTTAATCAGATTCCTGAGGCTATACCACGATATGAAATAAGATTGCAACACAAATAAACAGCAGAGGGGATTAAATCTATCTCCCCTCTAAACCGACTCTCCTCTGAAAATCACAGTAAGCTGCAGAATTCATTGAAGCAATACATATTTATGAAATGAGCTTAACCTGCTGAGGGTATCAAGTTTTAATGTATACGTAATTAAAAAGCGCAGAAAAAAAGGGAGAACCGATTTCAATTTTGAATCTTAAATTGGAAACGGTAAAGCGAGGCTGACAGATAGGAAACCGGATTCAGTTAGCCGCTTTCTTTGATTAATGCAATGGGGAGAGTATTTTAATTTTATTGGTTTGACTTATGTATTGTTTGGAGAGTTAGTATATAAGATCGGGCTACTCATAAATTGATTACTCGCATCTGAAATCCCTATCATCTATCAAATTTAGATCGCGAAATTGAATTGAATTTAAGGAACCAAACAAAGAAAAGTATGTGGGTAGGACTTGATGATAGAAAAGAGCAACACAATAGTTGTAAAAAAAAAAAAAAAAAAAAAGGGGGGGGGGTCACAATCAAGAAAATATATGAGAAGTATAGAAAACTGTATTTTCATATCTAATAAAAAAAAATCCTTCAATATCGCCAGTACCGGTACTGTCCGAAATGTATGTGTCAATTTATGATGCTATAATTTAGCTTATAGATTTAATGTGTCCATGTCATAGCTTTCCTTTTGGTATGCACGTGCGCCATGAAAGCTGTGTCATTTTGTCATTATTATAATGCGTTTAGATTATCAGGGTTCATCTCACTTCTTGAAAACTTATCGAGGTAGCTCAATTCAATATTATCCCGTTACTTCGGTTGTCATTCGATTAGAGTAGCTTTTAAAACTTGTGGGTTATTTCTTTTATCATGGGAACTGAAGAGCGAAATATGATTTTTATAAACCACGGATATATTATCAATTAATTTGAATTCCCGACATAGAATCAGAATTAAATAAAGAGTCTCAAGTAATTGAAAGTGCTATTTTTCCATGCCATTTCTGCTGAATTTAGCTTTATTCTGAAAAGAAATATTAACATGTTTTATTATACATGAAAGAAATCATTTTTATTGCGTTTTTTAACATTATTTTCCGGTATATTACTATCAACATGATAAACAATTTTTTCAATATTTGAATGAGTCATTTAAAATCTGATTTTTAGAAATGACAGGCCTCGTCAAACAAATTTCTAACACGTTTTAGAAAAAGAAACTAAAATGGATTGATTTTTCCGGTACATTTTAACAATCGTCTATTTGGAGCCAGAAGGGCGTTGCACGGAGTTAACGCGCTTCTGGCTCCGAACAGACAAAATGAACAAAGATACAGTCATAAATTGTCTGGACCGCAAGGGTGTAGATCCGTGTTCATGATTGGGGGGATGACCGGCGAGGGAGTGACGCTACCGAGAGGGAGAGAGAGAGTGTGTGAGAGAGGGGTTTCCCCCCTCCCACACCAGGGACTTTTTCAAAAATCTGTCTATAAAACTTGCATTTTAGAGCATCCAAAAATGGTTTTTAATAAAATGAAGGAATGCACGGATCTACGCCATGCATTGGACGAAACCCCTTAATTTTCTTCGATATTTTCGAATTGAAACTATTGCATTTCTTATTTCCTTACTTCTATAATCATTAAAAAATGTGATGGTATTTCAAAATCAAACATAATGAGTTTAGATAATTATTAGTTTTAAGTTAATGTATCATAATTCTTATTCATTTTATATCAAAAATTATTGGGGTGGATATAGGCCATCCCCCCCCCCACCTCAAAATTTGGGGGGATATATACCCCCACCCCCCACCCCCCGAACGACACCCATGCTGGAACGTGACACTTGTGAGCCTAATTAGCTATACGATGAGCTTATCTATGGTTTCTGAGACTCGTTATCATAGAAGAGAAACCATAAAATAATACTTATTTAGACGTTTTATCACTTCATTAAGTCATCCATATTTGCAGAAATTTCCTGCTACATGTAATACAAAATGTGACTTGCAAATAAATTTTTTTTTTTTTTTAATCATTTTGATGCCCAAATGACCCATGATTCTTGTTAAAGATTCCATTATTTTTCCGTAAATATGACAACACCAAAAAGGGTTATTCATTGGTGAATAAATTATATTAAAGATGTTTAAGATGAGCTGCTCTCTCGGGCAAAATCTGCTCCCTTGAGCGTCATCCCAAAGGAGAAATGTTGCCACACCCTAAACCATCTCTAGCTTATACTTGATTTTCACTCCCCTCCCCCCCCCCCCCCCCCAGGGCGATATGACTTTATCGGTATTTCTAATGTTACTTAATTTTGTAATAAATACATGTTGTATGAAATTTTTCAACTTTTTTGAAGTAAGTTTAGCAGGATAATGTATCAATGGGTAATAATTTAATAAAGATAGGGAGGCATTTGTCCCCATCTGATGATTACATGATTCTCTCCCCTTTCCGGCTTGTATACACTTCTGTTATTATATATTTGTACCTCTCTTTTGTCAAAAATTATCATATCTTCGGGTAATAATGTTCGCATTTTCGCTAAACTATACCTCTCTGTTGCCATCAATTAGATTGATGAGTTATACGAGTCCTATCAGTTTACCATCACAGATCGCACCTTATGATCTTATGATATCTAATCATACGTGTGCTGCAGAAGAAAACTTATATGTTGGGAATTCTAGAGAGCAGTGTTTACAGTGCTCATACACTCTTCTTTATCATAATGAGAGAGAGGGGGAGAAGGGTGGCCTGAGTGAAAGTTTAATTTTAAAAATTGACATAAAATTAGAAAGAAATCAAGAACTACCCCCAACTAGCCTTTGATCTATTTTTGTCTTATTTTTTTCTTGAGAGAGACAGGGGGAGAGAGAGAGAGAGAGAGAGACAGGGGGAGAGAGAGACAGAGACAGACAGAGACAGAGACAGACAGACAGACAGACAGACAGACAGAGAGGGGGTTGCACTTCATACCGGATAATACTGAAACAGATGATATAACTACATGTACATCATAATTTATGCGAGTGAAAAACTAAATTCTTTCTGAGTACTCAATTCTGCTGATATGAATCCATAGATACGGGTACCCCGTCATCAAGTTAACACTCATGGTTAACGGTGTGTGCTTTATTATATCATTCACATAATACGCTCTGAAAACACTCTATCAAAAAGAGACTAAACGTTCTGTTTGATTGATCTCCATGTAGCGTGAATTCGGGGTATATGATCGATCTCAATGTCCATGTTGTCCGAAGAAAGATATACATTAGAAATGCTTTCGGATTACTGTTTCAACAATCAATAAAAAGTATTTTGTTGTTGTAGCTGTTGTCATCAATGGTTAAAATTAAGCATGATCATGGGCACAGTTCATTTCAACAATTCTAATGTTCATTTAGTTTTATTATCCTTAATGTACCGTGCAAGGGATTGAGAAACAAATTCGTCTGGTGAATTGAAAGAAAGATATCAATCATGATGGTGTTGAGCGACTTTCATGACTTGTATAATAGATGCTTTACATGCTTAATGATCTCTGAAATAATAATAATATCATCATTATATCAGTGACATTCTTCCAAAACAACCTGACCATATATTACACCTGCTTGCTGAATATTACACTTAATTTATGATGGTAGGTGTATGAACGTTTCTTCTTCTTTCTGTTTTTTATTTGAAACAATTAAATACAGGTACGACTTTCTTTGACCATCACATCTTGGAGAGACATCTCACCTGTAAGCGAGGTGTAATCATTTTTATGATTAAGTATGAGAGTAATTATTCAATCTGTTATATTCAGGGGATATAATTCAAGACCTTTATCAATATAATTCGTTGTTCATAGATTGTGTCGATCGGATGAGCGCACGAGTACGCTTGGGGCTTACTCACCATGCTCACCACGCGGCCAGGCAAGGCGATGATCACTGATGATGACCGAAGATGGAAAGATGATTGAACAGACCCCGTACACCTGAGCCTGTATAACCATGATAATCTCTCTCTCTCTCTCTCTCTCTCTCTCTCTCTCTCTCTCTCTCTCTCTCTCTCTCTCTCTCTCTCTCTCTCTCTCTCTCTCTCTCTCTCTCTCTCAATCTATCTCTCTATCTCTCTATCTCTGTTTCTTTCTCTCTCTATCTCTCTCTATCTATCTGTCTCTCTCTCTTTCTCTCTCTCTATCTATCTCTCTTTCTCCCTCTATCTCTATCTCTCTCCCCCTTCCTCCCCTCCTCCTCCCCCTCCTCCTCCATCCCCTCATTCTTTCTCACTCCCTCCTTCCTCCTCTCCCTGTCTATCCATCTCTCTTTCTCTCCTTCTTTCTTTCTCTTTCTCCTTCATCCAGTTATATTATCATCAATGTTGTACGTTTTTGATAAACCTGCCTATATACATGTATAAACAGTTTTCTCTTTCTTATACCAGTTTTCCAAATGTTAGACCTTAATTTTATTTGTTTCGTCAGCGTATGTTACATGCCTATTTGTTTCATTTGTGTTAATTTGTATGATATTACAGATGAATCTACTAATTTTTTTTATTACATCTGCATCATCTTGATAATTTTATTGAAGTTTTCTCAAAACACAATGACCACAACCATTCTTTACTAATGCATGTCATTCTCTCTCTCTCTCTCTCTCTCTCTCTCTCTCTCTCTCTCTCTCTCTCTCGATCTCTCTCGATCTCTCTAAAAGGGGAAACGTCTCGCCCTCTCCCTCCTACCTCTGCTCGTCAGGTCACAGCCGACACTTGTTCGCCAACGTGTGAGTGAGCATCAAAGGATTCCACACCTCTATCATCTTGGTAGCACACGGGTCCGCTAATGAGCTAATCTCGCAGACAACAGCCTCATAATTCGTGATGTCTGATTAGGAAAGGACTGCAAATCTTGCCCACTTTATGAATCAACAACTTGATATCTATTCGTCACAAGTAATTGTACAGAAAGCAAGAACAAGAAGAGGATGTCGTTTTTATTTGTCTTTTGGGGGGATTTTTTCAGTCGTTTTTGGTTACATGATAATCTCATCTTTTGAGAGTTCTATTTTTAATTGATTCCAAAGATTTGCTTTCTTGTCGCTGGTGACCTGTTAAAATATGCTTAGTATGGAAATGTTCTTTCTTTTGAAAATGATTTGTTAGGACAAACAGAATGAAAAATAAAAAGAAAATCTCTAGATAAGAACGGGAGTAGGCTGGGGCTCTGCGGATGCCTATATGCAATGCGTGCATTTCTTGGAGACCTAGCTTTATGAGCATTTTCTAGACATTTTCTTTCCTTTTTTTATTCCAGACATTTGTTAATGCATTCTGAGCACCAGTAACATTATTTTGGGAAGGACTGAAAGGATATATAGAATCATATACGTAAACTCGTTCGTGTCATAAAATATTGTTCGATCTCAGAAAATGAATGAACTGGTATTTAGTTAAGAATGAAACCTTATCAAACTATCGATGAAGGCACAGGAAAATACATTTGTATGAAAGATGGTTTCCCCAAACATTATTATTCAAGGAGAAATCTTATTCGACATCGGTCATGTTGTATATCCAATTTCTCAGCAAGTCAAACAAAGCTCACCTATCACCACTGATCATGAATAAATATAATTCAATTTTCATCGCTCTTTGGGATTAGCCGATTTCTTTATAAAGCACTCTCTTTCCACGGGTATACGTCGGGTTTGGATTCTCCTGATTACCGTATGGTTGCGTTAAAAGACAAATCTGGGAACATTTGGGTAAGTGATTTCTGACAAGGCGAATCTGGTGCAGGAAAGAATCAATTTCAAGCTTGGTATACTCATGGAATTCAGGATGTCCTTTACCTAAAACTTGAGTAATTTGATTTCGAAGTGAAAAGCTATGATTTGAAAGGTGTGGTATCTCATCATCGAATAAATAGGTACTTTCCGTCTGTTTTTTTTTTTTTCGTCTTCATCGTTTTCAATTTAAATACATTGAAGAAAATACTGAATACTAAGCAGTCCGACGACTGACAATTTGTCTTGTTAAATGTACAATGATGTGACAGAGATGTTTTTTTTAATAAATTCATGAATATAGATACATGTATATGAATAAAATTAGATACTTGACAAAGATTAAGGTGGTTGTTAGAAATATTGCCTAGCTTGTGCTATTGCAATGGTCTAGTTTAACAACTGTTTGCGACGGTATTTTGATTTTTCTTATACATAATACTAAGTTCTTTTTCTTGATTATACTTAGTTACAGTATTTTGCAAGAGAAAATAGTTCACTAACTCTCCGAGTTATATATCCCTACGTATCCAACATTATTGCATTAATGGGTATAATTAATTTTCTTATAGTTGAGTTTTATTAGGATAACATCACATACATGGAGGATAACGAGTGTGCATGGGTGTATAATAAGACATGAAACAGTCATTAGCTGAAAAGAAGCATAGCTTACTAAAGACTTACTTTCTAAAGACTTAAATCGTATAATCACTTTTTATCTCCTTCGGTCTCTTACATTTCCATGTCCGTTTATCCTCATCCTCTTTCATTCTCTCTCTCTCTCTCTCTCTCTCTCTCTCTCTCTCTCTCTCTCTCTCTCTCTCTTATATATATATATATATATATATATATATATATATATATATATATATATCCTACCCATCCCCCTTCTCTCTCTCTCTCTCCCTCTCTCTCCCTCCTTTCTATCCCTTTCTCTCTCTCCCTCTGTCTTTCACTCGCTTTTCCATTTCCCTCTCTCTTTTTCTCTCTCTGTTCTAATTTCATTTAGATCCCCCCCCCCCCCATTTATTCTTAAGAGAATAGTCGTAAACATTTCAATTGTGAGTTGCATCTAAACTATCTCCCATAATTTGCATACTGTATCTGTAGTGGTAGATGGTTTGAATAAAATGTTGTCTCTGAAATGACGTATTATACCAAAAACTTAGCCAAATTGTCTACATGGTTTAATCATATATGTCTAACTCGAAAAAACAACAAATAATTGTACAACATAGGTTTTATTTCAGTATTCGTATTAATTCTTATCAATATCAATATCCGATGTCCTTAGTATATCATCTTTTAATTCTTATTCAATTCTCATTTATTTCATTTTCAATTAAAAAGTACATTCAAAACAAATACAAAATAAGTCATAAACGGAATTATAAATGAAATGGGGAATTACATAAATAAAGCCCCTGGGCCTTGTACAAGCATAGTTCCCTAAAAATATTGCGAAAATGATATAGACAACAAATAAAAAACTAAAACTAAAACTAAAATATAACACAAATACAGACAACAAAGAAAAATCGGAACAGAAAAATAACTATACATATCTAAGGGAAAGAAAGTAATTAGGTAATCTGGTAATTAGGAGTGAACATTTGAGAAATATTAGAGGGTAATTTATTTTGAAAGTAAAAGAAACCAAGGAGAGCAAGGGAGTAATAGTACAAATCAAAAATATTAAGAGATTTCAATTTTCTGAACAATGGGGCAGAAGGGGCCTTTCCTTTGTTCAGTCATTAAATGTATAACATTGTGTTATATAACCATGTTACATTTGCCTGGTTTAAACTGGTATGCTCTCTTGCCCTTGAAATAGGATAGATATTCTATATTTTTCTGAGCATCATCTGAGGGGTGCCAGTGGAGGGTGTACAGTCAGCTTGCAAAAAACTGCATAATGAAATATATTACACGGGCATTGGTATTATAAAGCTTAAAACCCATATCAATAACATATAACACTTGATTCATAATATATTTATTAGCACATATATCATAATGACAGAACCTTAAACAGGGCATCTGTAGCTCGGTGTCGATATCATAATGGTCAGTAAAAGGGCGGGAAACGGGAGGAGCACAATATTTGGGTTGGTGAGCAATAGATGGATCGTCTGCGTATGAAATGCGCACCGCGCCAAACTCGTCTTGACAGTTGGACAAGCCCTACTTCCGTCATAGAACAGGAATTAGTGATAGCTCAAACATCATATCATATGAGTGTATCTCTTTATATATCTATTTATTCCTGGTTTATAATTCACCTATTCTTTTGTTGTTATTTTTGTTGTTGCTGTTGTTGTCAGGGGCCGCCGAGCGTTTTTGAAAGTGGGGGGGGGGGGGGGGGGCCTGATTTGATTTGACTTGAATAATGACTATTTCGCACTTTTTTTCGGGGATTTTATGAAACGCGTCCACAAAAGTGTAGGGGGCTGCAGCCCCCCCCCCCCCCCCGGTTCCACGGCCTATGGTTGTTGTTGCTGTTGCTGCTGTTGGTGGTGGTGGTGGTGGTGTCGTTGTCGTGGATTACTGCCATTTGGTCCAATCGTCATATGGTCTAACATCATTCCGTCTAATATCAGTTGGTCCAATATACATTTGGTCTAATCAACATATCGTCCAGTCGACGTTTCGTCCAATAACCAGTAGGGCCAATAGCCATTTCGTCTATATTCATTTCGTCTAATAGCCATTTGGTCTGATATTTTTTTTTTTTTTTTTTTTTTTTTTTTTGCCGATTGGTCCAATTACCATACATGTATGGTCCATTCTCAAGTGGTCCAATTACCATTTGGTCTAATCATCAAATGGTCTAAATCCAATTAGTCCAATACCCATTTGGTTCATCAATCATTTGGTCCATATAACAGTTGGTCTAACTTCTTTCAGTCTAATGTCATTTCATCTAAACCAATTTCGTCTAATAACCACTTGGTCTAATTAACATTTGGTCTAATTAGAACTTGGTCCAATTACCGTTTGGTCTAATAAACTTTTGGTCTAATTATCATTTGGTCTAATAACCAATTGGTCTAAGACGAAATGAGACTTGGACCAAGTGATTATTAGACCAACTGGTTATTAGACGAAATTGGTTGATGGACGAAATGATGATTAGACGAAATGGTAATTGGACGAATTTATGATTAGACCATGTAGATATTAGACCATCTGGGATTAGCCAAAATGGGTATTGGACCAAATGAATATTGGACGAACTGATAATTAGACCAAGTAGTATTTGGACTAAATGGGTTTATACCAAATGATTATTCGAACAAATAGTTTTAGACGAAACGGTTATTGACTAACTGGTCATTCGACGAAATGATTATTGGACTAAATGATCATTGGACGAAATGTTAATGGATGAAATGATATTAGACCAAATTGAAATGAATTGAACTGAAATGGTTTATTTATTAAAATTTATTAGCAGCCAAAGGCTGAATTGTGAATTTTTTACAAACAATTTACAGTAATAAATACAGGATACAGAATAAATACAATAGATAAACATAAATATACAAATGACCTTATAAGAAAAAAATAATGCGTTGAATACAAATTCATGTACATACAAGTGGTGTGTAACAAAAATAAAAATAAAAATGGACCGGTGCAAATGATGTTAAGTCTGTTAGATGTCAATTGGACCAAATGGCATTGGACCAAATGGCACTTTACCGTTGTCGTTGTTGTGTTGATATGATGTTGGGAGAAAATTGTGCCCACGAATTTTTAAAACCATTTCAGGCAGATTTCTTCGAATAGCATCAATTTTTATTGAGGAAAAAGCTGGAACAAAAACAGGATTTGTATCATCGGGAATACGAATTAATCCTTGTCCTTCATTTTGATGAAAGGCAGTTAGCTAATTTGCCTGTCATGAACATGTGTTACAAATATAGCATTCACTTATCATTATTACATTTCTACAGAAAATATCCAATGTGATTTAAATTTCTGTATTAGAAGCGACGAAATACAGGCCTATTTGGAACATGATTAAATAAATACGGTTAGAGTTGATTTGGATCAACCTTTGTCATAGAAAGACAGGTTGACGTAGGTGATAGCAAAGGGATCCAGTGAAAGCAGAGACGGGTGGAATTATTACAAAACTCAAAACTCATTACATTCACGATGATGGCTTTCATGTTTTGTAAAGATTAACACTTCTATCATGTCTAAGCAATATCCATTACTCTGCAGACATTTTATGACAATCAAGAAGTAAAATAATTATGAATTTAAAAAGAGGTGAAAATAATTAATTCCCCTAAACACAATGAACCCTCCCATTAAATTTTGACTAAGTGGATTTCAAGGTAACATCTTTCTATAGAGTTTGACTATCGGACTATACAAAAGTAGATCATGATCATACCTTTTTCCGAATTGAAACAATGTCATTACTTTGATTGCATGTTCATGTTCTGTTAGTCAAGACTGACGTTGAAAAGTAAGGAAATATGGCTTTATTCTTGCAGAAATCCATGAAAGATAACACCACAAAAACATATAGTGAAGATTGAAACCATTGATGAGTTGCCTTGAGATGTACACGACGTCCGCCTCATCTGTCCTTTCTGTCCTTTCAGAACATGGGGGGAGAGAGTACCAGTATACTATTAATACATGGTTGGGAGTGCGTTAGTGCGATCTGGCAACACAAAGGTTTTTATCGTGGTGTACTAACACACGAGGCTCGTGTGTTAAGCCCCTTTCACAATTGGTCTGCGACCGTTTGCGACCATTTGGTCGCAAGACAGGCTGCAACAGGCTTCAATCGCCATCGATCTCATCAGGTCGCAGAAAGGCATTCACAAATGCAACAGCGGTCGTAAAACAAAAGCGACTAGAAGAGACCGTTGCACGAGTAAGTCGCATTTGCTCGCATATGCTCGTGCGAGTGGTCTTGCGTTCACATGCGAGTGTTGCACGAGTGATTGCGAGTGGCTTGACGCCAATCACAATAGTCGCACATCGATCGTGCGATTGAATGAGACCGGTGCAAGTGGTCGTGAGAGTATTCGTGCGAGTGGCGTGGGGTATAAAAACCCCCTCGACAATTGACCGGTAGTCAGTTTCAAGTTGACCTTCTTAATAGTCAAGATGCCAAAGAAGAAAGTTACAAAGAAGAGAAAGTTGTTAGAAGAGGGCCCTGTTGCAGAGGATCATCTCCATAGTCCCCCTATATATACCCCCGAGGAATAGTCGCATACAGTCTCATACAGTCGTGCAACGGTAGTACAACGTTGTAAGATGTGCTGCGATCGGTCGTGCAACAGTCTCATGGTCTTAGCACAATCGCACCCATTCGCAAGACTGGTCGCTATAGGTCGCTAGCGCACGTGCGAGTGTTGCACGACCTCCAGCCCACCCACTGCGACTATTGAGTCGTGCGAACTCTCGCATCTAATCGTGCAACGTTGTGCAACACTCATACGAGAATCGCACGACTGGTCGTACGACCTAATGCGAGTGAATCGATCGCATCTGGTCGTGTCTGGATTTTGAGCATGTTCAAAGTTCAGATGCGACCAGTCACGACCGCCTCAGGTTCGTGCGACCGCCTGCAACGACTGGAAGTGGTCGCAAGACACCAAGCGATCGGTCGTGCAACACCCCGAAAAATCTGTTGCAGGCGGTCGCAAACTGGTCGCAGACCAATTGTGAAAGGGGCTTTAGACACCACGATAAAAACCTGCGTGTTGCTGGATCGCACTAACGCACGAAATCACAACCATGTATTAATAGTTTTATAAAACGGGTCTACAATTTTAGTGTTTTCTTACAATCTTAGTGTTTGATCCGGATTAGCCGTGCGTTAGTCCCCTCGCCGTGCGTTATCACTTTTTTTTGCACGGTCACGTGATGTTATTTGACCAATCAGGATGGCTACATTCTTGAACCCGTTTTATAATATGATTTAAAGAGAGGGTTGAGTTCTGGGAAAGGTGAAAATTTATTTGCGAGCTTTCTCATTCCTTTTGTCAGTTTGGAAGAACATCATAATAGAAATGTCCCCTGAAAAGGATTGCTCTTCAAATGCCCTCACATTCAAAATATGACGATAAATAACTGAAGTGTTAGGGCGGAATATTCATAACACATGTGGGTGCAGTCCCATTGGGTCAATTTCTTATCATTTTGATGATTCCATTATACACTGATTCTTAATATGTAGACATGATAAACCTTTCCCAATAGCTTTGAGGTAGTTTCTTTCACAATGTACTTTCGCATGACAAGAACTTTATCTTTAACCACTCTATGTAACAAACGCGTGTTTTCATGAAATTTATGCCCAATGGCGTTAGCTTTTCATCAAAAGGAAGAGAATAAAAATAAACAGTGACAAAAATCAGATAACTGAATGAAGATTTAGTGAAGCATCAGCGTCACTTTTCATGGTGGAGAAACTGAATGAAAATTCTTGGCTTCTCGTATCGTATAGCACATTATCCACCACACATGGTGTTCGATATTATCCCAGCATGCCCAGCATGCCCAGCATGCCCATCTTCCTGCCGAATTCGGCGCTCATCATACTTCTTCAAGGAATTCAAATGAATTCCTTCCTACCATTTCCCCGTTTACTACACCTGGATTGAGAGTGGCAAATGTAGATGAATGACGTGTCAAAGTATATTTTCGCCGCACCGAATATCCGACCTTCGCATATTCATATAAATTTAACAACTCGACTACGACAGTTTTGATTGACTTGTATTTTCACAATAATCATAATTTTCTTGTACTTCTACGGAAAAAGATTATTGCTGCAAATTTCAAACAAAAATAATTGAATTGCAAATTAAGCGATTAAGAGAAAAGGATATAGAATTTGAAGATCTATGCTGACAAATCTACGTAGATCATTGAATAAAGCTTGATAACAAAATACAATAGATATTCGAATTAATTGTTATACGTTTTTATCAGGTTTATAGAAGATGAATTGGAACACGGTTATTAATTGGTATTCATCGCGGTATTATCAAAGAGTGGAAGGTTTGAACGGATACTATTTGTAAAAGGCTTGGAAGAGAGTACAAGCTGCAGTGGTGGATTTAGGGGGGGGCAATCCCGGCCCGTGTCCCCCCCCCCCCCTTTTGAGGGAAAACAATGCATTGTGCCCCCTCTATTTGCGATTGTGCCCCCCCCCCCCATTTTCGAGCAGAAAACCTTTTTTTTTTTTTTTTTTTTTTTTCTTGCTTGTCAGAGAATTATGGAGGGGAACTGGACCCAATAACCCCCCCCCCCCCCCCCAGTGAGCGACTTTTGGAGGGCCGGCGAGACCAAAAAATATGGGTCTTCCTCCAAGCAGTTTCCCAAAGTTGACAATCCTGCATTTGTGTGCCCCCCCCCCCCCTTATACGAAATCCTGGATCCGCCCCTGCAAGCTGCAACGCGTTTTACGCACCACCGTGACATTATTTCGTGAATCATCATGCGTAATGCGCGGCTAAGCACCGCAAAGAGCAAAATCGGGGGGAAAATTCTAGTTTGTGGTGACGTACCCCATATAGTTCGTGTACCGTCTAGTATATGGTTCAATCAACGTAACGCAGGCTCTAATTCAGTGTATTAACTGAGACCGACATAGACATGATAGAAAAAGATATTACTGCTTTGCCTAATAGAATCCCAGTCCCATGGATTAAAGGAGAAGTACTTCAAGAGAAATCAGCTCATTATTTTGGGCTAAGATTGCCTATCATCGTTACAAATATCCCATTAATTTTGATTTTAGAGAAGCTTCGTTGATCATTAAAAATTAAATCCATTTCAACGATAATCCATGAAATTCAATTACCACTCTAATTTTCTCCCTTTTTCCTAGAAGGGAAAGAAAAAAAAAATCTGCTTAGAAACATTGTAAGAAAATACTGCTTTTATTCATGAATATGAAAATTAAATTTTTTAAATTCTATATTTTGAGATTCAATTCTATAATTCAGTAGAAAATATGCCATTAACGGCAGAACTATAAAGTGTATCACCTATACCTTCCTCTACATTTCCTCTTCTTCTTCTTATCAGCTTATCCTCTCTCTTTCTCTCTTTCACACACTCAATCTATCTTTCTTAATCTATCCTTTCCTCGCTCTCTCCCAGTCTTACAGGAATATTGAAGTTTTCTCCTTCTGCCTTTTCCATCGATATTTGTTGTATTTTCCGATGACCCTCTTCATAATATCCGGGCTTGAGAAAAGGGGGGGGGGGAGATTCGACTTTTATCTAACTGCATGATCACTCGATAATGATGGGAACAGCCAATTTTGATGATTAGAAATTTCATCCGATTTTAATGATGCAGATTCAAGCAACATTTTATACACATAGCTCTTCGTCATCATGCACTTAAGTCAAATTAATCAATCGGGGAAAAAATTGCACAGCGAGTGATTTAGAAGGGGGGTAATATTGTTCCTGTTGTTTAGCTTCTTTGGGGGGATTTTGGGGGTGTTTTGTTTTGTTTTTTAATGCGAATATTCTGGTGACGATGCTTATGTAATCGCCAACTGTATAATGTAAACGTGTTAAACTTATGATTTTAATGTGAAGTAAAATGAACGGTCAACAAGAAGTTTCAAAGATGTTTGAAATTACTTGGTGATGTTGGTATCATCAGGGGAAAGAATTGTTGGAATCAATAAACTGCTTATTCTTATGTTGTTGTTGTTGTTTTGGTTTGTTGAGTTTTTTTTTTAGTTTTTTTTTTTTTTTTTGCTTTTTGTTGTTTTGTTTTGTTTTGTTTTGTTTTTTGTTTTTTTTTTGTTCTTTAATTCGTCCGATATACAGTACTTGGAAATGTTATCACAGATTAACTTTAAAGAATAAATCATAAAGTGAACATAGATACTTTCATTGTGTCGAACTTGACAACAACCGTGACTATATTATTGCTTACTTCATTGTTCAAAAGGGTAATAATATTATATGCCATCGCCTCCCCTTCCCCAATGTAGAGACGAATAAAAACAACAAGAAATTCACCCCCTCCCCGCTTTCACCCTATACCTAGAAAAGCACTGATCTGTGATGGTTTTGTTCTTTTTCTTTCTTCCCATTTTAAGCAGGTAAAGAAGGTATAGACGCGAGGAATAAACCCTCTGCGGGTCTGGGACCAAACGTTGACACCATTAAACCGCTTTTCAGCATGAAAAAAGAGCAACCTTGGTGCAGAAAAGAAGTCCCTGGGAGAACGGCCACGTACATCGAACCCTATGCTTCTCGAATTCTGACAATTAAGTGCCTCGGGCAAATTGATGCATGCGCGTCTTATGATGATCTATACCGCCCGAGCTGGGTCTCCCGTCTCTCTCCCTCAGCCGAATGTCCACAAACGCCCTGCCCCATCGCGGTATTTTTTCCGCGTAATACCTCGAATGGTCACGGCTTCGGCCTTGACCCGATCAGGTCATCGTGCGCTTGACCACTGGGTGCGAATACAGTACGTTCAGCGGTCAATCTCATTTTATTTCCTTCTTTATCGTCTTCTGCGGTTAGGGTTTGCGTGAATTATGATGAGGTGTGCGCATTAAAGTCTAGCGGCGCAAGGCGGACGATTGCACCTGAATTGCGTGTCCGTAATTTCAGTAATCATTGCTGTCCGTCGGGGGGAGATGCTAGAAAATTAGTCCGCCCTTTGGTGGAATGTCCCTTTTCATATCATTCAGTTGTAATGGGGATGTTGGTTTTCCATCTACTGCCAGTGTCAAGAGTGATGGGTGAGTTCCATTTTGGTTTTAAAAAAATAAGCCTATTTAGCTCTTAAAATATTAGACATAAATATACTTTAATGTTGATGACTGGTAGTCATAAATATGTAATTTTACTGAATCAGTCTGTCAAAAGGATGAAATAAACTGTCAAATAACATTTATACACACATATTTTCCCCTGGATATCTAGCATTTAATGCTTAATGCCTGATGAAATTTTAGCCAGAGTCATTTTGTATGGACAAAAATAGTGCTTGATACGATTACAAAGGATTTGTCTTGTTCACCTATCATCACCAACATTATTCACAACGTTATATCACGAAAACATTGATCTCTCCACTGAGCTGTCCACAGCTGGAGAACGCAAGAGCATCATCATCACGTGTCGTCTTGAAGGAGAAACAACACCGTCTCCATCATTCTCCTCTTCATTATAATCACCCAATAATAATCATCATCATCATCATCATCATCATCATCATCATCATCTTCACCACCATCGCCATTACAATCACAACAGCCATTATGATGGTGATGAAAATCATGACCAACCTCTACCATCAATCTCAGTTCCTCCACTCCGCATCTTGTCATCAACTCTACGTATAGACGTTGTACGTGCCTTGCAAGCCCGGACACCCGAAATACTGTCCGTCTTCCTCTCTGATTTCAAGGGGGTGTCCCCAGGCGTCAGGTCAGTGACCCCACACTCGTCTCTTAGCTCCAGGTCGCTTGTTACGCGGCATGCACTCTTGTCAATTTGACAGGGAGACCATGGTGTTTGGAATGCCAAGTTTGTAGACGGGTGTTTATTAGACCGTCTCTGTTAGGTAACGGCACCTGTGATGCCAATCAAAAACCATTAAAGAGGCATACCCAACACTTCCTCTTCAACATGTTCAAGTTCAATTTCAGATGAAAAGGTTTAGTGCGGAAGTTCAAAGTCAAACACGGAACGTTTATACAAACAATTAATCTGAAATACAGAATTGTGGAAAATAACGTTTAAAGAAAAAACAGAGATATGGTGAATATTATGAGACTATCACCATCGCACATTGTGTAACGAGTTGAAGTTTGAAGTTTGAAGTTTATTTGTTCCACTTTTGCGTCAAAAACAATTCAGATTTTACAAGCATAATTATCATTTTCAAAACGTACGGGTAAAGAACTCAAATCAAGTACAATGTACAGTAAATATAGGTAGAAAGTTTAGAGAGATATAGGAACGACTGGCAAAAAGGGAAGAAAATGTAAACTGTTTGAACCTTAATAAAAAGCATTGCTTGTAAATGATAAGGCTCCCGTATATAGAGTAACATCATAAGTAATTCTGATTAGAATGTAATAAAAAGCAAACGGATTAGTATCAGATTCACTAAACGTACACAGAGAGCAAGGCTCAGACTGTGGAGTGAGGAAACAAAAAAACGAAAGACAAGAAGAAAAAAAAAGAGAATGAAAAAGAATAAGAAGAAGAAAGGAGAAAAGGAAGAAGAAAGAAGAAGAAGAAGAAGAAGAAGAAGAAGAAGAAGAAGAAGAAGAAGGAGAAGAAGGAGAAGAAGAAGAAGAAGAAGAAGAAGAAAAAGAAGAAGAAGAAGAAGAAAAAGAAGAAGAAGAAGAAGAAGAAGAAGAAGAAGAAGAAGAAGAAAGAGTGAAAAGGATGCCGGCGTTTTGAGAGTTGTTCGAAGGGTATTTGGAAGAGCATTATCTAAGAACAGTATCTAAATTTGAATCTTCAAAGATGAGCGATAAAATTTTTTTATAAAGAACATCCTCCACGAATGAAATGAACTCATTTCGGCACACTCAAAGAGATAAGAGTGATTGTAAACACAATGTATACGCAATCATTATCATCTTCAATTGCCATTGAATCGCAAGCACGCATCTCTACGGCTACCATGTTTTCAGATTCAGGGCATGCAATTCAGTTATTGGAGTATGAAAACTAAATGACAAGTGGGTACATGCAGTGATGTACTGACAGAGGAAAGTAAATGCACCATACCTGAGTTCTTATTTTATCCCCTTGCCCCCCCCCCCCCCTCCCCCTCGTTTCTCGGAGGGGCCTGATTGGCTAAGCTTCATGTTAAAATTTATTTTTCACAATAATTCCATAAGAAGTTACGACATTAAATACATGAATAAAAAAATAAGTCAGAAATTTACAATATAAAATAGGGTGACAAAACGTAGGCTTAGAATAGGAATTCATGTGGATTAACTGCAAAAGAACCTTTTGGCTTCTGTCTAGACAATAACCCTGTATACATCGTATGCAGGTAAACATAGTAATTGAATACATAATTTAGATGGTAGAATGTGAACATCAAAAGTAGAACACACAATAAAAATGTAAAAACAAACGAGGGAAAAGAAAAAAAAACGAAGGAAAAATGCGGAAGAGTGGTGGGGCTACATAAAAGAGTAAAAAAAAATATTGCTACGAAAAAATAGCTTTTTAAACATTATATTAAGATGATACAGATGATCTTAATAGATTCTTCAGATAAAATATTTTCCAGACTATTTTTAAAGACATCTACGGTAACGAGTTTGTGTTTGTTCATATTTACATTGAATTTTTTGTTTTCACATTCATATTCTTTTTTGTACTTTTCCTGTTTTATTACAAATTATGCATGAGAGGGAAAGATCCTTTTAGACCGACAGCCCACGAGACCGAAGGATGCAAAAAGGCCTACGAGCACTGCAGTCCACAAAATTGACAAAACAAAGAAACCCATAAAGAAGTATAGAAAAGTAGACTGAAACTGGAAGAAGGGACAAAAAAAAAAAGAAATTCATAAGGAAGGATAGATATAAAAATGACAAACATAAATAAAAATAGAAAAGAAGATGAGATAAGGGAAAACAAAGAAATACATAGAAAGAAGAAGTTGATAGAAGGAACAACGAAGAAATACATAAGATACCCTATACAAACACAGTCCACGAGACCGAAATTGTCTTAGCCTCGTCAAAGCCTTACCAGTACTAGAAAATTAACTAACTTTAGTATCAAATTAATTTATTGAATTCAGGGATGTCGCTACATTCTCAGGATGGGGGGGGGGGGCATATTGATCGGAAGCATATTCTTTATTGGGCCACATCCCACAATAAAGGCGACGCTCATGATTCTGTATGTTCAGTTCTGCACAGCTATAACTCAAAATAGATGATCGAGTGAATCTGGTGAAGGGATTGGATCTCCATAATAAACATTTTAATTTTTCAATGTTTGTTCAATTCAATTTCATGACATTTATTTCCAACTTTTCAATATAAATGTACAAAATGATAAATGAACAAAATAATGTACATGTATCTTTAACAAAAATATGACAAAATATACATTTTGTGGTACATACATAGTTGGAGGACACACCTCTAAAAGCAAAAGCTTGTGGCGAGGGTACCCTTAGTACATTTATTTAACATTTGTTTTGCTCTGAGGCGATCAACAAACAAAACAAATTAATTACTTTCCTACTTTTCGTTGTGCTTCTGATAAATAAACTGTAGTTCCAAGAAAACAAGGAAATTGAGTAAATCAACACAGTAGTTCGATCATTGAACTTTACCTTTAAAACTCTCCTTGGCCTTCTTTGACACCCGTAAATGTCCAAAACTGACCCTTACAGCGTCCGGCTGACCCAAGAGCTCGTAATATATTTTCACAAGTTGACCGGCCAGTGCTAATAATTTATCTTCTTGCGACACAAAAAATCAATTCACGAAACCGCCTTATCTCTGCCCATCAAGTCTCGTTACCACTTCGATTATTCCAGGTTAGAAGGAGGAACGGATTTCAAATTCAGAACGTCAGCAAGTGTCGAGTCCAGATTCAAGTGGTTATTGGTCATCCAATGCTTGGATAATGGTTTTGAGAGGGCAACTTTTCACTCTATTGCAGTTTAGAAAGTGATCCTTGCAGAAAGAAATGAAACCTCATTAAATTCAGTTAAAGCTTTTGTCGAGCAAGTAAATGAATGAGGGAAGAAAAAGAGAGATGTAAAGATTTCAAAATCAGAACGTAAAGATGGATAGAGAGAGAGAAAAAAAAATAGGTGAAAATGAAATGATGACCCAGGAAAACTTTTTTTATGTATTAAATAAGAAATTAAAAATGGAGAGGATGGGAAATAATAATGAGCATAATATGGACGACATTAAAGAAAAATGACAATAAGGGGAATGGGTATGCAGTCATTTCAGTGGATGATCAAAAATGAAAATATCTACCTAAACAGATGGCTAATAGCAAATACAGTAGCAAAGAAACTACAGGAATTAATAACGATTGAGTCAGTGATGAGTCGGTGATCTAGGGATAAAAAAAGGCATGCCGAAAGTGTAGCAAACAAAATGGAAGAAGATATTTCTTTTTTAATAAAACGTTTGATGGGAAGCCGAGAGGGGGAGAGAAGAAAGGAACTAAACTAAATATGAAATTAAATCGATTTAAGTTCATAAGAAATTGCTAATTTCCACTGCTATTTGGTAAACATGTATAATTGATCATTTAGTTAGTATAATGACAAGGTATACCAACTGTAACATTCCCGTGCATTCGTTTCCCCTTTTTTTGTATTTGAGAAGGTAAAGGACGATAATAAAAACAATTCACATTTATTCTAATGATGAGATGTTTATCCACTAAATAGATAAAAGTACTCGCGCATTGGTATTGTACTTTTGGTGAGGCTATGACCTACTTAGCTTGCAGAATTAGTTCCTCCTTGTTCCTCAAGATTTCATTAAGACACCAGAGTCTTTGCACTCTCCTTCAAGAATGCTAAGAAGTTGCCGCCAAGGGGGTGTATTAAAAACAAATGCAGGAGGTAAGGTCGAGATCTAAAGAATAAAAGCATAGGATGATATGTGATGTAAAACAAGCAGACGTAGCCACTCGTGTAACGCGGATATATCGATGATTAGCTAACGCTCTCTTATGTCGTCAAATCACAGTAACGAAGTTAATGAACATTAATGCCTACTTTCTTCTTAACCTCAATCTGGAGGAGTAGAGAGGCACTTCTAAAGACGGCGCTGAGATAATTCGGACATCTCGGAGCGAGCGCTCAAATTAGGGTTGTACTTCTTGCACTGTCTCTATTCCTCTGCTGATTTCCGTTAGCGGAAGACCTCAAAGCCCCCCAAGATGGTCGCTCTCATCAAAAACAACACAAAAAGGCTCAAGATGGATCGAGAAAATGGGGCCCGTATTTTTCCGCTCCATTCCTCATAATTATTTACCCCAAATCAAACCACGTATCGGCATTATGCGTAAAGTATGTAATCATTCCTGTTCACTCATATCTTTAAATTAGAGAAAAGGTATGCTGGCACTCAGAAGCTAAAAAACCTTCATAATTATGCGAATCTAAGAAAATCGAATTTAAAGATCTTATGGAATGTCATATACTACAGTCATAATGTCATAATGCATGATACCCAAATCATTATATTGCAATGACTAAATTTACCAATTATTTTTGGTTTTGTTTTTGTTTTGTTTTTTACTCTTGTAATTATCATTTCGATATGATTATATTCATCGATAACGCTATACAAGCGTATCAAACATAATTTGAAAGTTACGGTACATATCGGTATAGAAATTGTAAAACTCTCCTGGAAAAAATATGTGAAAAATCAATATTTATTTTGTCAAATTTGTCTATATTTTTGTAATGGAAAAAATTGTTACAAATATATTTTCTACTACAGCAAATACATAGCAAAAGAAAACGTAGTTCACGTGACCTAGATGAGATATAGATGGTCTATCTAAAGCTTAGCTTTACTCAGGCAACCATTCTTGAAAATCCATTAATATAGACTTATGCAAAAGATGAAAATGTCACACTATTTCGTGATTATTTTTATCTGTCTTATTTCATGTCATTTCCAGGAACACAAAGGAGTATTATGTTAACCCTTTCGAGACAATTGACCACATTTTGTGGTTTGGCTCAATAACTTTTGATTCAGAGCTCTAAAAAATATACAAGATGCACGAGTAGAAAGAGTAAAATTTTCTGCACACACTATGTCCATTTTTATTGCATGACCATATTTCGTTTGATGCCAGGAATTTTAAAAAGGAGAATAAACTTCAAAATCCTTAAATTGGCAACGCATTGAGAGGTTCAAAATCACTATTTTTTTATCAAAATTGGCAATTTTTTCAACTTTTCTACTAAGTTTCTAATGATGTATATTGTTTTCAAAGACATTGCATTTTGTTAGAACCTTGTAGCACTAAAAGAAAAATATTATTATTGCCAATTTGAAGAACAAAATGTGATCAATTTAGCCCTTAAATAATTCCTGTCCTGAAAGGGTTAACAAATGATACAAGATATGATACAGGGGTTAAGGTAAATCAACTTCACCGCCAGCACCACCACCACCACACACACTCTCGTTGGTCGTTATATCCATTAAAAATGATGGATTATTTTCCTCGGTGGTACATCAAACACGGTAATATTTAAACTCTTGAAAATCCAAAAAGTATTTTGCGTCACGGCATTATATTCAAAGGCATTTTCAAGAGGAAAAAAACAAACAAATAAGACATGTATTAATGTAAAAATCAAAGGAGAGGTGAAGAGCAATCAAAAACAAAAACAAAAAACAATATCCGCATGCCGCGCCACCTAATGAAGGATAGATCAGTGGATCATAACCTAATGGCTGACGTGACATATTTATGATAATACATGCAGTGTGGTCATAATTATCATTATACCTCAATTTTAACTGTAGCGACGGAAATTGCTATTGTTCATACAAGGCGTCCTTGTAAAACTGTTAATTCATCTTGTAGTTTCATTCATAAAAAGCTGGAATATCAGTTACAAAACTTCTTTCCACAAGGATCTTGGTATATATATATATATAGAGAGAGAGAGAGAGAGAGGGGGGGGGGGGAGGGGGAGAAATTATTTCTCTCATTATACTTTCCACTATTATAAGCAACTATGAGTGACCACCAGCGTTGTGTTCGAGGAACATATCTCTCACTGTACATGTATATATTTGAATATTAAAATTAGCGAAAAATATTATTCACTGCTTCTACATGTACATGCATATATAATGATGATTTTTTGAATGAAAAAAGAATAATATGCATGCATAACAATGCAACAAAAATGAAAAATTCCTCCAACATGTTAAAAACATACAAAACAAAAAAAAAATGAATACTAATTCGCTTTTTCTAACTATAGCATTACGAAAGATGACGAATTTGATTTCAATCGATTGGTAAAATTTCAATATATTTCAGGATTAAATGGTTATTGAAGCCTATTATCGAAAGGCATGTACCTTGACTGTTAATTTTGGGTGTTCATTGACAATTAAAATGAATCATGAAAGAATATATTTGTTGCTTTTATAAGGAGAAGAAGGATCTAAAATAGATATTGAAGAAGAGAAAGGCGAGGGATGAAGAGAAATGCAAAAGGACACAGATGTTGAGGAGTAAATAATAATGTATCTTTCATCGTTGACCTTATATACAGAGAAGAAGAGAAAAAAAGGGTAGCTAGTTCATTAAAGAAACTTAACACTGCAGACTTTAAAAGAGTACAGGGTTTTTGTTTCCAGGTAAGCCGGGGTAACTAGACAACTTCTATCATAAAGTTTGCTTTAATGCATCTTACAACTGTACAATAATTAATATCGAGTGTTACACAGAGGCTCAGGTTACGCGACGCTGGTCATTTTTATGCCTTTCGTCTCATCCACTTGACCCCCGTGTTAAAAACTTTCAGTGGTAATTTAGTTGGCAGCTTCGACCTCAATAGGAAGGAAATGGCAATTGAGATACATATCTGGTTATACCCACAATCTTGTCGATCAAAGATCAGCCATGATCGACTAGATATTAGTTGAAAGTCAATTCAAACATGTCAATAATTCTATATTGTTACAAATAAGATTATGTGCTGCAATACGCAGTTTTATGTCGGTTCTACTACACGTCCTAGCTCCATCGACAATATTGCCCCGCGATCAGTTTCCTACACTGGTAGAATTCCTAACTTCAATCCTTGACCAAATACTATACCTAACCCAAATACTAATTCTAATATAAAACCCAACACTAACCCTAACACTAACCCTACATCCTTGAAGAGATAAAAATCCAGCGCAAAAGGCCCAGGAGCACTAACGTCCTGTCACCTTTTATGGTCATGTTCTTCCCATTTTTAGACAGACAATAGTTTATGAATGCAGAATGCAGAATCCCGTGGCCAACATTTTGAACGCATTATCTTGGCAAGCGAGATTCAGGAACCCATGACAGAGCCTGAGGGGGTGTTGAATAGATCGCATCTAAGAATTTATTAGAAAAGGGGGAAGGAAAAAAAACATATAGCAATTAAGAAAAATAAAAACCAGTACATGAAAACGGTAATTTTCGACAAAAAGTCAGACATAATTTTACCCGTACCACTACTACCAGCAAAGTCACGTTTCTTCGTGCTCTCCTAAGTATATGATGAGTTGAAAGGCTACATGATAGATTTACCAGTTATTTTTGTTTTTACTTTTTCTTACTCTCGAAATGTATTGAATCAAAGTACTGGATTGACTCAAGACTGAACTACCTAGTCTTCTGGAGAGGAATTCATAAATAACTTTCCTCGAAATTGTCAAAGTGAAAAGTGATCAAGTCGGGGTATATAAAATGAAAAGTAAGGAAACATCATGATGGAATCTTGTGATGTCTGGATGGGAAGTCAAGTACAAGGAATAGGTCAGATTGACCGGGGTCTGGTTTCCCTTGACCCTTGGTCACTAGTGGTCAACACACGTCCCAGGTCAACTCAACTGGTCAATAGACAAGATCGTCATGCGTATGCTACCAACCAAATGCTAAGTAGGTTTAATATATCAAAATCGAACCTGTACTGGATTTTATCAAGAAAATGTACGACTCTGTTACATTTAAATTTCTCGTATTATATATCCTATAATTATTGTTTCAAAATAATTTAAAGATATCAACATTCATTTTAGTTTATTTGAGTTATTTTTTTAAAATGACCCAAGCAAAAGCACGATAGCCTTTGATCTTATACCCAAAATCATTTTTTAATGAAAATTTCATATGGCTGCATGGCTGTATAAAAAGATACATCAAAATGGTGCTGTATAGGCCTATAATATTTAAGATGCTTAAAATATTACGAACTATACAAAATCTGCTCTTCTAATACTGAGAGCTTATTTATCAGTGATTGTGATCTTCCTTTAGCCCCATCGATGTTAATTATTGTTTTGATTACGAGAAATCTACCGTTTACGACAGAAATATCTATTCATTCACATTATTATATTTGATAGTTTACAATGCAAATAAAAGTGAGGGTGAGCTTATATGGCAAAAAAGAGAGAAATGCACTTCAACAGGCAACACATTCACTGATTGAAGAAGATCTTTATGATAATGGGGAAGAAAAAACTAGCTTGAATAATGGATCCTGTTGAAGAAAAGCCTGTGTAATGTTGTTTAACACCAACCCAGGAGCGCAGATGAATAGAGTGGCAAGAAAGAAATCAGGTTACATTTAATAGCTATGGAAATGCATGTTACTTTCGACACCTGTGAGCTAACGACAGCCTGCGGTCTCTTCACGCCAACTCCAGGAGAAGGTTGCTGTGCAATGTCTTGAGTTCGAAGTGACCAGCTCGGATGGCCGACAAAAGAACGGTTGCGATACGGCGTGTAAGGTTTGCGTGAACGGGTAATTAGCCGCAGGCGCTCTGTTTCGCAACTACGAGCTTCCATGGGGGAGCAAGGCGCCACCACGGCTCATTGCAGTAGTCATGAATAAATGAAACTAAAGCGCGGGATATTAAAACAACCGGCGCATCATAGCTTGTCACTTTCTGATCCATTTGATATGTTATCCATCTTTCCCTTACTTTCTCACTTCCAATCCTTTCTTTCTCATCTATCTGAATATTCAATTTTTCCTGGATGTGGATTTTGCCAAGCGTTTCCATTATAATGTTATATTCTTTATTGAATTTAAAATGTACCACATTTTACAGTTATGGTAGAAGGCGCTGTGTCTTCTTGGTTCGTTATTATTATGTTGCTTTTGGTGCATTCTTATGACGCTACGCATTTGACGCACACAATAATCGTTTTCCCATATTTTTAACCCTTTAACGCAATGGCAGTTTGTTTTGGTAGTCATTTTTATAATAATATACTTTTGTTTTTTTACTCTGATGTTAAACTTATTTGAATTGTTTTCCGACTCTTGCGCCATGTTATTTGTCACTGATACAATGTACCAACAGGGGCGTCGATTTGGGGTGGCAGGGGCAGTTGCCCCCCCCCCCCCCCCCCCAGAAAATATTGGGAGGGCAAACATATCGTTTTGCCCCACCAATAAATCGGGAGGTGTAAAACTCGGGAAATGAAACCGTCCAAACAATGAATATAAAAGGTATTACACGATCAGGGGAGCGTTTCATCAAGTGTCTTGTCAGTGATTTTTACTGACAAATTTGCTCTCAGCCAATCAGATGCAAGGATTTCAGTAGCTTATAACAGTCGTCGGTAAAAATCACTGACAAAATGCTTGATGAAACGTTCCCCTGACTTCAATTTTGCCTTTCCCTGTTTCAGTAACCGTGGAGAAGCTAGTAATTAAGAGGCTTTAAGCAAATCATGAAGGGTACTATTAGGCTCCCTCCCCCCCGGCCCCCAATCCGAAAAAACGGATCGACGCCCCTGTGTACCAAGTGAGCAAGGGGGGAAATTTTGTAACAGAAAAGGGTAGTTAGTAAAGTGAAGATAGGGACAAAGAGAGTGATAGAAAGAGAAAGAGAGAGAGAGAAAGAGAGATGCAAAAGGAGAAAGGGGAGAGGGGGAGGGGAGAAAGAAATAGGAAGAAAGAGGGAGAGGGGGATGCAGATAGAGGAATAAATACGAAGAGAGAGAGAGAGCGGGGGAGGGTGGGAGGGACAGAGAAGAAAATACTAAGAAAGGAGAGGGAGAGTGAGTGAGAGAGAGAGAGAGAGAGAGAGAGAGAGAGAGAGAGGTCAGTCACCTTGTTTAGCATCATAATGGTCAAAGCATGCAAAATATCCACCACCTTTTAATCAGAATCCATGCCATGTTAAAAAAACCAGACAGACCTGGTGTCTTCTAATAATCCAAACTCCTATCCCGGCTTCCAGTCTATACCAGATTAGTTTTCCGTCTGTCTCGGAGCTATATGATTGTCTAACGGCATTAATCATCAAAACAGGACCTTTTTTTATATTTATAATGGAATTTCGGTTCATTTTATAATTATTATGTATACGTCTATCATCTTTAATCACCTTCCTTATGGCGATTTGTTGGATAAGAATTATGTACGAAAATCAGATGAATATTTCACGAATGATCTTTGAATGAAAAGACAGACAGAAGAGAGAATAGGAAAGAGGAAGAGGGGGAAGGGGAGGGAAGAATGGGAGAAAATAAGGAAGATGTGATGTTGGGATGGTAATCATATACCTTGATTCAATTCCCAAGTAATATGACAAATCATTATCAGTAAGTAAAGTGGACAACAGGATCAACCAAAAAAAAATAAGTTAACGATTTACGCTTTCTTTCATTATCTCTCTTTCTTTCTCTCTCTCTCTCTCTCTCTCTCTCTCTCTCTCTCTAGCTATCTCTATCTATCTGTCTATCTATCTCTCTCTCTCCCTCCTCTCTCTCTCTCTCTCTCTCTCTCTCTATCTCCCGCTGTCTCATATCTATTTTTTTTTTGTCCTCTCTCTCTCCATTTCGTTTTTGTTGTCTTTTTATTTTCTATTTCAAACATTTCATCAAACACTGACAGTTACATATTTATTTTGTTGTTGTTATTGTTGCTGTTCAAAATGTTGGTACTATATAAATACATATGTCACAAATCATAGAATGATACGAAGATACAAAAAAAAACATACCCTTAAAAACATGTTTACATAATTACCCAGAAACTCACTTTTTTGTTAGTCAGAAATTGGTCTATATCAGTATAATTCCTTACTAACAGCTCACATTCTCTCATTCATGTCATTTGACGAGTCTTAAAAGCGTGACACGCCCATCTCATTTGAGCGTGGTTCGGATGACTGAATGTAGGAACTGGTTAATGAGGCAACGTTAATGAGAGTGTAAGAAGAGAATGTAGATCTGTCATTGTGATGATGTTGATTGTTAACGGTTAAGGATCAGTTACTCGACCTCAGGACACCAGAGAAGGAGAAGTGAGGCAGTGCCAATCAGGGGCAAGGCCATGATTTCTTTTCATTCTCTTACTAGTTTTAATCAAGGCATTATTTGACTTATATTTCAACTAATTACCCGTGAATATCTGGAGATAGCAATTACTAATTGAACACGTCATCAAAGTTATAAGTAGCGATATAAAGAGTAATGCAATGATTGATTCACAATGTGTATATATCAGATGGATCGTACTCTGATCTTACAAACTTATATCATCTTTATGTTTCTATAAATATATGAAATATGACAATAAATGCTCATTCTCCATGTTCTCGGAATAATTTTTGTTATAGTTTTTCCAATATACTACCGATTCCACTACTGATATACACTGTTAAATACAGTGTGAATCAATAAAAAGGTAACCCATATTCAACCCTAAATGTTGTTGCAATCAATCAATATATATATATATATATATATATATTCATTTCATCAAACATACTCACAATGTAGCCTATCAGGTTTCCTTTAATTTGATACCCTGATCAATAAAATCTGACCATGGAATGGACAGCAGAACAGTATAACAATTTCTCCCATTCATGTCAAATTTGCCTCTGCCCAAATTTTGAATGAAATCGATGGTCAACCCAAGATTGGTTGAATGGTCTCCATTCCCCACTTGAATGCACTCACATATAACATGATAACGATCCGTCGATCTACCCATAATATTTCCAATCAACTATCATAAAATACCTGTCTATAACTAACAGCTTAACAATGTGATTGCTTAACGGCTTAAAAATGGTTTAATTTTCCCCATGCAGTATTATTCAAGGTGACATTCTATCCGAATATTAAACGCGTCATAGTAATGAATTTATAATAAGTCTGTCTACATGATAGCATCATTAATTTTTCTTGCAATAAGTAAATTGGTTTTGTGCCGAACATGTTGGATATAAACGTTTTCTCTTGACATAATGTCAGGGCTTTATCAGAGGCATATCGTTTTAAATTAATAACGAGGCCAATTCATTTCAAATTGGTTCCCAGGTCAGGACTTGTTATACATCTATAGTGCAATTATAACACACTGATCATAATAATTGCATTATTAATTGAATCCACCTAGACTAAAATAAAAGCAATCATATACCAATGCCTCCTAACCTAAAAAAAAAAAAAAAAAAAAAAAAACAAGGAGGGGTAAAGTTGAATACTCAGAATTCTATTTTTGGTGTTTGGAATACACACAATTAATTACTATTATTGTCTTACAGCGCATAGAATGGTGTTTCGAGCTCCTTTCAAAATTAAACTCATGAGCACACCAGTCGTTGGTTATGCATGCCATAGATTATGATTAGCTATAGACAGATAGGATCGTGTCATATATTCATAAAAGTGCATTAACGTTTCATGATACATGATAAATAAAGGGAGATTAAGAAGATGTATTTATTTTGGCTTGTATACTAAGGGCATCAGTAATATTGATATTTTGACCATTTTCTACCGAAATCAGGATAAGACATCCTCCTCACCCCCTCTGACAGGGATCCTATACCCTGATACAAGCTGATTCTCTACATTACACGTGATGCTGCTGCTGTATAAGATGATAAAGCATATAAATTTAAATATGATTACTAATAGAAATACTATATCTCAGTTCATTTTCTTTAACAATTTTCATTCATTTGAACTTTAAATTCTATATTCATTTGAGCTTAAAATGCAGTCTTTACTATATAGATTATGTACACTTTGATATAACTTTCAAACACGCAGATAGCATTTTCTTATTCCGAAATCTATTGAAGTATACCTATTCCATTACTTTATATTATGGCCTCAGTTTTAATCGTATAAGTGAAATGAAGAAATGAGTATAGCTGTGAAACGTTTCTGTCCTAATGGATTTGAAAAGGAAATTGAAACAAATGGCGGCAACAGTTGAAAGACCTCCTGCACAAAAAAACGATTTTAGGTCAGTAGAGAATGACGGATCTGGGTTGAATGAGGGAGGAATATTATCATAATTGTCATGCCACACGAATAAACATAGAAAGCTGACGAGATTTCGAACGTACACAAAAAACAGAGGAGGAAAACCAATTCATTAATTAGAGCTTTTTATGGCAACCCTGATAATTTACCAAGTGCACTGGTAACTTTGTTACACGGTACCTGGGAATACATTATTAACATATCCTTATATTATAAATACAAAATGCATTTTTTTTTAAATTTCATACAGCTCCAAACAGAGGCTGATATGCAGGGAAAAGAGATGAATACAATATAATGTGAGTGAGTATATGGTGAGAGAGGTATATAGCGAGAAATGAAATTCATGTTTGAGTAAATACAGCAGTTACTGTTATATTTTAGATTATTTTTTTCAATTGATTCGAAATTCTAGACATTATCAAATTAAAGCGAAAACAAAAAGGAAACACGAGTTGTTAATTATTCCGATGTAGAGAGTATCATATTGGTATCAACAATAAATCATTGAATAAATCTTATATATACTTCCCTCTTTTCAGTTAACAGAATATCGAAAAATATTGAACATTCTTTATATTTTTATACATGGTATGCAATTTTTCCCTTTATAACATGCGTATACATGTGTAACAAAAATCTGAACTAAACCATATATCATGTGTAGGAACATCATTGAGAATGTAGTGATTCCATTTATGTTTATGGACCCGCTGCAGTTCAAATAAGAGGAAACAGGAATAAGTTATTGAATTGTATATTTGAAGTATTTTTGAAGTATATTTGAAGTATATTTGAAGTACATTTGAAGTATATTTTATGTACAACGAGAATACCCAGTAGTTGAATAATCTTAAATGTAATGTGCATTCTGGCGGTGGTATCAAAATATCTTCATCACAAAATTAAAAGCGACGGTAGACCTATAGGGCCCTCTTTCATAAAACTTGTCAACTGCCCCATTTCTATGACAAATTTGCTCTCAGCCAATCAGATTCAAGGATTTCAGTAGCTTATTACAATTATTGTAAATTGTTATTGATAACAAGTTTTATGAAACAGGGCCCTGGTGATCATAAACTTTTATCCTTTAAATACGAGTAATTTTCTCAGAACTCTACCATATTTTCAAAAATAGGAAACTAGGTTAGTGCCTGTACCGCTTGGCTGATCAACCGAGCGAACGGCGAACGAAAGATACGGCGAGGTGAGCCGTCTGATTGTGGGCATATACGCCTTATTGGTCTCACAAATGTATCGTGGTTGGATATCTGAAGTGCTGCTTCCTACAAACTCGTTTGATTGCCCATTTTTTAACCACCTTTAGCAATAGATATTATGAGAAATTACAGCAACTTCAATCTGTTTAACATCCCCGTGTAATATACCCAGCAATTCTTGCGTATCCTGCGTGGTGGGGACGGTTCTTTTCAATTAGATAATGGGTATAATGGAATAGGGAAAGCGTTTTTGTTTATTCGACTTTCTCATAATTAGGTGTGAGAAAAAAAAAGTAAAAACGTGGGGTGATCATTACATCGTACAAAAAAGGAGGTTACTTTTATTACTAACAATTGCGACATGTGCATCACTTATGCATGGTGGGTGTATAATAATATTATGGTGATCTTTTCACTGTTAATCACATTCGACTTATAGAATTGAAGATATAAGACCGCAGTTTAATGTAAAGCTTAGGTGAAGATAAGGTATTGTGAGCCTTCTGACATGTTGATATCATTCTTCAATGTTAACATTGCGAATTGTATATTCACATTTCCAATTTAAAAAACAGGAAAGGATCCTCTTGAAATTTACATTGTAAGAGAGCACGTGGGCGCCGATCGTACTGACACGATTTCGGTATATGGAGGTTGTATAGTCTGCTGACAAACTTTTTATTTTCCCAGACCAAATTACTTGAATACCCTATATTAACCGATTAAAAAGGAATATATTCCTCTGCTCCTGTCTTGCCTGTATGGTCAGAGAAGGGTCAATAAAGAAACTTTTCAATTCAATTCAAATCAACATTTATTTTCTTCCATTGGTTTTGACAACATTCAACATCTGTACAAATAGTACAATTTGCATGCATAATATAAAGTAGTATCAGTACAATCAAGAACTTGCAATATCACAGGGAAGAATGTGCAATCCCAATGAGCAGATGCTTGCAGCAGGTACCGGTAGGGCCCGTTGCACAAAACTTGCGTTTAATCGCAACTCCTAAAAATCAAACGCAAAGTCCTTAATGCGCACTTCTGATTGGCTGAAAATAAAGTTGCGTTTGATTTTCTTGAGTTGCGATCAAACGCAAGTTTTGTGCAACAGGCCTCTGGATACACAAATACAAAAACTTCTACCCTCATCGAACCATGAATAAGTCTTACTCATTTTTTTTTTTTCATTAAGACATTTAGAGACTAAGTAAAACTTAATACTTTTCTTTAATAAAATCCACGGCTATTAATGGTGCATAATTATAAGAACTCATATAGATTTTTTATGCAATTTCATCCATCAAGATCAAATGTATAAGACAATTGAGAAATTACATTGAGACTACCTCGCTGACTTATGTCAACGATGGATGCCCGGATATTGGAAGTTTCGTCATCCTCGGGCGGGCATGGCGGGAGGGGAGGGGGTGTAGCCCCCAAAAGCCTTTCTGCCTCATAGGCCTATGGTGAGTTTGATTGGTTCTTTTATATGTGGTCTCGTTCTATTCTTCAAAAAAAAAATAGTATATCTGGGTCCTACTAAAAGCCGCCAACAGCAGCCAACAGCAGCCAAGATGCCAATACACGGTAATCGATTTACCAAAAGCCGCTGAGAGCCGCCAAGAGTCCGATCTACTAAAAGCCCCCAACAACCATATCGATAATCAATTTTTTATCATTGTATTCTTTTACTGATTTCAGGCCCTAAAATAACTTATTTTTTGTTGATTTCCTACCAAAATGTTAAGAATAGCCTTAGAAACATTTAAGGGGCCTCTTGGTTGTCCCTTGACTGCTCCAGAAATGGTTTTATGCTTGTTTTCAAGTATGCTTTTGGTGGCTGTTGGCTGCTGTTGGAGCGAATATTATGCCTTGAATTCTTTTATATTTTGTATTCCATTGCCAGTAAGTTCGAATTTTCATGTTCAATCCTTGATTGAAATGCCCAGTACCTCAATGTTACACCTAAGTTCATTATCTTACACAGGGCGATATTTGTGTTTGTGTGATGGGCTCGTATGTAAACTTGTCGTATGAATACTACTCATACTAATATATGTATGTTATTAAAACCTCAGTCATTTAGAGTGAAGAGTACTCTCAACTGACAACGAGAATATGATCTGCCTAGGTAGGACTTCCCGACGTTCGTCATTTCACCAAAGGAGATCGTGAGTCCTTCAAATTATATCTATTATGATTTTTGTACGTGCATGAATTAACAACACGGTTTATGCTTTTCATTTGACTCTCCCATCCGATGCCCTTTATATATCTACTCAACTATTTGTAACCATTCGCTGAATAGCAACATTTTTCCTCAAGGCAATACTGTCATTCTCAGCATCTTTTCCTATCTTAATATTGAGATCATGATCACTTCCAATAAATAATTTATTCATCATGTAATATTTTACATCTTTTGTTGAGCACAATATATTTTTTCCTATACTTATTTCACACCATGAGCTCTCTTGTGGTGAAATATGCTTTGGAATTGTGTTCATCCCCGAAGAACTTAACATGAAAGATGGTAAATTGAATATAAGATTGCATAATGAATACTCCCGGTCAAATTCCAGGAAGCAATGCATAACCGCGAACGCTTTCTTTTCAAAATCATTTTATGTAGGCTACGTAAGTAAGGTCGTCTAAGTAAATACCCATTATGACATAATTACGCTGGTTTGATAATGCCGACACCACATGGGAATTTGTTAGCGAACACATTACACGGTGACAAAGCCAACTTAACCACTGCTTGACCGCATCAACTGGTATAAGCATATAGATACTCATCAGTGGCGTAGCTATACTTGGGCGAATGGTGGCAAAGAAAGAAAAAAGGATGGAAAGGGAAAGAGAAAGAAAGGGAGAGGGAGAAGGTAACGTGAAAAAAAAGATGATGACCTTATTCCCTGGCATTTCATCCACCTACAGTATAATAAGACCGATGCCCCCATAACAACAGCGCCCCTTCAAAGGCTGCATGCACTCACGCTACGCCACTGACACTCGCCCTCTTGTTAAAGTAGGAGTAGGATTACATTATTGTGTATGTCGCATGGAAAAGCTGATCTTGATATTTAATTTACAGGTCTTCTAATAGTGCTAATTGCAGGTCTTCTGTCGGTACTAAATGCAGGGTTTCTATTAGTACTATTTGCAGGTCTTCTATTAGCACTGACTAGTACTTATTAGATACCGCTATATAACATCGTTTTGTAAGGCATAGCACCACATGGTCACTGTTGAAACTGTGGTGAAAATATGAACATTACATAATATTCTGGCGCTTTATACATATTTTGAAATCAAATCCATATCCCCATATGATTTGGTCTTGACGGGAATTTGAGAGAGGAGTTCGTTTAGGTGCTTGCTCATGGATGGATTCTCGAAGATAAGGGCAATTCTCAAGGACGAATATACATCATGAATGCCAAAGCAAGTGTAATTCTAGATCTCACTTCACTTCAAAGTAATATTTATTTTCTTCCAGTGATTTTTCTAATTTGACAACACTTCAAATAATACAATGTATATAGAGTGTAATTAAAGAAATAGTAATACAAGGAAGAAGGTGTAAATCCTTTAAGCATAGACTTGATCTCAACAGCTCAAGTTGGGATCTGAAGTTAGATCTTAAGTTTGATCTTAAGTTAGATTAAGTCAGTTCTTAATTTAGGAGATAATGCTCAAACTTATACCCTCGCGAGTTGTAATATATATTTTAATAGCATTTATTCCAGTTTTATCAAAAATACAGGGTAAGTACATTTAATTTGTTAAGTGCCTTTTAACTGCGACCTAATCTAATTCTAGATTTGAGCCTTTCGGTAGAATTTTGGATATGCTGTAATTACTTAGTAAATGGTTATTCATGTAGGTCTAGGATCAGATTTGAATCGACTGTTACACCTAAGAATTTTGTTTCTTCCTTTTCAGTAATGGGCATATCGTCTATGAAAATATTGTTGTATATTCTTAAAGTAGATGTAGTTTGTCTTGTCTATATCTAGGGAGAGTTTTTGGATTTGAACCAAAAGGATCATTTCGTTAATTTTTAATTGAGAGTTGTAACAAGAATATTTAGATCTGCATGTGAGTAAAATATGTTAGTATCATTGGCAAAACAAAACGTATGTTAGGAGTGGTGATGCGTTTACAATATCATTCATATATACCAAAAATAATAAGGGACCTAGAATGGAGCCCTGTGGTACTCTGCATTTAATAGTAGTAATATTAGATGATTTAGAGTTAAAAACAACATATTGACGTCTATTACGCAAATAATCTTCAAACCAAGAGAGTACAATCCCTCTCACTCCATATGACTTTATCGTATATTAATTTACAAATTAATATACGATGATCCAAGGCTTTCGATAAGTCCATAAAAGCCCCGATAGTATATGTACTCTTTTAGAGAGGGAATCAGTTATTTTGTCGCACAATTGTAAAATTGCATAATCAGTTGAGTGATTCTCTCTGAATTCATATTGATTAGGAATAAACAAATTATTCATGTTCAAGAAAGCATATAATCGTTTATAAACTATTTTTTCTAGTATTTTCGAAATGCTTGGTAATAAAGAAATTGGTCTGTAGTTAACAATTTGAGATGGATCATCTTTTTCATATATCGGAATTATTTTTTGCAATTTTCAGTGAGTCCGGAAAAATACCTTGGGAGAGAGATAAATTGAAAATATGTGATGACGGGGAAGCTATGAAATGAATTATTCGCTTTATTTATATATAAAAAACCACACTTAATTCGTCATGGCCGCTAGATTTGGTAGATTTTAGAGAACGTACAATTTCTAAAATCTCATTAATATTTGTTGGATTGAAAAACAGAGAGTGCTCAACATGGTCATTTAAGTATTTCGAAAAATCATTTTCATTAGCGACAATTTTTGATGCTCAGTGAAGAATGTATTAAATGCATCGGCAATATCACTTGGATCTTGAATTTTGCGCCCATTGTCTTCAAATTCTATATTATTCAGAGTATCCTTTTTCTTACCTAAAATGTCATTAACTGTTTGCCATAATGCTTTATTATTATCTTTGTTGTTTTCAGTTTTATTAGAAAATATAATTTGCGAGCTAAACGAATTACTGATGTTAATTCATTACGGTATTTTTAATATTTATTTTGATTTTCAATTCTAGGTGATGTAAGTGATATTTTGTATAAACGATTTCGGGTATATATCGATTTCGATTATACCTTGAGTAATCCATTGTTGTTTATTTTTCTTTTTACTTGAATTAATTCTTGATAGGGGTACATTTTTATCATAATAATAGAAGAAGTTTGTTTGTTTGTTGTCTATTGTTTTCTATTTGCCACAGGCAACTAGTCACAAGTTTCATCCTGCAATTAGCAATAGGATAGCATATTTTGGAAAGTCAATTAACTTAGGGATCTTAAAGGCGGTGTGCAAACGTCAATTTTTTAGTGATCCTTGGGTAATTTTAATAATTGTTGCTGTCCATACCGTGTGCAATAATTCGGTGTGCTGCTGCGTGCTATCCAACACCGTACAATGTTTCATTTTATATACATGAAGTAAGAGCATTTTGATAACTTCAAGAATATTCATTCTAACACGACTTAACAATAACCAAGATATTGGCCGTCAACCTAAAAACTAAGCGATGACGAATGTAATATTTGTAAGGTAAGCTTTCCACCGTTTATACTAACCTGCATTTTTCTCACAAGACTCATTTTTATATTATGCGTCATATTCATTGAGCTTTAAGAAAATATAGAGCTATTTATGCCTCGAGTTACACATGAGCATAACTGCATATTGATAGCATTAATAATTATATCATATCAGATATCAATTATATGCCCAACTCGAGTAATTTTTGCTAATTTGTACTAAAACGTAATTGGGTGAAAAATTACCCAGCTTGGATGTAAAATTGCCAACTAGTTGGTCGGACACATAATTGTCCTCATGCCCTTGACAAGTTTCAACGAATATAGAGTGTGAGTCAATAAAAAGGAAAACCAATATTCAAACCCAGATATTTTTTTTAACCAAGTACGATCTCTGAAATGTATTATAATGATATCATAGCTAATAATGTCTTCTTTAATTTGATAGTCAGCTCACTAAAATGCAATCATGGATGACTGAGCACTGGCCATTTTTAAAAAGCATGTCAAAATCGTCTTTGCCCAACTTTGCATGGGCTGAATGATGTTCATTATACTGATTATCTAAATAGGTGCTACCCAACGGGGAAACGGAGTAGTTGATTAATTCATTCTGAATTAGAACAGTAGTATGTATGTTTTGTATTACATTTTCTGAGACATCATTGATATATATCAATCATATAAAACTCATAATTATTGACATAATAAATAGCATTAAGTTCATTAGTAGAATGAAGACACAGAAAAGTTAACAAAGCTCTTAAAACATGTTTCATGTAGCAAAATATAATATAAGTTATCAAAGAAGAATGTAGGCACAAAGAAGGTATATATATCTTTTTTAATAACAAGAATGATATTATAAGTCACAACATGAATTTTCTCACATGGCTCATGCATTGCACGAGAGGGCCAAGTCTATCCTCCCTTCAACCTGTCAACATTATAACACGTATGTTGTATGGAATTCTCAACAAATGATAATGAATAATAAGTAATATTTGTAACGGATATCAGATATTTGATAACCGAATGTCAATCTTTCCCAGGCAAAGTTCAAATATATCGATCGATAAGACAATTCATTTAAATAAGACGATAATCGTTAAACGTATACAGTCATGGTATACAGCACCTATAATGAATAAGCCTATATCCATCCAACATTCTGAGTGGATTTCCCCCTTTTCTAATCTTCAATCTCTCTCTCTCTCTCTCTCTCTCTCTCTCTCTCTCTCTCTCCCTCCCTCTCTCTCTCTCTCCCCTTTCTCTCTTTCTCTCTCTCTCTCTCTCTCTCTCTCTCTCTCTATCTATCTCAATCTCTTTCTCCTCAATCCTATATCTGTATATCTCTGCCTTTCTCCAGGCTGTAGATCCATGTTCTCTCTCTTTTCCCTCCATCTCACCATCGTATATCACGCCCCCCCCCCCCCTCTCTCTCTCCCTCTCGAGGAAGGCTATAAGTGGGAACACAATTCTTAGTCACTGGATACCGCTATATTAACATTTCTCGCTTCTCTCGCTCTCAGATTTTAGAAACTCGGAAGTTGATATTGGACCAAGAGACGTGAGCTCCCTGGTGAACTTGTGCCTGTACGCCTTTGATCTTACCCTACCTCACTCTCTCCCTCTTCTCCCCCCCCCCCATCTCTCCCCCCCCCCCCCCACTATTATCTCTCTCATCTTCCTCCAAAATTAAAGACATAACCGAAAGGTAGGCTTGCTACAACGACTGTCGATTCATCAGTGACTTGATCAAGCATGAAGTATAATAGCGCGGCCTGCCTCGTTACATCAGAATGATCATTTGAGCATTTAGATTATTACAATTATTACAAATACCGAACGCATCAGATAAAACGAGTCCACATATTTGCGGAAATAGACGTTGGAGAAATAGAATCTCCAATCATGCCCAACGTATACCAATGTAATAACCTACACGGTGTATTGGCCTATATTTTCATATAGGACAAACAAAGCCGACCACTGCATGTGTAATGTGATTTTATGTTGACAGTTGTGATTTTAATGTACGCCTATAATATGCTTGCTTTGGTTTGTTTTGTCTGGTGTAAATACCCCTTGATCCCTTTTCTCCCACTCGATTATGTGTGACTCCTTCACTCTTAACTCTAAAGTGTTAAATCACCATTTTAAAGAGCCTAGGAGTGACCACGTTTTCAAAATGGTAGATTAACACTTTTAACAAGTTGGATCCAACACTATAAAGGCTGAATCCAGGATGTTTAAAGAGTTAATTTGCCATTTTGAAAAAGTGGTAACTCCTCGGCCCTTTTAATTTGGTGATTTAGCACTTTAGTTTTTAGAGTGTAAATATATAGCACTTCTTTTGGATTTCCCCCACTCCTCCTCTCTTTCTCTTCCCCCCCCCCCCCATTCTCTCTCTCTCTCTCTCTCTCTCTCTCTCTCTGTCGCCATGTCCCTGTCTTCTTTTCTCGCTCTCAGGTCCAGTTTATCGCTAGAATTAAGTTTTTCATTTTGAATCCCGAAATGAAAGATTATACGACTCATTTTCCATCGACAAATTATTGATCCGTGATCAATTATTTTCTAACACTAACCGATTTTCTAACGTCAACCGTAGACCCACTACCTAACTCTGACCCTATAAGCATAAACTGAACTTTAAAAAAACTCCATCGTAACCCAGGCTGTACCGTATATCTTTGACAAAACTAAGGCAAGAGCCAAAAATGCCGCCTTAATATTTTGGATCATAACACAATGTGAGCTACACACAGCGGATGAACGAATTTTTACAAAATGATTATCATCTTTTAACAACGGCGAAAATATCAAAGTGGTTTTTCATCGACGATGCTGGAATATTTTGACGGCATATTCTATTTGGGCTTTGAAAACCAGATAATTCGAGTAAACTAGTTAATGATAAGAACATTAAAAAGAGAAAGTGTTTAATAAAAGAAGGTTATGCGGTAGAGAGCCAGTCACGTAACGAAGATAACAGGGAATTATGAGCGTCTAATCACCAGAGGCGTGGTCCTCAGGACTGTCTAGCCCCATTATAACATATTCCCAGACAGGTTAAGACCCCAGACAGTCTTACGCATTATCACTGCAAGAAGACCCCGTCGGTAAGGAAACGTACAGATAAATCCCGATTTACTAAGTTGGAAAGCCTATTGCCCCGGTTACTAAAACGTCGACACATTCTATACTGGTGGATGTAGGGTGCATTGTCACCGGTTAGTCATGACTGTATTACGGGGTTCTGCGGTCATAGGACGAGCCGAAAGGTATCAAGGAGGGGAATTAAATCATCGTCATGAAGCAATTTATCAAACAACAAGACAATATAGGGTCAACAGGAGGGCACGTAAGGGGACAGTTGAGTTCATCACTAACCTTCGTCATTAAATTTGCCTATTATCAATTTCATTCTTTAAAAATCGTTTTTAAGAAAGTTTTCGCAATTTCTTTTAACTGTCTTCTTGCTCTACAGTACAAGACTGCGGTAATCAGTGTGATCAGTGTATTATTTACGATATTTGTTAAAGCCCATGAGCTTATTTCCATATCAAAATCACTGTAAAATATACGAATTACATTTCTGAAAAAGGTGGATATTGTTTATGAATTTTAGTAGCGTAGATTGGGTCCAGTCATGAAGGGGCCTGGTGTTATTAGGGAGTTAATGTGAGATAAAGCCATCTATATGGGAAAGGTGTGGGAGGGCGTCGCATTATATTCTATTCCCCCCCCCCCCTCTCTCTCCCCCTCTCTCACTCTCTCTCTCTCTCTCTCTCTCCTCCCTCTCTCTCTCTCTCTCTCTCTCTCTCTCTCACTCTCTTTCTTTCTCTCTCTTTCTCTCTTTTGAATTTGTTTGATTGGAGAGCAAGTATTACCTTCAACCCCCTAAACCCTAAACTACCCCACTGGGATCTGAAATGGAAGATAACTCAAACATTACTCAAATATTGCCCAGGCCCACTTGATACAGAAGAAATTTGTTTGAAACACCTCAGTGTTCCTTACCTTACAGTGATTATGATGATTTCAGTTGGGCTACTGAAAAAAAAAATCTGCAAGTCCCCTATATCATGTTCACATATGGGAAATTCCAGCTTTACGGACATGACAGTCAGACCATTTTCTGGTTATTTAAGACAGTTTTCATCAAAACCAACAGTCCTAAAACTTATTATAGTAACTGAACCAGACACATTTGACACTCAGGGACATACACAGCAAATTTCACAGTATATCACTGAATAGTTAAATGGACTCTTTATAACTGTAACGGACATGACACCATATATCACATTGTGTCATTACGTTACGATAACAAAGAGTCCATTTTCTCTTCAACTATTCGGTGATATACTGTGACATGTATATGTCCCTGATAGTCAAATGTGTCTGATTCGGTTACTAAAATAAGTTTTAGGACTCTTGGTTTTGATTAAAAGTGTATTAAATAACCAGAAAATGGTCTGACTGTCATGTCCGTTACGCTTGAATTGCCCATATATTTAAGCGGACGATGGCATTGGTTATCCGAGTAATAGCCCTTAATTCATGGGACTGTTCTGTATTACATAGGAATTGAGGGCGCACTTTGTCGTCAATTCCAGAGCGATCTTTTTTTTTTTTTTTTTTAAACACACACGCACACCCTGGTATCAATATGCCTTTAGCACTTCATTTATTTGATGTATGATAAAAGAGCAATGTAGATAAAATGCCTTGCTCAAGGGCATAAGTGCCGTGTCGGGGATCGAACGCCCGATCCTCGCATCTCCAGTCAAGCGCCTTAAACCACTGGACCACGGATCATGGTAGAGGTAGAGTCACACCGACAGGACCGATACCAGAACGATAACTGACCGAACAAAATATTACCACACTACCACAACCATCACATCTTTACCTTATCTTTCTTGTCACCACCCCCGGGGGGGGGGGGGATAGCCTTTACCATTAGTTGCTTTACAATCTTCAAAATTTCAGGGGGGATTCGTCCCCGTCCCCCCCCCCCCCCCCCCGGATCGCCGCTCATGACTACCACTACCATCACTGGCATCATCATCAAGTGATAGTGATGATCGTTATTACGATCATCACTACAAACACAAATACCATGGTCATCACAGTCATAATCATCATCATCATCATTATCGTCACAATCATGATCATCTTAACCATCATAATTATCATCATTATCACTATCTTCTTCGTCGTCGTCGTCCTCCTCCACCTCATCATTGTCATTATCATAACCATCATCATCAACATCATTATGGATGGTGATTTATCAGAATGTTATTTTCTTATATTCTTTCCTTGAAAGATATGAATGGAATCTGTTTTAATCTCCTACAACCAGTTTTAAGTTTAACACGGAAAGCACACACAGTTTTGTTCAAAATTATCATTTCGTCAGTATTTTAATACGCGAACACGAATCTTATATTGCCATCGTACAACGACATACAGACACACACAATGATTAGTCTTACTATTTCGTGCAAAACATGATTCCATAAATATTACAATACATAGTATGGTTTACACTTAACCTTAGATAATATAATGACATATTGCAACGGGGAGCTGTATTAGAGATAACACGGAAGGGTCTTTACAGTACTTCTTATGGTCAAAGAAAATAATAAAAACGGGGTCAAAATCGGTCAACGTTGCTGGCTAATGCTTGTTGCACCTCGTTATTATAACATTTATTATCACGACTATTACTGCTTTCATTACCATGATTACAATTACCGCTATATCAATCGTGTCGAATTAAGCAAGACAGTATTATTTAAAAGATGTAAAATATATGGATTTTACATCCCCAACAACCACGATGAGAGTTAATAATCCTTACTTGGCAGACGCTATTCGCCATCAAGTAACGATGAATTTTAACATTGGCTTTGTTTTTATTTGCGAACTTTGTCAAAGGATCTGATGCATAAGAAGTGCATGCTCTCTCTCTCTCTCTCTCTCTCTCTCTCTCTCTCTCTCTCTCTCTCTCTCTCTCTCTAAGTTAATAATTACCACCCACATAAAAATTGGAACTAAAATTCAATTACATGTACTTAAAACCCTTCTGTTTTTCTCCACATTTATCGTTCATTTCCCTTCCCATTTAAAAGCAAGAATACATGAAATATACAGCTTCTTAAATCGGTCTACAACCCCTAATCAAAGTAAAATATGACAGTTATAATTTCCGAAGATCGGGGAATCCATAGAAAACAAGTTGCACAACGATTCAGTCTGTCAATAATAGAGCTTGCATGTCTTAAGAATGATTACCATGTCCATTACACTTCCAAATTGATTTTTAAAAATATGGTGAATCATATTTCTTCGCAATTCAGAACCTGCTCTAGAATATTCTGAAGAAAACCCATAGAAATTATATGAATGGCTTCATGTAATTACACGCTCGCATCATTTCGTCATAAAGTTGCTTTTAGAGTAGACAGTACTTTTGCCATTCAAAAGTCAAGTATTGAAACACTTATGACAGGATAAATGTAATTCTCGAACATGTTCTTAAATTTACTCTTTTTTTTCTTCAGATTTTCCTATTTATGCGGGTTGCACATTTGGAATAAACGTCGTGTTTTTCTAGAGATATTATTATCAGTTACAAAATAGAATGAGCTTGCGTTTGATCATAGTTCATAGATATACTGTATAATGTTTGCTTGACTTTTATCAAGATGTGATTTTAAATAAGATTAAGTTATTGCGTTCCTATATTTTAGGAGGTAAGAACGTTTAAGCTTCTTGAGTCTAGATTTCTGAACGGATAACAACATGTCGTTGTCTTCATGATCTACATACATACATACATATATATGTACATAGCGTTATAGTGATGAATAAACAAAATTAGGAAAATGAAATCGTTTAGTTACAGAAGTTGTAATGTATTCTATTGGAATAGATTCCACTTGAATAGAACCCGCCTTATTTGTCATTGACAGTAATTTGGTTCCCTGAGTGAATATGATTGAAGGGGCACAACTACTCTAGTATCGCATATAAATACATATGAGGTATAAAGAAATCATTTTAAACATAAAAATATGTTGGAGAAATAGGGTTCGATATAATTATACTCTTATATTCGATAAGGAAGTGCACGAGAAAATAATATAAGAATAGACAGTACTGACCCTGTAGAAACGAAACAAATGTTTGATAATCTAAATATTTAGAAAATATCCAAACTTACCACATGATCATTCACCTCTGTTTCAACGTGTAAGCAATATACAATAAAGATAGTGAACGCTGTATATTTTCAAAAGAGCTCACTGGAAAAATGACATAACATTAGTTGACTATGAAACGTATATTGACTAAGATTTGTCTCAACAGGAGTTTATCCCAGAATGACTAAAATCGTAGAATTATGAGTAAAGAAATCATAGTTTGAATGAAATAATGTTGTATGAGTTAAAGCTGTTTTCACAGCTTTTCTTTCTTGTATGACTGGGGGATAAAGATGAAATGATGGAGATGGCAAGCCGATGGGACACCCAGATTCGTTATTTCAGCGCAAAGTATGACCGACAAGTACTTAAATGAAGTCTCTCAGAGACAGTAAGTTGTAATACTCAGCATTCCGTTAACAATGTCAAAATTTCGACAACAGGCAGCATTTTTTTTCTAATATCAGAGTTGTTTGCTCTTACGTTGAACCTTTCTGTACATGCATCAACGCTTGAGCAAGGTAAAGTTAAAACACCTCTCTCGTTTTCTGGTCTCTTTTTTGTCCTTTATGCAAATCATCAGCAGTTGTAAACCATGTAATGCAATCTTGCAAGTTCACTCTTGAGGATAGAGACTTCAGCTCGAAGTTTCATGTTGTCTTGTTCAAGATACACTGCCCTGATTGCGATCTCTTCCTCTTTCATTCTCCGCGCATCTCGCGATCTCTTCGCCGCGTCGTTGTTCTTCCTCCGCCTTTCCCAGTACGCGATGTCTTTCTTTTCATCGGGCACGGGTTTGACTTTCTTCCTCGATGGCTCGTCGATCTTTACATCCACGGCATTCGCAGCTCGACGTCGCCTGGACGCGAGTAGGGCTGAAAGCCTCAGGCTAGAGAGGGACTGCGTCGAGCCAGAGTTCTCGGCGACTGGGTAGTTGATGAGGGCGGCCGGGTAGCCAGCGTACGAAGCAACGGCAGACGCAGCCAGTGTCGGCTCCGAGTACGAGTATCCCGTGACGGCGGCCGCCGCGGCAGGAAGCATTGCCGAGTACGGGTACACGTTTTTCAACTGAGAAGCGCTAACAATAGCGGAGTAGGTGAGATCGAGCGGCTTGCCTCCCGCCTCGGGTTGGCTGACATCGCCTGTCGTGACGCTCTTAGGCCGAGACGGGCCGACCATGTTTGACACATCGAGAGCTGATTTCTTCATCTTCTCATGCTTGACAGGGGTAATGACTTCAAAAGAGTCGGATTTCTCTGGCTTGGTCATTTTAACCTCGATCACCTCTTTGGATTCCATCACTACTCCAGCAAGATTCTGTAGTTTGTAAAGACAGACGAGATTGAACATTATATTTTAGTATTGAGAAGTTTCTTTATTTGAATAGTCGCATTATATTCGCATACTTGTTGTATAGCATTAATTTTAAACAGACATTATTATCAAGGTTCCTGATGTTACAGTTGCTGGTGGATGGCTAAATTTCTATTTCTGCTGAGTATTGGGAAGTGCATAACATTGTTTTACTTCCCCCGTCTATCTCTCTCTCTCTCTCTCTCTCTCTCTCTCTATCTCTCTCTATTTATCTATCTCTGTTTAAAAAGAAATCAGGTGATATCATTATAGATTCCACACTTAATTCACAATAACAGAAAACTATGTAATGATAACAAATGAAATTCAGAAACTCTGATCTCATGCTGGATACACATTCTTTAGAATTGCCAAATTCACTTGATCAGCGGTTTAAAGTAGATAAAATATAAATGATTAAACAAAATAACTGTATGTTATCATGAGCATGTTAAAATTAAAGCAGTTTTAAAACTCCGTCGGGAAAATGCAATAAAATGTACAAATAAAATTAATAGTAAAGGTGACAGCGTTTGAAAAGTCGAATCAATATTTTGTTTTTAAACAAGGTTGAGGTCCTACACAAATAGGTTACAAAATGATTTTTCTTACATGAACGATGAGAATCTCAAACTAATGCAAACAAATTTTTTTTTACATACTAACAACTAAGAAAAATACTTACCTTCAGATATGTTTTTTGTCAAATTCTGATGATAAACAGTGAAATAGATGTCAACTTTTGGTTCTTTTTCCTTGACAGAAAGACAACCCCTTTCAGTTCCAGCAAGAACTAAATTTGTTTCGCCAATTTCGTCTCAAATTTATGAATAAAAGATATTTGACCATCCGACCTATCACCTGAGGTTGAACAACTTGGAAAAACCTGCGAGTTGTCTGGATGAGCGAGTTGTTAGAAACTGTTATCGAGAAGGCTTGAAGTACGACTTTTTATCACTTGGTGAGTAGCAGTCACCCTGCCCTTGTGACCTACCAGGGACGAATGCGGTGACGTCGCACGGCGCACGACCTCGCACAAAATACATCGGTCACTCCCGACCACAGAACACAGGAACGAACGGACGGACGGACGTTCCGCAGCTTGCGCGGCGCAGACGATATTTGGTCTGTGGATAGGTTCTTAATCCGGTTTGTTGGTGTTGATGATGATCTCATAAATAGTTTGTGAATGGGAAGAGTGCGTGCGTGCGATGATTGAGTCTGCGGCTGCGCAGTTTGATATGCGCAATCATTCTGCTGAGCATACATGTCTTAACCTTTGGTTATGTGGTCGATCGCCCTCTTTTTTTTTCTTTTTTCTAACTATTTTAGTGATCATATTTTCTTTAGTCAGTAATAATACTCTTAGCATGCTTATGTTTGTGTGGGGGTCAATTATGGTGTAATCCTTTATAGGCGATAATGCCTTACGTGAAGTGGAGCGTCACAAACACCACAAATACAGTTGCAATCGTGAAATCTCTACTTTGGGGGGGGGGGTGGGGGCTAGATTAATACTTCAAACACGTGGGTTTATATTATTTTCCATTTGTAATATTGCATGTTAATCAAATGTCCATATTTTATATTCTTTTCTTTTACTTCTCGTATCGTTGAAGAGAGATTTACCTTCGTTTCTCAATAAACTTTACTATACTGGCAAGGTTGCTAATGCAATTGAATATTGCTTGAGCTAGAAACAGAAGTTAATCTATTTTTTTCTAAATATAGCCATGAATGAAAAATATATACACAATATGGCCAGATAACAATTGTCGTCGTCATCTCCTTTTATGTTAAAGGATGAAACATGTAAAATTGACCTGGTGGAACTATAAATAATTTGTAAGACGTTCAAAGTAAAAGCCAAAAATAACAAAAATTAAATGGAAGAAAACAAAAATAATAACAAAACGCATGATTCAGATCTATCAGGACACAATCCGTAACCGAAGGTGCGATGTTCTTTTTCATGAGCGAAAATAAAACAATTTTTCCCCCACAAGATTTCTATGTTTTAGATATAGTAATCTTGATCAACATTATAACTGATACTACCGTTAGGACTCGGTAACCTGGCATGATACTAGTTTATCTTTAAATAAACAAAACAATATATATATATATATATATATATATATATATATATATATGTGTGTGTGTGTGTGTGTGTGTGTGTGTGTGTGTGTGTGTGTGTGTGTGTATGTATATATAATATGATAACTATTAGAAGAAAAATACCCCCCCCAAAAAAAAAAAAAAAAAAAAGAGAGAGAAGTCAATTATATTATTTATATGATTAAATTTTGTTTTAAATAAATATAACAACAAAAAAATAGTTGGTGATAATAGTCAAAATTGACTGATTGCCATAAAACACTAATCAACAACATTTATCCACCATTTTTAACCATTTGGTCTAATATAATTCATCTTAACCTTTCTCGTAAAACATATAAAGCGACAAAGTCAATAAAGAAACGACATCTGACACATCAGACTGATAGTGAATCTTTTGTACCCTGTAGTTCTGTCGTCAATTTGAAAGAAGCGTTAGGACCATTCTTCATGTCACCTATGTCAGCATGAACATCAAGTTTCGTTCCTGTATACATGCAGAGTGGGGTAGTTTATTTACCCTTTCAGGACAGGAATTATTCAAGGGCTAAATTGATCACATTTTGTTCTTCAAATTGGCAACAATAATATATTTCTTTTATTGCTACATGGTTCTCATAAGGTGTAATGTCTTTGAAAACAATATACATCATTAGGTATTTAGTAGAAAAGTTGACAAAAATTGCCAGTTTTGATTTTTTTTAAAACAGTGATTTTGAACCTCTCAATGTGTTTGCTAATTTAAGGATTTTAAAGCTTATTCTTGTCTTTAAAAATTCCTGACATCAAACGCAGTATGGTCATGCAACAAAAATGGACATAGTACGTGCAGAAATTTTTGCTCTTTCTACTCATGCATCTGATATATTTTTTAGAGCTCTGAATAAAAAGTTATTGAGCCAAACCACATAATGTGGTCAATTGTCTTGAAAGGGCTAATAAACTCGTACAAAGCTACTATATAACTGTAAGGGCTCATGTCTTATTCAGATTCGACTTCTGCGATGCACTTTTTAGTTTGCTTTGCTATAGGAACCTCGAATGATTTCAGGGATGACAAAATTCCGCAGCACGACATAATTGTTTTATCTGCTTGAACATCACTGGATACCTAAGTCTCAGGTATTATTTTTTCAAAGCCTAATGTATAGTGTACAAGGCTTAGTATCAGCAGTGTTCGAATTAGGTGACTGCATGGTTCTTCACCAGCAAACCCACCAAAATCGCTCATCATCTTTTGTTTAGCTGACTCATTGTCTCCTTGAAAAACTGGAAATTAATATCTTTCCTGCCCCTCAGTCTTGTTTCGAAGTCGAAATTGTGGAATGGACTATCCACCCACTTTTATATAATGCTACAATAATATTGTGGACTAATCCAAGAAACATAAGAAGGAAGGCATATTTATTTGTTAGAGTTATGCATTGGAATATTTCTATTTTGCCTCTTTTTAGAGCCATTATTGGAATATAAGATAACAGCAAATCATACCAGTGTCCTTTTTCATCGTTGTGTGTTCAGTATACATGTACTCAAGGTAATAGTCCCTTTGAACTTTAACAAAGAAAAGTAAACCTATATTATGGTCGTTAGAGGGCGTGCCCGGAAAATTATGATCTTTTGGCAATCTTAAAACTAAAACTTAAAGCCTCTGTTTGTCTTATAAAAAAAATAAAAAATCAATACTCTTTTAGAGCCTTTTTGTACCACATCGAAACTTTTAGTTTTAACTCTAATTTACTTTTGTCAATGAGCTGACCAGAATGCGCTATCTCCCCATGATCGTTTTGTCTTGGGGACGAGCAGGGAAGATGCACTGGAAAAACGAAGACCAGAGCGAGATGGCTTATATGGAGGGTGATCATGGTGATTAGAGATGAAATGTACTGTTGGGAGGAGAACTTCAAAGCCCGGTATGTGATAAGAAGGACTTTGTAGGGAAGACGTTGTTCGACAGGAACCCAATGAAGTTGTTTGAGGATTGGTTTGATATGAGAGGATCTCCGTGTATACGGTATATGTAACCGGACGGGCAGTAGCATTTTTAACATGTTGCATCTTTAGTACTTGGCACTTGGGGAGGTCAAAAAGTAGAAAGTTAAAACAGTCCATAATGGATGTAACACAAATGCCTTTTAGGCAAAGCTAGTCACTTTATTTCAAGCAGAGTTCGTTACTGTCTTTCCGGCAGAGTTCGTCATTGTCTTTCAGGCAGAGTTCGTCACTGTCTTTCAAGCATAGTTCGCCATTGTCTTTCTGGCAGAGTTCGTCATTGTCTTTAGGCAGAGTTCGTCATTGTCTTTCAGGCAGAATTCGTCATTGTCTTTCAGGCAGAATTCGTCATTGTCTTTCAAAGAAATTTCGTCACTGTTGTTTAAAGCAGAGTTCGTCATTGTCTTTCAGGCAGCACTGTCTTTCAGGCAGAGTTGGTCACTATCTTCCAAAGAGAATTCACTGTCTTTCAAGCAAAGTTCGTCACTGTCTTTCAAGCAGAGTTCGTCACTGTCTTTCAGGTAGAGTTCGTCACTGTCTTTCAAGCAGAGTTCGCCACTGTCTTTCAAGCAGAGTTCGTCACTGTCTTTCAGGCATAGTTCGTCACTGTCTTTCAGGCAAAGATTTTCATTGTCTTTCACGCAGAATTCGTCACTGTCTTTCAAGCAGAGTTCGTCACTGTCTTTCAAGCAGAGTATAGGTCACTGTCTTTCAAGCAGAGTTCGTCACTGTCTTTCAAGCAGAGTATAGGTCACTGTCTTTCAAGCATAGTTCGTCACTGTCTTTCAAGCAGAGTATAGGTCACTGTCTTTCAAGCAGAGTTCGTCACTGTCTTTCAAGCAGAGTATAGGTCACTGTCTTTCAAGCATAGTTCGTCACTGTCTTTCAAGCAGAGTTCGTCATTGTCTTTCAAGCCGAGTTCGTCACTGTCTCTTAAGGGCCTACATCCACGAGACCGATAGCAACAGAGACCCAAGAGACCCACAAGAATCAAGAGACCGACGAGATCGACACATCGGTCTCGCTGGAGTTCTGACAAAAAATTGAGGTCCACTAGAACGACATTGTCGGTCTCAGTTTCTAAGGATCTCGAGTCTAGTCGGTCTGGTTGGACGTTCCGCTTTTAAGCAGCTTTTATTACCGTATTTCAAACAAATTTCGTTACTGTATTTCAAGTAAGGTTCATTATTGTCTTTCAAGTGGAATTTGTCGCCATCTTTAAAGCAGAGCTCATCACTGTCCTTAAAGGGAATCATGCTGGTTCGTCAATATTATTTCTTTCAACAGGACATCGTCGCTGACTCTGAAGCAGTTTCGGTATTCTGCGTCTTTCACGCTGAATTCGTCCTTGTGTTTAACAGGAGATCGTCAGGACTGTGGGCAGTGCAAGTATTGATTAATGTTCTCATACTGTCATACCGTGCAATCTTTCTTTACTACAAACAATTTTTGCATCATTTGTTATACTGGTGATAAAACAAGCGCTCATGTGTTTGTTTTTTGTTGTGCTGCAGAGACACCGTATATCATTTTCCCTCGATTTACGACAGGTAAACGGAACAACAACAAGAAAGATAAAAACAATGACAAAGTATAGAAAATGTTCCATTTTAATCTAAAATTCAAAACACGAACTTAAAAAAGGCAATCGTGTCATAACTCTCTTTTAACATTTATCTGGTGGTATGGCGTTTTCTCTTTTTTTTCCGCTGCATTTTTCGCGCCTGCTATTCCCACCTCACCATGTCCCCGATGGATCGCGGTCGTGTACGAGGTTGTAAATCATCTTTAGACTGTGTACTGACAACTGTGTAGAGTTTCATCTCCCCCCCCCCCGTATCTCTCTCTCTCTTTCTCTCTCTCCCTCTCTCTCTCTTTTGTTTTCTCTCCTTTTCTCTCTGTCAATTGCATATTTTAGAATCTATTCTGTACATACTAGCTCTCCTCGTTTTTATTAAGTATTCCTATTTCCAACCATCTTAATTCATTTTTAATTACACCTAAATATATTCCCCTATATCACTCCTCTTAAAATATTTTTCATTTTATTTCAGGGCATATACATGTATATTTCGGTCATTAGCAGTCTGTTTCTCCTCATCTACACTTGTTTTACTATACGATTTACACTTTTCGCTGCCTTAGTATTCAGTAAAATTTCTTAATTTCTTTTCTACAATTTTTCACAACTTACCTTTTACTATTACATCCATGCGTACTATCAAATCGATTTCATATTATTCGAATTAATTTTTAACCCATACAAAGAGAAAGACGCAGAAGTCGACTCGAGAAAAAAAAAACCGACAACACAGACATGGATCTGCGTTAAGTAAATTTTAACAAACTGACACAATAATAAGTACCACAACAAAACAACCATGAACCTATGAAAAAAAGAGTATTCGTACTGGTGTTGTTTGTCTCGGGAAGCTCTTAGGTGTCTTGAAAAATTAATGAAGTAAAACATTAATCTCTGCAATAGATGCAGAATGTAAACATTTTACAAGAAAGGCGTATCTCGGACACACCGGGAAGTTGTTCGTTATTTTTTGGAGGGGAGGGTGGCACTCCCTGCTTTATAATATTCTATAGCATTAAATGCTACATAATCTTGTAAAAGTCATGAATTGATCGTAACGTACTGTATTTAGTTGTCTGTGTGTTTCATAGTTGCTTCGCCCCATCTGCTTAAAAGCAAGTTGAAACTGCTTTCTATCATTATTGTCAATCTCTAACTGAATTAAAGTTATCAGTAGGCGGAACATATGTTTCCGGCACTCGTATCATATTGGCTTTTGTTTTTTTCAATACTACAAATGGGCAAAACAAAGATCTCGGTGAAGCAATAGAAAGTATAGAAGGATAAACAGAAGAGCTAGGCCAAATGTTGTAGGTGGATACAAGAATAACGCGAAACAAATTGGAAAGGGAACAACGTGACAATCGCAGCGAAGAAGACATGACAAAGATGAAAGGATCGCCTATTCATAAATCCAGGAGCATCGAATACTGTCTAATTAGCCCTGTTCTAGTGATATAGATAGACTAGATAGCCGATAAATGAGCCAACGTAAAGCCCGCTGCACACTATACGATCGAGTACGATCCGATTTTGGAAATAAATCGCAACAGCATTAAAGGAAAAGTTCACCCTGAAGTTTACTCGAGTTTAAAAAATGCAGAAAAAATAAAGAAAAATATTGGCGAAGGTTTGATAAAAATCGGTCAAATAATAAAAGAGTTATGCGTACTTAAAGTTTTGGATTTGTGACGTCACATGAGAGCAGCTGCCCATTGGTAATGTAATAAATATTCCATATATTCGCATTTTTTTTTACGTTCCAAGATAAATTAATATTGTTTCTTTTCAGAATCCAGTATTGAATAACATTTCTGACAATACATCAAATGCACAGACGAAAATATTCTAAATTTTCTGAGAAAATTATATTTTATGGAATATTTATCATATTACATAATGGAGGAGCTGCTCGCATGTGACGTCACAAAATAAAAACTTCAAAAATCCATAACTCCATTATTCTTTAACGGATTTTGTCCAAACTTGCGCCAATATTTTTCTTTATTTTTTCTGCATTTTTTAAACCCAAGTAATCTTCGGGGTGAACTTTCCCTTTAAATATAGGCGTTTTAACAAGTAAAATCTACCTGATGCAGGTTCTGAACGATAATATGAATAATCAACATTGGAATTTGGTACGATGTCAGCCTTATCATATCCGAAATAAGGGCCAAATCAGTTTCAAATCGTAGACAATCGCAGCACTGCTCTGACGTCACTACGATTTGGAGCCGATTTAGCCTTTCCGTTGACTAGAGGGCTCACAATATTTCGATTTTACTATCTACATGACTATTCAGAACATCAATCCAACATATTTTATGTATTTAACTGTTTATATATAATGCTATTATATTTTCTTCCGAAATTGGATCGCAGACCGATTGTATAGTGTGCGGTGGGCTTACATCAGTGACATAAATATTTCTGGATCATGTTTTACCTTAGCACGCTTTGGCTTCCTGCTTTAAAACAAGGTGGGATTTGTACATACTTTGACCTAATATAGGTTTTCCCGGCCAATTTCGCAACTTTGTCAGTCAAATTCATTTTACAAGCATTCAATTTAAGCGATTTTTGCCATGCCGTGCTATTCGGCAGTTCAAATTCATGATCTGTGCATTCGAATTCATCTCGGAAGCATTCAAATTCACATTTCAGGCAGTCAAATTAACACACTTTTCATTCAAGTTCATAGGACTGGTCGCGCACGTGTGTATTTCATAAAGCCGCCATTCAATTTAGCATCACATGGTCACGTGATCACGCAACAAACCAGTTCCTGCATTCGAATTCATATTGGAGCATCAAATTTAGCGTGTCGAGCATTCAATTCAAAAATTTCCCCCAACATTATTTGTGATATTTTCCTATTGTCTTATATCATGTGTTTGACATGATATTTGGGATTCAAGATATATCTTGAATCCCATGTATGTCCTATAGCAGTGGCGGATCCAGGGGGGGCAATCCCGGCCCGTGCCCCCCCCCCCTTTTGAGGGAAAACAATGCAATGTGCCCCCCCTATTTGCGATTGTGCCCCCCCTTTTCGAGCAGAAAACCTTTTTTTTTGTTTGTCAGAGAATTATGGAGGGGAACTGGACCCCATAACCCCCCCCCCCCCCCCCCCCCCACTGAGCGACTTTTGGAGGGCTGGCGAAAATTTTTTTTTTTGCTCGCCACCCCCCCCCCACTGAGCGACTTTTGGAGGGCTGGCGAGAGACCAAAAAAATATGGGTCTCCCTCCAAGCAGTTTCCCAAAGTTGACAATCCTGCATTTGTGTGCCCCCCCTTATACGAAATCCTGGATCCGCCCCTGCTATAGGACATGCATGTTTTTGGTTAAGGCGAATTTTAAAGATCCCATCTTTTGAGCGAATAAAGGTTTATTCATTTTTTTTGTCGCGTGGTCGTGGATGTATATATATATATAAACATATAAAAACAAGAAACAACTGTAGCTCGCGAGAGAGAACTTACTTTTGTGTTCTGTTGTTACTCGAAGACAAAGAACAAAGTCAGGACTGCATCGATGTAGTATCAAACTGCAAGTGTTTTTATTCATAGAACAACTCTCATATATACACAGTATATGCACAGGGTAGTTACATAATATACAGCTGGTGTTTGCTGGAATGGATTAGTCGATGTTGTTGGATGGAGCAGGGATTAGTGAGATAGGAAACAGCAAGGAGATTAGGGTAGGAGATTGAAAACAAACAAGAAAGAGTGTGGGAACGAAATGATGAAGATGTGGACTGAGATGAGATGTGATGCTCAGGACACAATACTTACAAATATGATTATGTTCTTTGTAATTGAGGACATATTAAATGTTCGAAGACATTTTTATTTAGAAGACAAGAATACAAATGAAAGTTTTTATACCGCTATTTCATGCAGGAGATGATACAGAAAATGTAACCTTATCTTCTAAGTAGATATAAAGAAGCGTTTTAAAAGTTACCCTATAATTACCTATAGTTAGATGATTTAAAAAACCATAAGAGAATGCTGGTTTTCTGGCATTGTGTTGTCTACTCCTTCCTCGGGGGATATTGTCGCCTATGCTTATAGGTGCATGAATTTTCTAGTTCAAAGTTTAGGCCTATATTTTCAACTTAACCCTTCAGGTATATTCCCCAACTTGCGTGGCTTTGGGAAATCTACAGAATATAATCCATCCTTTAAAATTTACAAGTAGCCTACAGGACTATAAGGTCTATGCTATAATTATGGACTCAAGAAGGAAAATTGAATTCGAAATCAGCCTTATTTAGGGGGAATTATAAACAAAACCGGTGGGTTAATAACTTGCATGTTAAACTGAATGAACATGTTTCGAATTTGACTGCCCATTTGCGAATTTGAATGCCCGAGGTGTCCTTTCGGCAGTTGCCGATGAATTGAATGATTCTTACAAACGTGCTAATTTGAATGCACGGAAATGAATTTGAATGATTAAAAAGCGAAATCCCTTACGCGAAACGGTAAATTGGATGACTTCAATACACTTTTGAAAGACAGAAGATGCGGTAAACGATGTTTTTGCTAAAATGAATGAGCGTTTTATTAGATTGACTCACAAAAGTGCGAAATTGGCCGGGAAAACCTGTAGTTGTGCCATGGTCATGATTCGTGTAAGAAAAAATCAGACAGATAAAACATATGATTACCTAATGCGTTCCGTAAACGATTAGAATGACATGGGGTGCCAGTAGCGACGCGTGGTTCCAGGCATGAGTGAGGGGGGGGGGGGGGGGGGGTGGGGGGGGGGGGTAGGACACTGGCCTCATGGGGAGGAGGTTGTACCAGTCTTATAAGGGTTGTTGAAACATGATTTAACAGGGCCATCGGTTCGGGGTAAGGTGCGGGAGGGGTCCAATGATCTTTTTCCCTCCACCTCTTTTCACGTTTCCCTTCCCATCTCCCTTTCTTTCTCTCATTCCCCCTTTTTTTCCTTGCCATCCGATGAAGGGGGGGGGGTCCATTTACTTCCAGGCAATATCTCTCTATCTATCCATCTATCTTTCTCTATCTCTCTCTCTCTCTCTCTCTCTCTCTCTCTCTCTCTCTCTCTCTCTCTCTCTCTCTGTCTCTGTCTCACACATTTTTCTTGAATACTGGTTTCATACAGTTATAAGTTTGAGCTGTTGTGTATACACGCGTGCTGCATAACATTGAATTCTTGTCATGATGCAGCCCAGTGCGGTCCATCGATCATCCGTTCGAATTTGCCCCTGCATCGCCGGCGGGCATGTCGACGAGGTGTCGCTCCAATATCAGCACAAGATGTCGAGGGAGTTACCAAACTTGTTAAAATTTCAAAATAAAGACGGTTTTCGTGATACAAGGAATAAGATAATAGTCATAACTTTTTTAGAAGAATCAAACAGCAGAGGAATTTTACGACCATTTTATACTGTACTATCACATTAACGACTTATACACGAATTAAACACTAGGGGAAAGTCATGACATCACTGGCATATACAATGTATAAGTTTCTTGAACAGGTTTGCAAAATATTAGTCAGTACTTTGCATTTTCTTTATGCATAGTATATTTATCAACAGTATTTCGTTCTTTTACGTGGCAATGTTAACTGATGAATATTTAAAGAAACTTTACCTTGACTACCATATTGACGTTACATCTCAACTGTTTTATAAGAGGCTTCTTGTTGCTCTGAAGTGTTGTTATGCTACTCGGACAATAACAGACGGTTGATATTTCTCAATAAGGTATACAATAAGTCCAAAGGAACACTCACCTACAGCTTAATGTATGGTCTACAACGTTCCAGAAAATATAAATTCTTAAACTCCTTTTTGCCAGTACTCATGTCCCCTTAGTTTAAATTAAAGTGTTATTTTCAACGAACGCTGTCGCATCTCCTTTTTCATTCACTTTCAATTTTCCCTTCTCCCTCTATTGTACCAATTCGATTTTCAAATAGAGGTGTCTCCTTCTCCCTCTTACCGTCCCTCCCTTTCATCTTACGTCCTTTTCCCCTTTCCCCCTTCTCCACACCCTCCCTCTTTCCTTCTTTCTCTCCCTCCCCCATCCTCCCTCTCCCTTCCACCTTTTCCCTTCCCTTATACTCTCCCCACCCTCCTCCCTTCCCCCTTTCCCGCCCCTCCCTCTTACCCCACCACCCTCCCTCTCTCCTTTCCCCTTTTCCCATCCCTCCCTCTCACCACGCCACTCTCTTCCTCTTCCCACCCTTCCTCTCACTTCCCGGTTTTCCCCTTCCCTCCTGCTCCCTCCCTTCCTCTCCCCTCTCTCAATCTCTAACCCTCCCCCCCCCAACCCTCCTTCTCGCAACCCATCCCTACCCCTTCCCTCCTGCTCCCTCCCTTCCTCTCCCCTCTCTCAATCTCTAACTCTCCCCCCCCCCCAACCCTCCTTCTCGCAACCCATCCCTACCCCTTCCCTCCTGCTCCCTCCCTTCCTCTCCCCTCTCTCAATCTCTAACTCTCCCCCCCCCCAACCCTCCTTCTCGCAACCCATCCCTACCCCTTCCCTCCTGCTCCCTCCCTTCCTCTCCCCTCTCTCAATCTCTAACTCTCCCCCCCCCAACCCTCCTTCTCGCAACCCATCCCTACCCCTTCCCTCCTGCTCCCTCCCTTCCTCTCCCCTCTCTCAATCTCTAACTCTCCCCCCCCCAACCCTCCTTCTCGCAACCCATCCCTACCCCTTCCCTCCTGCTCCCTCCCTTCCTCTCCCCTCTCTCAATCTCTAACTCTCCCCCCCCCCCAACCCTCCTTCTCGCAACCCATCCCTACCCCTTCCCTCCTGCTCCCTCCCTTCCTCTCCCCTCTCTCAATCTCTAACTCTCCCCCCCCCCAACCCTCCTTCTCGCAACCCATCCCTACCCCTTCCCTCCTGCTCCCTCCCTTCCTCTCCCCTCTCTCAATCTCTAACTCTCCCCCCCCCCCAACCCTCCTTCTCGCAACCCATCCCTACCCCTTCCCTCCTGCTCCCTCCCTTCCTCTCCCCTCTCTCAATCTCTAACTCTCCCCCCCCCCCCAACCCTCCTTCTCGCAACCCATCCCTACCCCTTCCCTCCTGCTCCCTCCCTTCCTCTCCCCTCTCTCAATCTCTAACTCTCCCCCCCCCAACCCTCCTTCTCGCAACCCATCCCTACCCCTTCCCTCCTGCTCCCTCCCTTCCTCTCCCCTCTCTCAATCTCTAACCCTCCCCCCCCCCCCAACCCTCCTTCTCGCAACCCATCCCTACCCCTTCCCTCCTTTTCACAATATCTTCCTCTCCCCCATTCCTCCCCCCTCTGTCTCGTTGTCGATTCTGGTGTTGTCGATCACCGTCGAGAATGTAAGACAGAGAGAGATTACAGGGCACGAACCTTTCCGTTGCCGCCAGAAACTCATTTTCAAACATATCCACTTCAGTTTACCGCCGCCAGCACAATGTCACGACACCTGAGCTAATTTCAAAGGTGATGAATTATTAGTAGAAAACAAATTACCATATCAATTCTTTTGTTGAGAGTGATAGCAGGTTGTGTGGCAGTTCTTTAATAGGGGACGCAAATTCCATAATCATCTTTTAGGCTCAAGTGGATTGGATATAGGCAAATGCCCAAATGCATTAAATGCCAGCTTGTTCTGAACTTAATACATCTGGGTCATGAGTCGGAATCTAACTAGGCCTATGGCGCTTTCAACATCTATTAGAAAGATCTTTCTTGCTTTGGAAATGAAATCTCTATTCCATTTTAGTATTAAACTTTTTTGGGGGAGGGGTTGTTTAACATCATAGTTAAAAGACAGTTCTCATCGGATGGCTACTTTTTTCACAGACACGAAATTTTTAAAAAGGAATAAACTAGTTATTTGTCTTACAGAACTTGAAGTGTATTTTCATCTTACGATTTGAATTTATGAAGGCCTAATCAATTTATTCAAGGAATCGATCATGTCCCTGTGTTTTTAGTATTTTAACTTACGAAGTACTGGACGTCTTGCACCATGTACACAATATACATTTGATTTTTTCATCTTGTCTGATCACATTTGTATGATACTAAAATTGTGAACATAATTAAAATTTGCCCTACGTGTTATTTTGGGGGTAATTAGAAATAATGTGTTTTACTAGATATGTAAACAATCACATTTCATTTTCATGAATATATTTATAGCTAACCCACTTTGCCCAGGATATGAAAATGAAAACTAATAACGTTATGTTTGTACCGATTGTCTAGACGTGAATCAAAATAATTACGTAGACATACATTCAAGTTGGTATGAACATAATTATCTTCATATTTCTGACCAATTTATTTCTTCTTTTTTTTTCCTTTTTTTTTTGTTGTTGCAATATTGTAATTTTAATGGCAGATGCTACCATAATATTAAGCAGTAAAGGCTGTAAATAGATCAAGATGCAATAATGGCTGGGGAAGGTGAAAGAAAGAATCTCAAAAATAGTTTGAATTATTCAAAAACATTAAGAGACTATAGTCTGCTCTCTGTTCTAATAATATTTCACGTTATTGCACCAATGGCGCCCACGGCACACTTAGTCCAAGGTCAATTCATTTGACCCCAAGGAACAATGAGGGAGAGAGCGAAATGGGCAAAGTGTCGCAGGAAGCGTGACATTTGTCGCAATAATCAACTAAAGTGCAGACTTGTTCAGGGTATGGCAAGAAAGAAAAATAATCTCATTCTGATTGGGTCCTATCAAAGCTGAATGAAATGCGTAATTTTAAGAAATAGCAATAAAATGATGGAATAATATTATCGTTTTGTGATTAGCACACTGTTAAAAGGAAATTCACTGAAATTACGTGTGAAATCACAAGTTCAAATTTTAGATATTAATGTTAATATATTAACATCATCAAGCACAAGAGCAAAATATCTTGTCATATTTGCATTTATAAGATTATCAAAAGTATACTTGGATGTATTCTTACATTTGCAATGACCATGATGACAGGATATACCACTATAATGTATCTACATACAAACACGTATTTATTCTTATTCATTATAAACAAATCTTTAAATTAACGGTATTGGCAACTTATTTCATGTATAACCATAAAATATTATTTGCTTGTAGTAAATTCGTTGAATGTTATTATTATATCAATTTGTTTTAAGCAAAAAGAAGATATTTATGTATATATATATATATATATATTACAAAAATTGTCTTTGTTCGGCTACTCAGATATCCACTCCTATTGCACAACAAGTGTATGATGTTCACGTTATTAAATTTACATGAAATAAAATATTTGCATTTGTATTGTGTACCGCATTTTTCAGAATTTCAATTTAAAATGAAAATTAATTTGATCATTATTTTGTTCACCCCTTTTCAAAATAATTGCACTTAAACTTCATAATTTTTTGTAGTCGAAAAAAAAGAAAGAAAATAAAGCACATTCCAGGCAATAGAAGAATTACAATTTTGAATGTTAGCTTTTGGGATACCCTGTAGACTAAACTGTAGTTTTGTGGCTAAGATTAGTGAGGAGTTGCATCCCTTGAGCATGTTAATTAAAAACAAACCCAGACGACAGCACTGATGAGATCGATGTAACTACACTTAACACTGACCAATCAGCAATCCACAGCCACAAAATGCTCTTTGCACTATATAAACAATATTGGTAAAAGTTGTTTCAATAAGTGATATGAAAAAAGGCAAAGAGGTAGGGGGAAATCTGGTTTTGCTGGAGGCATTTCTTCCAAATCATATCGGAGATGTAATTGGTTGGTGTCAGACCTAAGGCAGAAGTTGTCGTCGCGAAAAAAAAAAATAATAATTTGTTCTGAAATCGTGAATCAGAGAAGCAGACGACATCATCATGGCGGAAATCAAGCATTGAATAGTGCAGTGTTGAAAATGATTTAGCGGGTATGGAATTCTCTCTCCCTCTCTTTCTCTCTCTCTAATAGTTATATTTTATGTTTCAAAAACTAATGATTTGTGCTGAAATGGTGAATAAGAGAAACAGACGACACCTCCAAGGCGGAAATCAGGCATTGATTTAGTGCAATTTCTCCTTCAAAAAATCATTTAGCGGGCAAGGAACTTCTCTCTCTCTCTCTCTCTCTCTCTCTCTTATAGTTATTCTGATATTCTAAAAAAGATATGTTTCATTAAATTTTTATTAGGGGACTGATATTTTCTCTTATTCTCTCTCTCTCTCTCTCTCTCTCTCTCTCTCTCTCTCTCTCTCTCTCTCTCTCTCTCTCTCTCTATTCGGGTAGATTTGACCGATATTTTCTCTCGTTTTCCTTTTTTCATGTTTTTAATCATAATTATAAACTGTTAATCAGTTACTAAAATTTATTTATCTCATAATCTATATCAAAAACAAATATCACCATTTACTTTGTAAAATTGATTTTACCACAGATGTATAGCTGATTGATTCCAAAAACATTTTGAGACAGTCACTTCCTATTGACTCTTGTTTGGATGGTAGCCATCATGGATAAAAAAAAATTTAAATTTAAATTTAAAAAAAGAGGTATGTATTAACCATCTGTGAGATTGTCATGGTCACGTAAAATAATAACTTCCCTTTATGAAGAGAGAGAAAAACACTGCATCGAACGTCAATCCTACTCTCACTGCCCCAGGTATTATTATCATCTTGATCAGGGGCTTGACCAAGGCGACGGTCAAATTCAGGAAGGCTTTAAACTTTGCCGATGGTCAATTTTGGGAAGTTGATTGCTCCAGACGCTCCGTCTGTCTTGTGCAGTTTCCTTTTTTTAGTTTTTAGAAGAGAATGGAAAAACAGTCTGGAGCGGCCATTTTGATGCCTTGCCTTTGACACGAAGAAGGTATGACAGATTACCGCACAATTTATAGATTGACCATTCCTAAACTATTTTGTTCCTCCTATACTTTTTGTTTTTCTTTCTAATGTTGAATTACAGTAAAGAAACCCCATCGTTCATCAGATTCTTTTTCAAAAAATATGTAAAGTCCTGTAATCATTAAACATGTGAAAGATTCCTGAAAAAGAATTTACGTGCATCACATGCAATAGAGAATCGAAATTCTATAATTATTCATTTTTGTATGAAAAGATATATGATATTTCAGCTATCACTAAAATTAAGATTATGAATAAAACGTGCAAAAGATGACATAAAAGTATACGTTTTCATGGCAATTTTGGCTTGGTTGCTATTTTACGTAGCAATATTTCAAGACTGCCTCGTACTAGTCTATTGTATCTGAGTATTGTTATTCCCAAAGCAATGATAGGGAAGTTTATCTTTAAGTGTGGTTGTCCATCGTTAGCTGTTCGGAGTGAACTGTCTCAGAGATTGTCCGTCGGTAGGCATCCCGTTGTCTCCTCAGCCCTGCACATAGTGATTCACTACCAGTATATTTGAAAATCTTCACTAATGCTTAGATTGTGCATGAATCGATTCTAAACCGTTTACAAAAATACATCGGAAAGCTAAAAACGGAGCTAAAAAATCGAAACTCTAAACTTGGCGTAACTTTCTACAAATGTTATTTATGGAGAGCAGTTTTTATGGAAAAGGTTAGGGAGAATTACACTAAGTGTTATGCTAAATATATGTATAGTTTCATAACATTATATATTACTTTTAAATCACGTTTCCTCTTTCGTAGTTAGGCTTTGTTGCAACGCAAGATGTTATATAAAATAAAGAAAGAGAGAAAAGGAAAGAGAGAATATGGCTTGAGGCCAATCACTTATAAATGCATAAATTCAAAACCACCATCTCCATTTAAACACATAGGGCAACAAGGGAGTAATTCCCCGATCCAATTCCAGTATTCATAATGCCTCTCACATGTTCTAACTGAGAACGGTATCGACGTTAAGTCATTACCATTCGAGTCGGACCACAAGTCTTTTAGCCCCTCGTTCTTTTCTTAATTGAGTTATCGTGTACGGTGGTACACCCGAGACCCATTCAGTCATCTTCCTTGGCCACTACTTTTAGATTCATAATTAGTTTAAATTAGTTCTCCTCTTTTCTTAGGTATATCAGGTGACAGGAAAACTCTCGCCTGGGCTAACCTTTATCATTCGCATATATCAAAGTGGGGGCATTGCGACACGGAATGATATCCTTTGAACCCTCTCCCTCCCTATATCCTCGTCTCTCTCTCTCTCTCTCTCTCTCTCTCACTTTCTTTCTCTCCGTCCCTCTCTTCGAAATAAATGACACCAGTGGTCATCGTTGGTCATCGAGAACTCGACCCTTTGCATCCATAAATAGCATATCTCGCGGGCAAAGAGCGCATGATAAGAGAGCGTGTTATGAGAGATTTGGTAAAAGCCCAAACACCCCCTAGGGGGTACCTATACCACGTGCTGTCCCCCTTTCCTCACCCGTGGCGTACTAAAGGCAAGCTATGATGACGAAGAGGTGAATTTTGGTGTTAATTATTCGTTTACAAAATAATTGCAAAGTAAGCGAATATCTTCATCATGAGGACACGCCTTCTCGTTTAGATAGTGAATTAAAAAAGAACGAATAATCACTTGTCTTTAAACATGACTGCTGTATTATAAACTTAAAATGGAGAGGAAGAAAATGTTGTCCTCGTCGTCATTCACATCTTACCAGGTATGGCTTTAAAAAGTAAAGAAGATTCACACCTCACATCTAGAATAACTGTCTTCTAAGGATTGAACATGCTGTTCATTTTGCTTCAAGCACCTCGATGCTTCCCGAAGCACAAGACTGGAGGGGCGGCACAAAGGCGCGTAAATCAAGCAGCGCTGCGAAGGTTTGGCCGCAGACCGCAAGAGATTGGGTCAAGCAGCTTAGAACATGAAGAGGTCAATGCCATTGACCATTATCAGCGGTCATCGAGCTCTGACTGGTCACTCAGTTAGCAATCCTTCCTTAGGTAAACATGCAGATTAAGTTCATCAGACTTAATAAAGAAATTATGATTATTTCGGGAACGGTTCTTGGTATGATCTGATGAGTGATGACGAGTTGGAATGACTATTTTGACATCTCACATTGGCTGAAAAGTGTTAAGAAACGAATTCCAATACTTTAGTTTCAATCTTGGCGTTTTTTTCTTTCTTTCTTTCTTGTGAGAGATTTTTCGGACTTGTTCCAGCACCCCCCCCCCCCCTCCACCCATTGGAAAATCCTGGATCCACTTCTGGCTTCCCTCATCTCAATTCCACAGCTTTATTGGAAAATATAAATTATTTAAAATGCAAACGAATTTAATCTTCCAGAGATTCAAAAAATATGGCCTTAAAGTATTATAACATTTCGAGAAAACCTACCTCATTTCACAACATTTCATTTCGGTTAATTGATCAGAATGATATCCTTGCATTTATAATCCGAAGAAATTCACATAAAATCATCAGCACAGTACGCATGGATTTTAATTTCGATTTCAATAAGCCATCACAAAAAAGGTGCAAGTTGAATTTTCATTTCGAGAATAGATGACTTGAGTTTGAAAGAATTTAAAATGTTAAAGATTTTGATGTTGGCATTTTTATGAAAACGTCAGGTCCCCAAAATTCATGCTTTATTTTCAAATCGATTCCAAATCGACCGTCTTAAAGTACCAAATGATTTTACTTACTTATTGTTATTTGGTTATGTATACTGAGAATGTACATTTCAACGAATAGAAAATTATGGAAAGTGTTATATCTCTCTTTCGGATGTTTTTCCACATAATCGTGAAAAAAATAATCGCTTTGATCCTTACTAGATAAAAATTTCTTTTCCTCAATGACATTTTAAAATAATTGAAACCACATATTACGCACACAGAGGGTAGAATTACTGGCCCAATCACTAATTCCTTCAAAAGAATTTGTGCCGCTGTAAAAAAAAAAAAAAAAAAAACGAACATTATAGACATCCCTTTCAGACACACCATGTTATCCTATATTCATATGACGTATGGATATACTACGTATTGATATGTAATGAGAGCATTGTCAGACACAAAGGCAGCATTCAGACCTCGCGCACTGTCTGGTTACATGGGAAGCTCATGAATATGTACGAGTCTCTCCCTTGCGCAGTATGAACTTTGCGCTTGCTTTGCGCATTGTGTCATTATGTCATTGTATTTTCAGCGATTTTTTTTTTGTTGTTGTTTTGTTTATTAGTTATAATCTATTTATCTACTTTTTTATATGATTTTGATTAGAGAGTCATGCGTGGACAGGGATTAAAATACATTCAGGTAGGGAGAGAGAGTTTTCGATTGCGTCAGTATACCTGCGCCAATATATTAAACCCATAAGCCAGTTATTAAACTGTACTGTTCATTTTGCAGTCACTTTTTAACGTTATCATTGTTTCATGAGGCGCTAAAAGTCACTCTTGTGCAGCCGTCAACGTCGATTTTTCCGACAAATCCGAAACCTTCCACCAGGCCTATCACAACCCCCCCCCCCCCCCCCCCGGGGGGGGTACTCGGATTTTTTTTTTTTTTTTTTTTTTTTTTTTACGGGGGTAAATTATCAGAAAAAGGGTACCCAGTTTAGGGATTTCTCGCAAAACGTAGACCCATGTTTAGGGATTTGTCGTAAAAACTGGACCCTGACACACTGTAAAAAAAAAATCGTTGAAATTACTCAAAAAAAGTTCGTCAACAGATTGCCTTGATTATTTTAAGTATTTGTCACAAGAAATTTTAAATAGAATTTACTTATTTTGCTTAATAAATTTTTACTCAGTTAAATTGAGTTACATTAACGTAAATAATTTAAGTATTGTAATCATGATAGATAACAATTTTTTAAAAATTATGACATGTTTAAACTTGTACCCATCTAATATTCACTGACACTTTTTCAATTTACATAACTTAGGATTTAACCTATTATCTATCATCATCACCAACAAACACTATTACTTACGCTTTAATTTGACAACTATTGAAAGGGCTCCAAATTCAATCGTATCATCTTTAAAAGAAAATTGGTTGACAATTTTCCTGAAATATCAAGTTTTGATTTGTTTTGAATTGACTGACAATTAAAAATTGTCTTATCTTCTTATCTTTGCTTAAAGGAATTAGGAAATATTTTAAACTTCTTAAATTTTCATTCAACCACAAAAAAGAATTGTTTTCTTTTTAAAAAAGAGATTAATTTGGTCTTAATGAATATTCATGAATTATGTTAATACTTATATTACCCACTGCATCAGTCTTCACTTAAAAAAGATCAGTACAATCAACATAAATTGTTTGAGTAATACGTTATAACTTCTTATTTTGAGTTAACATTACTAAACTGATACAAGTTGAAATTACTTAAATTTTTAGTATTTATTTTACTTTAAAAAATTTCACGTATATTCTACTAAATTGAAAGTTTGAGTTAGTAAGACTTAAATCGAGTGTGTAAGTGGCAAAACTTATGTTCTGGAGTAGATTCTATTATTTTTTACAGTGCAGTGTAAAATTTTCGCGGGTTTTCACTGCGCAGACGATCAGGCCAGGCTCGTCCGGGACATCGACACGTACAGGTACCGTGCAGTAGTTTATGTACAGGAGATTTTGAACGGATATTTCAGATTTTTCTGTGAGTTTTCTTACATTTCTTTCCTCAAACCTCAAGAAATGGATTGAAAAAAATACACGAGGCACTGGATTTCGAGATACCACCAATGTTTAGGGATTCTGTTGAAAATTTGAACCCATGTTTAGGGATTTTAAACAAAAATTTTTTGTAGAAAATGGGACCCATGTTTAGGGATTTCTTGTGAAAAAGCAACCCATTGAGCGGCACATCCCCGTATAGCGTATATATGGAAGAACCCCCCCCCCCCCCCCCGGGATCGCACCCTTGTGTCAAGAGGTTGCGTCTTTGTCTAGGTTGCGTCTGTACCTTGCATTAAAGTGACCAGCAAATGAGCTGACATGAGTGTTTGCATCGGAAAATGTGACAATTTGTGTGAAGTGACCGTGGGCGTGTCTTCAACCACGGTACATACCAATCAGCGGTGAGGAATAGCTGAACTCTATCTGACCTCCAGCTCTACATACATCCCGGTGTATGTTGATTGCAAGCTGTGTGTTGGTCAGTGGTCAGTGGCAGTGTCATAGTGTATACTGCGTGTAATACACACACATTGACCTTATGTAAGAGGTGTCACTCAGAAATGTCAGTAGCCAAAGTGCAAATCCTTTCCAGCCGTTGGGTATAACTGAAAATAACATGACACACACTTCAAACGGTTTATTATGATAAGACAACCTGCAAAGAGCCTATAGGGGTTAGAATGGGGCGGGGAGTGCCGTGTTTGCTCACAGTTCTAGCGACCAGCCGTTTTTTAATCAGTTCAGTAGCTGTACTGTACATGCGTAGGCTTGTATCATGATCCTGAGACTTGTACAGAGTCTATGAATGTCGTATCGGGGGAAGGTCGCTTAACCCTCGGCAGTTCGGGCAGTTCGGTCAACTTCGTATGATCTAATTTTATGGCCTTCAGTCCGATGCAAACACACATGGGATCCCAATTTCTAGTCCCTGAACGTTGTAGATTTGACGCACTGAGATTGACGTCTCATGTGCTGTCCTCATGAATAACAGAACACGAAGAGCTTTAGTAAGATATTTATTTTGAATTTATCGTAAATGATTATTTTTTTCAAATTGCATTGAATATTATCCTCTCTTTTTTCATCTTTTTATTTCTTCTTCCCTTTTTGCTTGTGTCATGATCTTATCACATATAGGTGCCTATTTTCTTTGAAACCGCTTTGTATTGTCAAATCCTCGATACAAATACTATATTTAGATTGCATAATTATGTCAAGGTGGGTACAACCTTTCACCGATGCCCTGATTTAAACATGATGATGTTTAAAAAAAAATCACTCACTCAGATAAAAGAAGGGAAGCACATAAAGCAAGCACGGCAGCTATTTCAACGAGGAAAAAAAATGCTTATATAAACGTATTGAATAAAAGGAGAGATATGAAGATGAATGAGAGAAAAGGGCAAGATATTCATTGAGAAGAAAAAAAACACAGAAATTGTAGGTGTAGACAAATACAGGCAGAGATAGGGAAAGAGAGAGTGAGAGAGAGAGAGAGAGAGAGAGAGAGAGATGGGGGGGGGGGGGGCTCATGTCTGCCCAATTACGACCACGCGTCGAAGGTTAAGTAAGGGCACTTGGCGCGTGGCTCGCCTGTCAGATCAACTGCAAACTAGCTGTCTTCTGATCACTGGATCTCAAATCATGAATGAAAAACCATCCCTGGTCAATTCGTGACCGATGCTTTGTGGCCACGCGCCAGGCTACATCTCCTCTGCCTTTCCTTTCTTTACTCCCCTCATAATACCATTATCATCGATGATTGTTAACAGCTGAAAAAGGCTCCTGTATTGTGTGAATAAGAGCAAGCGGCGGTCTGGCATTCATCTAAAGTTGTGATGCATTTGAGGTCTTTCTTAATATACAGCAGATTACTCTGCCAGATCATTTTTAACATCACCAAGCACGGTAGTGTCATCACGTTAGGAAACAGGTGAACGTGTTGAGCTTTTAATATCAAGATGTCAAGGAGAGACCCCTGTATGGGGAGAAAGAAAAGGGAAAGGGGTTCTTCTTATCCTACATTAGGCCTGCATTTATACAACACATTTCCAGAAATAAGTTTATGTCTCTCAATTTTTTTTCCTCAAAATTATCAGTCGGGCCACTTTGTATTTTGTCATTTTGTCGAACATTCCAAATGCTAAGTGGCGTAGCGAGGAGCACGATTCCCCAACTTCAATTTTTTGTTTTTGTTTGATGATTATAAAAGTATTGAGAATATTTATCTAGTCTTTTTTTTTTAATTCAAACTCAGCGCTGTAGTCAGTTATGTTTGTTGTTGTTGTTGTTGTTGGTTTTGTTTGTTTGTTTGTTTGTTGGTGTTTTGTTTTGTTTTTGTGTTGTTTTGTCTTTTGTTTGTTTGTTTTTGTTTTGTTTTGTTTTTGTTGGCTTGAGATTTAAATGTATATCGTTCAACTAATCTCTGGTACTATGAGTTACAGCTTTTTGTTTTTTCTTTAGATATGACTTTTTCAAAAATATGTATTTTATTTCAATATTATAATAGCTGTTTAGGAAAGTATGAACTAAAGCAAATGAGGCAATTTACCAATCTCCAAAAGTATAGGGGTTTATTATATACTGCAATGTGAACTCTAAAGTTCTGTTTGAGAGCTTTCAGATCTCTGAGACCTTCTGATGAATTTGAATATTAAGTCTTTTCTGTTTTGGACAGTAAGATGTTGATTAGAAACAAAAAAAAGATCGAACATACGATTGGAGAGAGAGAAATATGCAGTTCTTGTATAGCGTATATTACAAATCATTTTGTCTCTACATATACACACACTTCAGCGAAAAGAAGACGAGAAAAAAATGGTTTACAATAAGCATAAATTAAGTTTGAAAAGGATATGTTTTTAAGATGCTCTTGAATTGTACTAATGTGGGTGTTTCTTTTATTCCAGAGTTCTGGTACTGTGTGCTGGAAATTTCTTTGACCATATCCTTTTGTGGAATACTTAATCGGAATTAAGGGATCTTTAGCCGCGGAATGAAGACTCCTGGTACAGTGGTAGAGTGGTATGTAGGAAAAAACGGGGTAAAGTAAAAACTGTAAGAAAGAAGAAAGTGCATCCAGTGGAAGGGGTAGCATGTACCCCTACCAACACGTACGTGCTAACGACTTTTCGAAAGTGTCTTAAGATGAAAATGGAATAAGCAGGATTATCACCAAAAAAAAAAATCTTCACTAAACTGATTCAAAGACGAGAGACAAGGTTAAGGTTTGGGTCAATTTAACAACCGTAAGGCTGTCGTTAAGTTTGATTTGAGATAATTCAATCGAGCAAGATTGATTGAAAGAAAGATCTTGCCGCTCTGCCTGGCAATGACTTACGCAGACCATACACCGACCATTGCTTTTGTATCGGCAAATGACGAAGACATGATGAAATTGAAACGACCTTCTGTCAATAATTAGTTTCCAATGCCCTTTCGTTTACGTGTTTTCTTCTAGATGTTTCGTTTTGTTATTATTACTACCATCTCTACAGATCAAACTTCTTCTGTTGTGTGAGACTTCTAAAAAAGTAATTGAACTACCACTGTACCAGTCGTTGTGCTATGACAAAGATTTTGAGCTAATGATGATAATTCTTGTAGCCGTTGCTTGATTGGCTTTTGATTGCTTGTCGGTTTCAGGGGGAAAATGGAAAACGGCTGAATCGACACAAACTGAAATTTAAAAAACGAACATCTTGAACTTAAAGGATTTCGTGTAATTGAAATAAAGTTTAGGAAAAAATATTATAGTAAACCATTATAAATGTATACTTGAAGAAAGTTGAAGACCCTTGCACTCTTTATTTGGTCGTATACTAGGTTAGTATAACCAGCTGTCTGTATTTGATCATCTTTAACCATCTCAAGAAATTCAAGTTCATTGAGTAGAATGGGTAAGTAACGAGTTCTGTGTCAGCTGCTTTAATTGAAACAGAGTACGAATACCAATAATGACTCATCAACATGTATCTTGTCAATGTCATTTTATCCCATCCTTGGACTAAAATCCTAACTATATGACACTCTGCTGTATTCAGCAATGGAAATGAAGAATGTTTAGGGCAGAAATGGGGAAAGATTTACAGACCCATCTTTCACGTTGTAAACCAAGGGGGTACACCATAGGGGTACACATACACTCAGCAGTGCGGTGGTGGAGGGGGAGGGGGGGACCCGAAGGCCCATTAGGAGAGTGAAACGTAAATACCACTACCAACCACCAATAGCGTTTCGTATTGATTAATATTAATAAGATGATAATTATGATGACAATTATGTTAATTATTATGATTTTAGTATCATAGAGAAAAATTCAAGATACCCATACTCCGTACACGTTCAGTCAAAGTTAAGAATGTATCAGTTTCAGGGCATACTGGTCTACAGAAGTAAATAGAAGCAAAAACGTTTTGATTTTACGAAAATATGAATCAAATAGAAGATAACAACCATTAAAATTTGTCATTATGGTTCAACATAAGTTTTACAAGATTCCTGAAACTTTATGGCAGGCAAACTTGTTCAAATTACTGTTTTAAATCATCTGTCCGGACACCCAACCTGTCCGGACACACAATCTTGATAATGCATGGGTTATAACTATTACTGTCGTCTTTGCCATAAGGAGAATACACAAGGACATGAGATGCAAGCGAACGAATCCAGTGAGCTTTTTATAGGGATGATGACACTATCGAAAAGAATAAGGGGTCTCGGACTTTTATCAGTTTTCAATACGAACAAACTGCCTTGAAATGTTATCAACCAATGCCCGTGAGAGCTTTCTAAAATGTGCTATTGTTCTCCTGTTTTATCATCATATTTTTCAATGTATTGTAATGGAATGTCTAATAATTAATCACTGGCTAGTTCAAGAGCTAGAGATTTCTAGGAAAGAAAAAGAATAGGCTAAAACTAATGAGATTTTTAAAGCTACTTTGTAGGCAATGTTCACTGCAATGTTGCTCTGTAAATTGTCCGCGGGTTGTCCTGATAAATAATGAAACCCGACCTATATGATGTCCTCTTAAAATGCTGATTTAGAAAACTTATTATTGATTTGGTGTTAGACAACAAAAAAAACGCATTTACACTAAATCCATGAACTTGATCAACACTGCCTTACGAAGTAACTCAATCTTGTAAGCTATTTAGCCATTTTAAAGAAATTAATGCTTGTATTCTACTGCAATCTAAATCAGTTTTCATTTAGCATCTTATAGAAGAAAGCAAGCACTTTGTTTTTGTTCTATAAAACTGAGATATGATCATCATGCGTCTTTAGAATTCCATCAATATTGTAAATATTTCAAATAGTTTTTCAATAACCTGGAAAAGATTAATAAAAATACTTATCTACTTCATACTAATTCAAGAAATTCAACAATAATTGATGTCTGAAAACAAAATTCAACGCTCAAATGGAAATAATTCATATAATTATAAATATTTTTTTTTAATTGCGAATATGAAAGTACTTCAGTTTTCTGTTGTATAAAAATACATTCAGTGTGTTATTAATTTTCCTTGAATCCTTGAGGAGACTAATTATGATGCACGAAGCATTGAGCTTATAATGAGTCTCCTCAAGGATTCACTGAAAAATTAAAAGCATACTGAATAAATTTTTAGAGAAATGGATGACATAAGTAAAATCTTATCCACAAACAGACATAGCGATACACCCGCCATGCACTTTGAAATTGCGAACAATAAAAGTCTACCAAGTATTTTCGAGATTGATTTTAACAATCATATAGCCTACCGACCTGTACCGGATCTAAGCTTGATCGAGGAGCAGTTTATCCCCTCCTCTTTCGACTTTACTGTGCATCATGCACAATGTATGCTTCCGATTTACACTTTTCTCCCCATCCCCCTCCCCGGCATATAGGCTTACGAGGCGGGGGGAGGGGGGATGGGGGCTGGGGCTGCAGCCCCCTGAAGATTTTGAAAGTGCCGGGAAGCGGGAAACTACCACTTCATATCCGGACAGCAAGGTGCCCGAATATTATCTGGGTAGAAATTCTCACTACAAAAGAGTGTCAAAAAATGTTCTCATTGCACTCTCCTCACTAGCTTGCAAGAATTTAGTTAATATTCGGGCAAAAGGTGTCACCCCCCCCCCCTCTCTCTCTCTAACTAAATTGTGCAAGTACGCCTATGCTCCCCGGCCTCCACCCCCCCCCCCCCCAAAAAAAAAAAAAAAAAACAAAAACAAAAACAAAAACAAAAACAAAAACAAAAACAAAAAAAAACCACAAAAAAAACATCATAAAGAAAGCTCCACCTCTCTGACTGATATCAGCGTAAAGTCGAATAGGAATAAAATCATACAAAATAGTGCCTCGAATCTTACTTTTGCACTAATGGACATGGCTATATGTTGGAGTGTGTTTACTGTTTGAAAAAAAAAACAGGATGTCATGGAGGGCACTTTACAGTATTATATAGAGAGGATAACCCTCCAAGTTAAGAGTACGATTCAAAACCGTGTCGTGATTTTGTAACCATTCTAATGCATCTGTATAAAATAATTGATCGTAAATAAGAACAAGGCACTCTTTTTGACTTTTTGAGGCAACTTCTTATTTGACACTAATCTGAATCGTGTACCAATCCAATAACAAACAAAGGAATTTGATAAATGTTTATAAAACTATTATCAACATTAATGTTAATATCCTATTAGCGCAAATATGACAAAACATCTTGTCATTTATACAGTGAGTCCCAGAAAAAAGTACACAGTTGGAAAAATTCTCCCCAAATAGATGTTTCAAAATATTTTAAGGAAATTTTTATACCAGTGGATAGCTTAGGGTCTCTTCAGTCAAATCAGTGACACCAAAATATCTCACAATATTTTACGCTTGAGTGAGCAAAGGCCAATAATGAGAAAGGGTGCAAAATCTAATTTGACAAGAATTGATATTGGCTCTGGCTGTATCAGCCAAGCAGAGAGTCATGTAAAGGCTTAGAAATTTCCATATTCTGATCAATTAAAGACAATTTATGAAAGAACAGGCTATGTTCTCTATATATCCTTACACATCCCATCAGTATTTTATGCTTGAGTTAGTAATTAACTACTTTGCTGGGTGTTTCAATATGTTACTTTTGGTGAGTATGTTGATTTCATCTGGCTTGCTTACTCAACCATAACGTTTTGATGGGATATATATCAGGAAATACACTGAACAAAGTCTGTTCTTTCATAAAAGTCTTTCAATGATCAGAATATAAAATTTCGAAGTCTTTTCATGACTATTAACTTGACTCATACCAGCCAGAACAACAACAAACATTGTCAAGAATGGATTTTGCACCATTTCACAAAAGTAGCTTTTGCTTACTCAAGCGTAAAATATTGTGAGATATTTTAGTGTCATGTGGTAGAAGAGATCATAAGCTAACCACAGGTATGAAATTTTCCTGAAAATATTTTGAAATATTTATTTGGGGAGACTTTTTTCAACTGTCAATTTCAAACGGTTCTCAACTTTGTTGATACCATCCAGAACAAATACCAATTCTTGTCAAATCTGAATTTTGCACCCTTTCACAAAAGTGGTTTGAGATCACTCAGGCGTAATAAGTAGTCAGATTTTTTTTGTGTTATTGGAAGGACCCTCAGCTATCTACAAGAATTAAAATATATTGAAAATATTCAGAAATATTTATTTGGGAAGTCTTTTTCCTACTGTTTACTTTTTGGCGACTCACTGTATATGATGTCAATTAATTAAAAATTCAATGTGAAATAGAGTTGACGGCTTTGGAAAAAAATATTAATAATCACTATGTAATTAATGTCAGAAAAGAAAAAATACATAAAAACAAATTTTGAGGTATTATTTCTTGATGCAAAATACACATCCCAGCTTTGATTTCAAATAAATAAGCAACAAGTGCTTACTTTCAATTTTTTTTTAAAGTAAACAAGTAGAATATGTTTCACCTGCTTTGTTTGAATGTCTCCGATCCTAATCGTTTTACTTGGATTAAAGAATAAACTTTCCTCCTTTTGAAAAAAAGGAGAAATTATACAAAACGACGCAATAAAAAGTCCATAGAAAAAACACATCTAAGACATTCTTTTTATATCAGTATAAGTGGGGAAAAAAACACGAGAAAGATGCATTTTATACAAAGTGCCTTTGAGAGAAACCTGATGAGAAATCCCCCAAGTTAAATACGTCATTGACAAGGAACTTTATTTCATAGCCAAATCCAAATGCACTCCTTTTTTCGTACTGAGATATTCTTAAATTGCTTATTGTTTAAAGGCTTATGTAACAACACCACAGAATAAAAGCACGATTTAACATGACTAATTGGTCTTCCTGAATACTTTTTTTCATTTTCGGCGGGAAAAAAAAGGGTATAGATACTTCTAATATCATGTCATGATGCTACATACTATAGAAGAACTATTTTTTGTTATAGGCATTACAATATATAGACCTACCATTACTATCACTACCTGCTTTATACATCTTGATGTTTGATATAAATGCTTTTAAAAATCAGTTTTCAGGTCCTGACACACTCATTGAGTCCCGAAACACTCAATCTTTCTTTCCATTTCTTTCTCCCTATCTTTATGGAGGGGTTGAACACGGTATGATTATAGTAATCGAAAGATGAATGAACTTTGAAGATTTACTTCTTTTATTACTTGTTTTCTTTTAATAAGACCAGACTATTGCGCTGCATATTAATGATGATAGCATCACACACGACATCTGAAGCACTTGCTGCTATTGAAGCAAAGGTAGCGATGCAGCTTGAAGATGGCCAAAGACGAAACCGGACACCTTGAGCCTTCGCTCTCTGTACCGCCCATTAATGAATAAATGGATGAGCACTAAGGTACGTGTTTGAGAGAAACGGTCGGTCAGTAATGAGCGCCTATCAAATCTCGGCAGCCCAACAAGCCCCTAACAATAACAGTGGTCATCTAACAAGCTTCGGCCAGCAGTATTATGCTCTCAGCACATTGACCCCTCGGACATGCACTTCATAAAAGGTCAATGGCTCCTGGACCTCAACGGGTGTTCGATTGGAGGCGGAGAGATGGCCTTTTGACAAGGTTTCTCAAGGGATTCGCGGGTTATTAGAAGAGGGTAATATCGAATTGTGTAATAAGCTCAATTCTTCTACCAACTCAGGTTTATATCTAACAACAAAGGTTTACATCTAACAACAAATATATCGCATCAAAAACTTCATCGTTATTATCTGGAAAATGACCTAGATTTCCGCTTATTATTCACGAAAAAAAAAAATCTTGAATTTAAACAGCTACATGAATGACTATATCCAAATATTTTATGGGACTCCTTGAAATGTCCTTTAGCTGGATACTGCATAGAATATTGTTGCCGAAAAAAGAAAAGAATCTAGAATGTCAAAACAACGTATAGAAAATGAAATCGATATTACACAGAAGGAAATCTCACACTTCCCAAATAGAAATGTGGGTAGCGAGACTAAAAGAAAACGAGATGAACTAATTGGTTAACTTGAAATGCTGCAAGCAGAGTTGAATGTTATTTTAGATAAAGAAACCATTGATGTGATGACTCGATCTCGAATAAGATGGACAGAGCATGGAGAGAAGAGCTCTCGCTTTTTTGCAATTTGGAAAAGAAAAATTCAGAAATGAAAACGATAGTCAATTGAAACTAGAATATGGACAGGCTGTCAATGATCACTTGACAGTGTGGAATAAGATTCACAAGTATTATTCAAATTTATATACCTCAAATACTGAAATATCCTATGAACAAGCAGCATACTTTTTTGATAAAGTGAATTCATACATTCCTTCATTCCCAGATGTTTTAAATGATAGTCTGAATGGTCCAATAAGTAAAGCTGAATTATTTAATGTTAGGAAACTTATGAATAATAATACGACACCTGGTATGGATGGTCTGCCAGTCGAGCGTTATAAGATATTTTTGGAAGATATTTGTGACATGTTATTAGAGTCATATAATTGCTCTTTTAACCCTTTCGAGACAATTGACCACATTTTGTGGTTTGGCTCAATAACTTTTGATTCAGAGCTCTAAAAAATATACCAGATGCATGAGTAGAAAGAGCAAAAATTTCTACACACACTATGTCAATTTTTGTTGCATGACCATATCGCATTTGATGCCAGGAATTTTAAAAACGAGAGTAAGCTTTGAAATCCTTAAATTGGCAACACATTGAGAGGTTCAAAATCATTGTTTTTTCATCAAAATTGGCAATTTTATCAACTTATCAACATATTTCTAACCATGTACATCGTTTTCAAAGACATTACACCTTATTAGAACCATGTAGCCCTAAAAGAAAAATATTAATGTTGCCAATTTGAAGAACAAAATGTGATCAATTTAACCTTTAAATAATTCCTGTCCTGAAAGGGTTAACGCTGATATTCTAACAAAGTCTCATAGGATCGGAACTATCACCTTGTTCCCTTAAAAGGACAAGGATTTGTTGCATATTAACAATTTTAGGCCTATTACCTTATTAACTACAAAATGGTTATAAATTGATAGTAAAAGTTATGGGAGATAGGCTGAAAAGGATTCTCTCTTATTTAATCCATCAGGATCAACAAGGTTTTATGAAGGGGAGAAATGTAAGCCATAATATACGAACCATTATTGCCGTAGCCAGGATTTCATTTGGGGGGCGGTTGTGAGCACGCGAAGCGTGATTCCCAGAGGGGTGGGTGCAGGGAGGGGGAGTTTTCCCCATCCTGCGCGAAGCGCGAAACCTCTGACGTTTTATAGCAAATTTGCGAGAAAGATAACGGCTCGGAGCACCCTTTTTTTAGGCGGAAAGTTATATTTCGACGCCCTGACTGCTTTTCAATTATTTGGACGCAATGCTGCAGGGAGGGGGAAGTTTGTTATTTGTAGTGTCCCAGCTCTAATCTGACATTTTTGGTGCAGAAACCCGGGAACTAAAACCCCAAAAGAGCTTGGATATATATATATATATATATATATATATATATATATATATATATATATATATATATATATATATATATATATATATAATAATTGTGAGAAATGAAAATGAGAGAATAATGGTTGCGCAGCTTAAATCAAAGTTCCTCAGGGCTGTCCTCCCTTTTTAATTTTGTTTTTTCCAAAAGCTACGCAACCATTATTCTCTCATTTTCATTTCTCACAATTGTATAATTTCCATGAGAGTTTCCAAAGCTGTTGTATATGTTATTTCCTTACACTATACATATATATATATATATATATATATATATATATATATATATATATATATATATATGTATATATATTCGTCTTACTATCTTTATCTCTCATATGACTTGTTAATAGTAAATGTAAATAATCGTATCAAAAAACAAAACTTAACGAAACTAGAATGAATGAAGAAGAGAAATCAATACCCAATACCACACCAAAAAAATCCTAGATTACCTGTAATATTTGAAGAACTGGTAAAAGAATTATGATGTACCCATTTGGGATAGAAAAAAATATGAGAGCCTTTTGAATGGTATTGGTTTGAACTGGTTTTATAATAATTCTCAAGTCGATGAAAGTATACATGCCAGAATTCTATAAGAGATATGTTGAATGTGAAGAGGATTCCAAATCACTCTTACAAAATAATGCTGTTGAAGGCTACACCTTCAAAAGCCAAAAAGAAGTGGAATAAAAGTCTCAATGTTAATTTTGAAGAATCACTTTGTCATATTAATAATTTTAGTTGTACTATTGAAGCACAGATACGGTCATTTTTCTTCAAATTAATTCATAATGCTAGTGGTATTAATAACTTTTTTAGGATGAAAAAGATTCATCAAACTGTTTTTATTGTTCACAAGCTCCAGAGACACTACTTAATTTATTTTGTATTTGTCCAGTAATATATCCGTTGTAGGAAAATCTGATATCATTAATAGCAAAATACAACCTTATTTACAATTTCTCTATGGCAAACAAGATGTTTAGAGTTTTTGATGATAAAGACCATGGTCAAATCATTGATTGCTTATTTTTTATCTTAAGTTTTATATCTACAAATGTAGATTTAAAAAAAAGAATTGACAAATTTCTCTGCATTTATTGTTTTTATAAATTCTAAAAAGAAAATTATTACAGAATAGCAGAGAAGAGAAACAAGTTCAGTGCCCATTTTAATAAATGGTCCTTCTCTGTTGACAATTAACATTAAGATTCAAGACTCAAGATAATTTATTGTCATGTAAAAAAACATAAAATTTGCTTTCGGACAGGTGCATCAATGAATACAAATAATACAGTATAACTTAACATAAACTCTATACCACTGACATACATGAAGTACATTTAACGATGATCACAGTTATAAATATTGCACGAGAAGTTTACAAAGAAGAGGGGAAAGAAAAGCTAAAGGGATAGGAGGAGTGAGACAGTGCAATTACATGTAGCTTGTTACAGAGCTCGGTCCCATCCAGGCACCTCCATGCCAGAGCACCCCTCCAGCTAAGACTAACTTACACAACATGCACATGCGTACATGTACCACTCCCCCCCCCCCCCGAAAAAACCCCACATAGTTCACAGAGCACACACACACACACACACACACTCACACACCCCATACACTCATCCACACATGCACACTTTTTTTTTCTTCAAAATATTTTATTAGAGATTTCATTCAAAATAGATCATTACATAAAATAAATGTAAATAATTTCAAACAAATACAAATCTTCATTTCATTTTCATACCATAGTGTTAAATTATTCACAAGACAAGCATGGAAGAATGTTGGAATGAAATCACTAAGTAAATAATATACTGACAAACACTAACGTACGCCCTATACCCCCTCCCTATGTCCCACAATGTATAATATTCAATGTAAATGATCTTTCATTCAAAATATGTTAATATTCTTTTCTATTTTGTTATTTTCCTAGTTCATATAAAGATCTCCTTTAAATGAATAAAGGGGTAAACAAAAATGTATAATTACGGTATAATTAAATGAAATACAATTCTTCATGTTATATTCATATCATAAATAATAAGATGTGCATTTAACAATTTACCCAAGAGAAGGGGAAAATGATCATTCATGAAAAGTAACATAATGCATATTTTTATATAAACCCTTCATCGGTATACCTTGTTACCCCTTTCACTACTTAACCCCCCCCCCCCCCCCCTTCTCAACATTCACATTCACACTCACTAACATCCAACAAACATACCAAGATTTACACACGCACAACACTAGACACATCATACCTACACACACATGCTTACACACATACACACACACTCATGCACGCACACACCCTCACGCACACACCCTCACGCACATGATTTACAACCTAATCAACATGAAAAGTGCTCTGGTATAGAAATGCCTGGATGAAGATTATGAGACAATACATTATCTCAAGAAACATGATGGCTTAGCCCATGGGACCGACATTCCAATAGAGCGACAGAAGGCCTAGAAGGCCCACGAGACTAGGTCTTGTGGGCCTTATGAAAACGTTTATGAAGGTTCAGTCGACCGACATTAGCTCCGTTCCTACCGGACTCGTGGTTTCGAAACTTTATTAGCGAAACTTTAAGTTAACGAAACAACGACTCACTAACCACGACGAGGGTTCACACGAGCCCGAAACAACAATGCTCGTAGTTCTGAAACTACAAGCCGAGCGATTGTCGTTGTTAACACCGGAAGTAGATACCGATTGTGTGTACACATACAGATCCTGTGTTCATTATAATTCGTGCGAAGGGTATGACCCGGAAGTTTAACATGAACAGAGAGGTCATCGTTAATTACGAGCTTGCGAAACTTAAAGTTTAGCTCCCTTCGTGTCAACTTGACTGACGTCGGTCTCGTTGGCTGTCAGTCTTCTGGGATGTCCCAGAACATGATTAAGATGATAAGCAGTAAGCGGAATTGTGTCTCTAAAATGTAATTTTGAGACACAAAATGACATTACGCAATCAATGACGGACAATGGTAGCTCAATAGATGAATAAATTTTACAAAAACATTACTCTGAAATTTGAAAGGTGTCTATAAATTTAAAATGATTTATTGTCATCTATTTGATTTATAACATGATTGCAAAATACTTCCAAGAATGTAGCTCTTGGGGTGTTTCAATTTATGATATTGACTGTGAACAAGATATTTATATTACATGTATTAGATAAATAATTATGATTGGATGATATAGGTGATCATTGAAATATGTTACCATATTTCAATGAACGACAGGCTGCTGTGAGCTTTAGTATACCCCTTCACGATCTGTTGATCTTCTGTTTGCGATTATTTGTTAACAATTCACATTCTTTAAAGAGTCATTCATTTTTTTTTTTTTTTTCGATTGTATAAATTGATATTTTATAAGGTTTCCTCATTAAAACCAAGGAGCTTCAAAGCTCCATGTTAAAACGTGTTTTAAAAAAAAATAGGTAAGTATAGATTACAACTTCTATTATGTGATACAGTGTCACGTACGTCAAAGTAGCACCACTGACATAAGGATAGTAACTATAGCGATTTTATTATTTTTCGAAACATATCAAGGTTTTTTTGTTTTTTTTTGTTTTTGTTTTGTTAGGAATTCTAAAATGTGCTAAAATGGAAGTATTTGGTTTGTTTGTTATTCATCCTATTTCACGCAAAACGATCGTCTGCAGAGGCGGCGCCCCCGGGGGGCAGGGGGCACAGTGCCCCCCCCCCCATTTTTTTTCTAGTACCCCAAAAGTGCCCCCTTTTATCTATGAAAAGTGCCCCTTTTCATAGCTGACAAGTGCCCCTTTTTCTTCGTATAGTGCCCCGTTTTCTTTCTAATAGTGCCCTTTTCACCTTCTGATAAGTGGCCCTTTTAACCTCATACATGAGTGCCCCTTTTGAAATCCGATAAGTGCCCCTTTTCGTCTGATTAGTGCCCATTTTCCGTTCTAATAGTGCAATTTTCCCTTCTAACAAGTGCCTCTTTTCATCTCTGATAAGTGCCCATTTCACCTTCTGATAAGTGGCCCTTTTAACCTCATACATGAGTGCCCCTTTTGAAATCCGATAAGTGCCCCTTTTCGTCTGATTAGTGCCCATTTTCCGTTCTAATAGTGCAATTTTCCCTTCTAACAAGTGCCTCTTTTCATCTCTGATAAGTGCCCATTTCACCTTCTGATAATAGGCCCTTTTAACCTCATACATGAGTGCCCCTTTTGAAATCCGATAAGTGCCCCTGATTCTGATTAGTGCCAATTTTCCGTTCTAACAGTGCAATTTTCCCTTCTGATAAGTGCCCCTTTTCACCCCGATAAGTTCACCTTTTAAGTGCCCCCTTTTCCTTTTGATCAGTGCCTCTTTTCCTTTCTAATGGTATCATTTTCCCCTTTGATAAGTGCCCCTTTTGTCTTTTGATACCGAGTGCCCCTTTTTACCTATACATCCCGATGTCGCTTACAAACTGTGCCTTTAAGTCCATAAAAGAGCTATTTATCTAGCCTCCAAATAATCGGAGAGGCTTCATATACATGTAATAGATTCCCCTGCTGATATCAGCACAAAGTGAGGCAGTGGAGTAGGTGGCAAGAGGGGCACAATGCCCTAGACTATACAATATCAATCATTGGCCCTAAATCATGAAAGGAATGAGGGGGGGAAAAAAGAATTTCTATTTTTTTCCAAAGCTCGCTCGCTACGCTCGCTCACATTTACTATTCATATTAGGGAAATCGCTGTGTATAATTAAATACCATAGCCTTCAGCGTTTGAAAACAATCTTAAATTTTTTGCTGGCTCGCTTCGCTCGCTCGCAAATGAATAATCAGACCATCACACAAAATACAAAAGTAGTTTTAATCTGGAACTATGTTAAGATAGAAACAGTAATGTGTCGAAAATGAACTTCGATAGTGTATTAATTATATTGTAGCTGTATTCTGGTATACTAATGTCTCAAAGTGGTATTTTCCGCCTTGTTTTCACCCTTTGTAAGTAGGTGCCCCTTTTTTCCAAAAAGTGCCCTTTTTGTTGGTGCCCCCCCCCCCCCCCCCCACTTTGTAAGACGCTTCGCCGCCCCTGATCGTTTGCTACAAGCATTGGAAACCTATAAGATGATGAAGAGGAGATATGCTTATCTAGCGTTTATTAGCCAAAAAAATCTATGTAGATCACGCATTCGAATATTATGTTGTGGGGGTCGAGTAATTTTTTTTTTCAGTGAGAGAATTAGCTTCAAATTCAACATGTCATTTAATAATTCTTCCTTTTATTGAAATAATAAGCAATTTCGGTTTGGAGTATTGACGCAAGAAATAGACAAACAGAATGACAAAAAAGAGACTCTGAGGTTGTGATGAGTATTTTGTAATTAATTCAATTTTATCTATAAAGAAACATTGATAAAATGTAAAGGCATCAAATTTCAACAATTTTTAGAATTTTTTTAAGTGAAATAAAACAAGGTTAGAAAATTCTTATAGATTTCCCTCAGTAGCAGCAGGAGCCAGAAAAGAAATCGATAGCTCTATGCAGCTAATACTCGATATTTATGATGTATACAATTTTTTTTTAAAGTATTTTTGTTTAAAGCATACAATCAAAGGATAGCACGTATAACAGGACAATAGAAAAGTCCTATTATGGTAAATGTAATTAATCTTTTTATCTCTATTTCTCCAGAAAAAAATATCTTATATTTATTTTACAATATTCCAAGACAGAAAGTTTATTATTTCTAACGAAATTTTGAGCATGTAATTCAAGGTTTCTTTTATTTCCACATTAATTCTTTCAGTGTTTTACATATATACAAATTTGTATAACATAATATCAAACAAAATTACGATAAGAAATGTTTGCATAAATGGAAAAATTAAGAAATTAAGTATAGTAATTACATATGATAAACAGTTATACTATCATAATATCTGTAATATTATAATAGGCATAGTAAAGAAATAAAAGTGGAGGAGTCTATTAAAAAGTACAACTTGTATTTTATAGACCCTTTTGTGAGAAAAAAAAATGCTTACAAATGCTCTGAGTTTATGGAAATAATTACTAAATATATATACTTTACACTATCCCCCCCCCCCCCCTTACACTACAAAATAGAATAGTTGTGACACTGGTATGTGTACAAATCATTATATTCTTGAATATAGTATATAGTATATGCGCTAATTATCATATTCGTGCTAACGTACAGTATTTTAAGACAATAAATATTTGGAATGGCTATCTATCTTTATTGCTAATGTTTGTAATTCAGAAACTCTGTCGAATGGATAGGAAGGTACGATGATATGCATGAGAATATACAGAGAAATTATTTGAAGAAGAATATTAATACTATACTCTTGTTAATTTATTACATCGAGACGAGCAGTTTGAATCTACATAGTTACGACAGAAAATCAAAAATGGTGATAAGTTATTAAATTTCTCTAGTTACGACAGAAATTAAAAATGGTGATAAGTTATTAAATTTCTCTAGTTACGACAGAAAATTCAAAATGGTGATAAGTTATTAAATTTCCCTATAGTTACGACAGAAAATTAAAAATGGTGATAAGTTATTAAATTTCTCTTCGGAAATGTCATTTAGTTAATTTTCTTATGGTTTATGATGACTGACTGAAAAAATTGAATATATCTTTTTAATTCTTTGAATGAGGCAACTTCTATGTTAAACATGACAAGAAAATACTTTATCGTGTGAAAGAAAGATACATAATAAGACTGCTGGTGCATTTTAAAAGGAACAACATGTGCTACCAGTAAATGTTTTGAATTTTTATGCCATATTCTGTGTCTTGATAAAATAATTTATACATGAACGGGTTGATCAAAATGAGAAATCAAGCACGTTTTGACAATGTTTGACGAGTGGTGACTGCTGTATACCTTACGGCGATATACACAAACGAAGGAAATACCACTGTAATGAGATTATGCGTGCTCCTTCAATGATTTTGCAACAAGGCATACCATTGACCGACTTAAGTCAACACAATAGTCGGAGACACACAGGTGCATCCCATATATATATGTATATTATTGATAGCATCGCGTGAGCCTGTTCAGAGCTGCTCCATTAAATGGCAAGTTCAATGACACCATAACTAATCTTAAAATCTAGTTCTGATATTGACGTCATTTTCTGTACATTTTTCTTCACCTCCAACATCAGTTTAAATTTTAACCTATACAGATTATTTTCAACAATGACATTAATTTTTGGAGGTATTGAGAGTTTCTTTTGTTTTTTAAAGCTCTCCTACTTGGCGTAATTAGGTTTATTAGTAAAACAATGCTTCGTGCAAAAAACAATTAAATATAGGATGAATGATGATGAATAATAAAAGTTTCTTCTTACATTTTCCACGATTTATTCTAAATTTACTAACCTCTTGTTAACAAATCTTGATAAATCTATTTCCACTACCATGACTACGGGGTTGAATAAAAGTCTAATTGGATGGTTTGTTACGTAATTTACTAATGCTCCCTTCGTTTGTTTGTTTGTTTTTTTGTTTTTTTGTTTTTTTGTTTTTTTGTTTTCTTTGTTCATGTAATTGTTGGTACATTATTTTTTTGTCACTACTGTTAGATGTAAAATTCATATATCGTCATGTATATCGGATGCAAAATCAAGGGAGATATCAGAACGGATGTGAATGTGTGCCGGAGCGCCCCCCCCCCCCCCCCCCATTAAGAAATTATTCCTTTAACGTTGCATGTCTGCAAATTACAAATAAGGGACTTTCAATGTTGTTGTTTTTGTTGGTTTATTTTATTATTTCTTCTTTACTTTATTTCTCGCTCGTTAGAAAATGTATCTTTCCTTTGGTATGTATCCAGTGTCCTGCATGTAAATAAGACCTCTTTGGCAAACGTGCAGATTTTTTTGTTTTGTTTTGTTTTGTTTTGTTTTGTTTTGTTTTTGTTTTTGTTTTTGTTTTTTTTTTGTGGGGGCGGGGGGTTATCATTGACTAAAAGTGATGTTATTTTCCTAATAAGCATGATAAGTGACATCAACTTCCTACCAACCCGACATTCCTTTGACATGAAACCTCGGTAAGACAAGACAAAGTATCACAACGACCTGGAGTTACCCCGTTAGGAAATAGACATGATTATGCATCTGTCGTTCTACGTCACCTCGCTGATACTCTGGCATCTTATCTTATATACATCTACATGTCGGCCCTACAGATCGTTATCTCGAAGAAAGGAATATTAAAGTAAAAGAAGGTAATGATGGTAAACAAAGTAATAAGTTACTAAAGTGGGTTTATACAGATTTTATGTCTAATTATTTTTTTCTTCTTTCCTTTTTTTTTTTATATCGTCATTATTAGTCTGTATGGTGTCGTTTTATTTAAAATAATATCCAAAATTAGATGTACAAAATCGACCTTCAAAAATAATGATCAACAAATGGGGGTCGACAGAGGCCTGTCGGGATAGTGTTAACCCTTTCAGGACAGGAATTATTTAAGGGCTAAATTGATCACGTTTTTTTCTTCAAATTGGCAACAATAATATTTTTCTGTTAGTGCTACATGGTTCAAATAAAATGTAATGTCTTTGAAAACATTATACATGGTTAGATACTTTGTCGAAAAGTTGGAAAAATGGCCAATTTCGATAAAAAACAATGATTTTGAATCTCCCAATGTGATGCCAATTTAAGGATTTTAAAGCTTAATCTCCTTTTTTAAATTTCTGACATCAAACACAATATGGTCATGCAACAAAAATGGACATAGTGTGTGCAGAATTTTTTTCTCTTTCTACTAATGCATCTGGTATAATTTTAGAGCTCTTAATCAAAAGTTATAAAGCCAAACCACAAAATGTGGTCAATTGTCTTGAAAGGGTTAACCTATATCTTACCGTATAAAAATTATGACGGATATGATCAGCATTATGAATTCATCATCTTAATCAGCATGATCAGCATTGTCATATCTATTAGTATTTCAAATGATTATGATTCGCATGTACTGGATTAACCCTTTCAAGACAAATGACCACAATTTGTGGTTTGGCTCAATAACTTTTGATCCAGAGCTCTAAAAAATATACCAGATGCAGGAGTAGAAAAAGCAAAAATTTCTACACACATTGTGTCCATTTTTGTTGCATGACCATATTGCATTTGATGCCAGGAATTTTAAAAAGGAGAATAAGCTTCAAAATCCTTAAATTGGCAACACATTGAGAGGTTCAAAATCACTGTTTTTTATCAAAATTGGCATTTTTTTCAACTTTCGACTAAGTTTCTAATGATGTATATTGTTTTCAAAGACATTACATTGTGTTAGAACCATGTAGCACTAAAAGAAAAATATTATTGTTGCCAATTTGAAGAACAAAATGTGATCAATTTACCCCTTAAATAATTCCTGTCCTGAAAGGGTTAAAAGATACATTTGTTCTTATTTATTGTTGTTGTTGTTGTAAATTAGTTTTTTACAGACGTATTTCAATCAGATATGATTATTTACGTCTGGGACCGACCTTTAACGTCACCATCCGAAAGACGTGAATGAGATTCGAACCTGGGTCCGATCAGAGTCAGTTTGTAGGCGAATGCAGAGAGCTGAACGTAAGCGTTGCAGTTAGACCAACTCCTGATCCCCTGTTCGTTTGTTTGTTATTGTTGTTGTTGTTGTTTTTCATATAGAAAGCTTGCAATTTTCATTGGAACACGTTCTATGCAGTATTGATCCAACAAACCAAATGTCGGATTTAGTTCAATTATTCCTCCAAGTTGAACACTGAAAATGAAAAATGAATTATTCATAAAGTTACTCTTCTAAATCATGTATGGATGATTGCTATCAAATATTGCCTTCATTGCTAGATATCTAGTTTTCTATCATTCTCAGTCTGATGCTGATTTTGATGACGAAAACGGCTGCTTTGATCATTATACTCATTGTAAAAGGCACTTCGCGTAATCCTTATTTCTTAAAGCGTATTATGACCAATATCAATCTCGAATGTGTAATTTGCTATCGTATACTCCATCCGTACTATATGGTATATAAACCGATATAGGATTTGGTGTGTTTTGGCATAATGTGATAGGGGCGCCAACGCGTAACTTAATACGTATATCCAGGCCACTGCAATCAAACCATACCGGAATAGCTCTTAACCTTCGCTTTCATAAGATATGGAGGGAGATTTGATGGGCTGGAAATCATATCAGAAACACTTAACAGGTCGCGTGATGAATTGAGATTATGAAAAAAAAGGCGGTGATAGACACAACTCTGTCGTTTGATTATCGTTAACAGTGAATTTCTGGTTTAACATTACTTTTGTGGTCTTTTATTTTAGATATTAGCAATGTTTTAGCTAACTATTTCTGCAAGTTTCAAAGGATACCATCTCGTAGATATGCCTGTGAATAGGATTATTGTGTCAATTACGTTACGTTATTTCATTATATAAGGCCATTGGTTACACGCGCGCTTCCCTTTCAACTCATCTCTTCTGTCGTCTGTCCCACTCGCGTCCAGAATTTGGCGCGAATTTCACCTGATGAAAAATGACAAGCGGCTCGAGATGTATGCGAATCGCCCGCCGTTCTTTGCTTTGTTCCTTAATTGCTAACGGCGTGCTTATTTCATGACAACGCTGGGCAATGCTCCTAGAAGCCGCTGATACAGCTACAAGTGAAATTTTATGGGTTTTCCGAGTCACTTATAACCAGATTTTAAACAGAGTGATAGATCATCCAGGACAACATAATTGGGGTTAATTAGAATCCCATTTCGGAGATTGGAAATAAAAGTCATTCTCAAGCTATTAACTTTTTATCTAAGAAAAAATGCACAATACTTGCTTCATTTAACTACACAATGTCCAACCAACTGTACATGATGACATAATTGTGTATTAAAACATATGATTGATAATATCTTACTTGACAATAATGTCAGTGCTATAGTTTGCGCTATATACAGAGTTTAAGAAGCTTGTATGTAAACGTTGTTTATATTTTTCTTACAGGGATTAACAAGAAATCTATATCATTGTATGTATTTGTAGTTTTAAGAGAATATAGATATAAAGCCAAAGAGATGTTTGGTCAAATCTTTGTGCCGTTTTAATCGTCTGAATTTTTTCTGGGCAAATCTATTCCCTCCTATTAGAATAAGGGCACTGATATCGTCATCAGGTCTCCAACACAACTGATAGACGGCCCAGAGTTCCATTAAGAATGTATGTCTAATATGCAATTAACATTAAGTTGCAAGGAAAATTCTGAAGAGTATATAACTTACATGATAACTGACTTTATCTAATAACTTATACAGCAATACCATTATGATTATCACGTTTATACAATGTGCAATGTAGGCTTACTATATACATGATATAAGAAATATCTAAGCTTTTTTAAAGTGTCTTCATTTTAAAACTATTTTCATAACGGCATATACGATGATTTTTGTATCGACCATGTGGATAGTTATTTCATTTTATCTATATATGTATAGATAATATTTAAATGCAACTTCACATTTGAAAAAACTGTATTCTGAACATGTTATGTATCTGGTTGTCTGTCCTCATTTATGTCCACTACGCCTCGCAAAGAAATTGAAAAACATAATATTCAATATGCACTATGAACTTCAAAATTGTGTCCATAACATTTTCATTCTGAACAGTGCTGCTTTTGCATACAACAATGTAAAATTCTTGAGTATAGTTGCCATGTAAAACTCAAGAGAAGTCTGGGCATGTTCGTGATGATAGAGGGGGGGGGACTTTTGCTCGAATTTAGATGTTCAAATATTTTAAGAGAGAAAATTTTCATCATAATGAGCATGATTGTGTAAAGAGAAATATTCAGATGAACACACACAGAAAAAAAATAGACAGATCAGGATTTCAAGGATATATCAAATGATATTCTTTTAGAGGATTATAAATTTCCCACCTCATATCTATACTGAAAATATTCTCTGTGACTGAATTATTGTGCATAGTTTTCTTACTGATGGCAAAACATATTTAGAAATTTTGAGCAAAATGGTCATCGTTTACTGATGTTTAAAATTCCTGAATTTCTAAAAAGAATTATCGCTATATTGATGTCTTACAAAGAAATGTAAAAGAAAAAAATGATCAGAAAGTTGCCGTGATTTTTATTTATTTATTACGTTTTATTTAAAAACAGGGTAGTCTTTTCAGAGTGATTATCTAATGTTCTACTTGATTTTTTTTTTTAATGAGTTATCTTGCAATGCAATACACCTTAGACTAATTTTGCTTCATATTATTTTGACAGCACTTGCTATATCATCGTAGGAATATTTGACACATTTATAGACATCATCTGACATATCTAAAGAACAAGAATTCCACGCAAGTCTCAGCTTTTTTTAAGAGAGAAAATTTTCATCATAATAAGCATGATTATGTAAAAAGAAATATTCGTGTGAACACTCACAAAAAAAGAAATCAACAGACAGATCAGGGTTTCAAGGATATATTAAATTCCATTCTTTAAGATGAGGATTATAAAGTTCACACCTCATATCTAGTCTACTAGAGTATGATGCTTTCATTTCTTGCTCAAGCAAGAGCCCAAATAATGACGTATTGGAATTGATTCAGGCGTAGAAGTCCAAGGAATACCTCATCATTCACTCACACGTGATGTCGATTATCAAACCAAAGTCAAATTTGGTAATTCTAAAAAGAATGGGGGGGGGGGGCTACAAAAGAAATTATTTTCAGCTCAACCCATCTCATCTTAATGCATTTCAAACAATCTCCCCCCCCCCCCTCTCTCTCTCTCTCTCTCTCTCTCTTTCTTCCTTTCCCCCATTTTTTTTTGAGATGGGGTTTATTTTACTCTCTGCAAATGATAATTTCTTGTAATTTAGACTGCCTCGATCTTCTCGAATGTTGTCTTCTATGCCTGTGTCATCTCTTCTGTCGTTTTTTAAAGAACCTGTAATTTTCTTTTTAATTCTTTCAAAACTTTTCTCTGCTCATTCATTCTCTTTAATTTCCTACCTTAAGTTAACATTTTCTGAATACATGTTCTCTTAACTTTTCTCTTTAACTCTTTGAGCTCTTTGATATCATTCGTATCAATTGTTTTCATTGCATTTTCACTTACTAAAAAAAGCATATTTCCTTTATTTTTCAATCGAGAGAGCGATATCAAATCTTTTCTATGCCTCTGTATATCAATTTGCGGTTGCGGTTGAAGGGAGATGACTATTTTACGCGCGCGTCTAAAATGATAAATGTCCAGTCGGGGATTCTGGCGTCATAATTATTGCGATATCGTCTGCTCAAAGTGACACTGAGTTAGATCATCGGGCGGAAGGTCGCTAGAGGGGGGCTTGGCGGCGGGCTTAGGAAGACGATATGAATGCTGAAGAAGTGTGACACAGTTTTACAAGAAGTAGACATCGTATGTCATTGGGAGAAAACTGTAGACAATGCTAATCCAACTTGATGCTAAATCGGGAATCATAGTCCTCAAGAAGAGGCCTTATATAGTCCTATAAAAGTTCGGATATGTTTATATCTTCTGAAGATAAGACATCTAGTAATTTAGGTCGATTTTCAACTTTTGTAAACATGCAGGTTGCCGGGCAAGAATATAAGTATGATTCTATAAGTACAGTACAATATGGGATCTTATTTCCCAAAGTCTACGATTATGAACTGTTGATCTTCCAGCTTTATAATTGTTTACTATTTTGGAGACCAGCCCTGGTACTGCACTAATCCAGTCTTGCAGGAATCTACATCTGCCACTCTCAACTCAGCACTAGCGTGCCCAAGGGGGGGGGGGGGGCAGGGGGGCAGACTGCCCCCTGACAACTTTTCACAGAAAATAAAAATGCGCCGTTTTAGAGCTTTTTTGTCTTCTTCTTTGCTTATCAGAAATTTCTGGACCCCATAAAATGTGACACCCCCACCACTGAGCGACTTTTGGAGGGCTGTCGAGACGAAAAAAATACGGATTGACCTTTTCAAACTTTTACCTTTTTTTTTTTTTTTTTTTTTTGCTTGCTTGTCAGAGAATTATGGAGGAAAACATCTGATACCCCCCCCCCCCCCCCCCCCCCCACTGAGGGACTGAGGGACTGGCAAAAAAAAAAATTGTCGCCACCACAAGCGTAATGATTGGGTACCTGGTAGGATAAGATTTATTTGTTACAATGCAATGTGCGTTGTTGAATTTGCGGGAGCGAAAGCCGGGGTGATGCGTCTGTTTTAAGTCATTTTCATTAACTCATTGACTTTGTGACGTTTCTCTTATTTTCTTCTTTTCTGTCACATCAGCTAAAGCAGAGTTGTCACTTAACCATGAAACCATGACTTTAACTGAACATAAATATATTTTCACATCTAAACTTAACTTCCCTGCATTTTTTTTTCTTTTTTAGCGATATATCACGAGGTTTCAATTTTTATTCTTGTTCATATCATGCACATCATTTGTAAAGATCCATTGTTATTAGAATTTCACGAAATTAGAAATTCTTTAATTTTGTCTTGACTAATACTGAAAAAATACTGATTTTTTTTTTAAATTTCATTTATGTGTTTAATTGGATCATCAGAATGATAAATTTACAGGCAATTGTTACAGTAATTGAGTAAATTTTTTTTAGCATCACTTTATTGGTCAAACTTGCACAACAAAGGAGACATAATAGCCCAGGTCAAAACCAAATTAAGTGGTAAATGCAGGGCGTAAAAAGAAGAAGACATCTTTAGCAAAAGCACAAACAGGTAAATACTAATATTTAAAATTTAAAAAAAAAAAAAAATCATATAGAAACAAGGGGAAAAAATATTGCTTCCGAACTAGAAAGGGCTAATATCTTTTATATAATGAAAAAACAACGAATAAAAACAAAAAGATAAAAACTGAAAAATTATCATCGAAAGCATAATTATCATTGTATTACTTTCGTCGGAGATGTTTCCAAATCGCCCAATGCAGCAGGTTATAAACCTCATGATCCGTTAAACACTCGGCAGGCGTCATAGCCACAATAATCCATCACATAGCTCATCATTATTTATCCCCTCCCCTCACCCCCTCCCCCCCCCCCCCCTCTCTCTCTCTCTCTGTCTCTGTCTCTCTTTCTCTCTCTCTCACTCTTTCTCTCTCTCTCTCTCACTCTCTCTCTCTCTCGCTCTCCCTCACTTTCTCTCACTTTCTGTCTGTCTCTGTCTGTCTCTCTCTCTCTCCCTCACTTTCACTTTTTGTCTGTATGCCTGTCTGTCTTTCCCTCTCTCCCTCGAACTCCCTATCTCTCTCTTTTTCTCCCCTCTCTCTCTTCCTCTAAACTCTTTCTTTTTCTCCCTACCTATATTTCTATTTATCTCTCTATCTCTCCCCCCTCTCCCTCTCTCTCTCTCTCTCTCTTTCGCTCTCTTTATCTCCTTTTCTCTCTCGTTCTTCTCTCTCCCTCTCACAACCATCCCATTAGCATCATCACAATTAACACCATCGTCATGCATCATTATCACAATGATAACGATAATTACCTACATTATGAATTGTATGAAGAACTGTATAAGATTATGAGAAATAATCCATCATTATTTTAAGTCAATAAAGTCTAATCTATCGGCATGTTTTTATTTCATTTTTTTTAACAGGACGAAAACATCTTAATATATGAATAACAATAATTGGGTAATATGATTATAATACATTTATCGGTACTCCAAACTTATGTAGAAAGCTAAAGAAAACGCTGACCCAGTCTGGGGAAATGTGGGCATATTGAATGACATTTTCTTTCTTTTTTTTTTTTTTTTTTGGCAACAAAACGCCTGAGGATAACCAGTTTGTACACCGCTGCTAGAGCCTTTAATATTCAAGCATAGTTATGGTTGTGACATTGCCTCTCCAAACATGGATAAATCATAGACGGTCCGCTTAGAAACATCGCTATCATTATCATTTCAAAGAATCATCACCATTATTATTTCAGAACACACAACAGAAGGCCGTCTATTACCGAAGGGGCTGACGGTGTTAGATTACGGTATGAATTATTAGTGTGGAATTAATAAGGTGTGGATCTGAATGTCTCCAAACTTGACTGAGGCAATATCTCAAGCTTTCTCAACAAAATACGAGGGCTTTCATTGAAGATCAGCCAAATAAACAAACACAAAATTATATTGTGATGTCCTCAAGCTTTCCTTGTTTATAGTCTAATTGTTATCACCTCAGTATTATCCCTAATTGCCTTTATATATCTTGTCTGTTGTAGTTTAGCTTCATTGTAATATCCGTTTTATTGCTTGTATGTAATTATATGTACACTATATACGCTATCGGAAAGTCTTTCTCAAGATTCTCAAGATTATAACAATAAGCAGCAAGTTTAAATTGAGCCCCTTTTCAGTCGATTAAAACTCATGAATATTTTCGAGTTATATAAATCTAGACTGGCACTGCTTATATATTCATGTTAGAATGAGGCCACCGCACACTACACGACCTGAGGTCGTACGACCTTCCGAACTACGGTATGACGTCACCAAACACCCAAGTTTCAGGTCGTAGGACCAGGTCGCACGATCAGGTCCCAGGTTTTGGCATGTTGAATTTTTGCGAGGTCGTGGACTAGGTCGTATGACCTCTAGGTCGTACGACCTCAGGTCGTGTAGTGTGCGGTGGCCTTTAGAATGAGCTATTACCTTCAGCCTTATCTAGATATCTTCTTGCCAATTCTGATATTCATTCATAATTATTCAACACATTATAAAGATGATTTTCATATGCCTAATGTACGACTTGCAACAACTCAAAAGTAGGACCTAGGCTTTGGAACTCACTATCACCTGCCATAAAAGTACACTCTAGAAACTAAAGTGTTAAATCACCATTTAAAAGGGCCGCGGAGTGACAACTTTTTCAAAATGGTATATCAACTCTCTTAAACGGCTGGATTCAGCCTTTATACTGTTGTATACAGCATGTTAAAAGTGTTCATCTACAATTTTGAAAAAGTTGTCACTCCTCGGCCCTTTTAAATGGTGATTTAACACTTTAGTTTTTAGAGTGTATGTTGTGCTATAAATTGTATTCAAACGTAGTTTTCAGAAAATGCTTTTACATGGTGGACCGGTCGACGACCGGTCGTTAGGGAGCTGATTGCTAGGCTATTATTCTATTGTGCTATCTATACAGCTTACTGTTCTTTAAAGGGCCCATGCCAAGCAAATGCTTGTTGACTTTTGTTGATTTATGATACCATGATCATCATTTATGTGGCCAAATATATATCTAAATATGTATCATATATTTTATCATAATTTTCAGTATTTCTTTTCTTCAGATTACTGGGATCCGCCAGTAAACGAATGGATCTCAGCTAACGGTATAGTCAGCGACTTAATCTCTATAATAATAATAATAATAATGGCTACTTATATAGCGCTCATATCCGTCACGCAGTGACGCTCATGGCGCTTAGACATTATTACCCTGGTTATAGCCGAGCCGCCAAAGTAACTAGCGATCAAGCATATCAGGTACCCATTTACACCTGGGTGGAGAGTGGCAAATGTAGATTAGAGTCTTGCCAAAGGACCTTAGTGCCATGGTGGGATTCGAACCCCGTACCTTGTGATCTGCAGTCCGGTGACTTATCCACTAGGCCACAACACCTCTACGTTCATGGTAGAGGTGTTGTGGTCAGCGTTTGCGAAACAGCGTTTGCTCTACATGGTCAGCGTTTGCGAAACAGACCGAAGTTACCCTTACTCTTCGGTTTCACGTATGTACGTGAGGGAATAGTATGGTCCGTCCGAAGAGTTGCGGATAAACCCGATTGGCCCCCAGTCAGGCCACGGGAAAGACACAGTCTTGTCAGTTTACACCCCCTTTAACTGCTTTCATCTCTGACGACTCTATCTGTAATTCCCTCTTTTCTATTATCTGTCTATCCATTTCTCTGTGTTCCTTTCTTTTGCTTCTGACTCCTTTCTTTTCTCCTTTTCTCTCTCTCTCCTCTCCCCCCCCCCCCCCCCCCTCCCTCTCTTTCCCCTTTCCCTCTTTCCCCTTCTCAACTTCTCTCTCTCTCTGTCTGGCCATCTTGTACTGAGATGTCCATCATCTTTAATTCAACCCCCAGTTATTTCCTTTTTTATATGTTTTGTTTATATTTTGATTGTACACTTCTTTATACATCAGTGTACATGTATGTTTAACTGCTTTATTCTCTGTTATCAACATTTTAATGCCTCAAATTCTGTTTTGTATATTTACCATTGTTTTTATTGTTTGCTTGAGTGGAAATAAACTTTGAATCAAATTGAGTTCCCATATTGGTAATTGTGTTTTTGTGAAGCGGTATGGTATATATCTTCTTTAGTTTTAATATAATTAATTTCTGATATTAATCACAAGTTTGAATCCATGATATAGATAAGTATTGTAAATAAGGCAACTGTTGATGAAGGGTGGGGAGAACTTTCTCACGTTCTCATAAAATACATATAGTTCATTAATCTATCAGCACCTATGTGTTTTTTAAACTGATTTCAATTTAGACCACTCTAATATTGCCCTCCTTTTTGCTCAAGAACGCATAATATAGTTTGAGTTTAATCTGAAGGTTTAATTTCCTGTTCTGACGGTATAAGTGCAAAGTAAAACAATTTTTACTGGTCTTTGGGGTAATAATTTTCATGTCATAAAGTATATACATGTACAAGCATTATAAATGCATGCTTGCCTTATTTCAATTTTCAATAGGTTTGATACAGTTTTTTCAGTAACTATGGGGGCAGGATCTAGTGAAAGAGAAGTATTTATCATGTTTATTAGCCAATCTTCCTGCCCGATAACTGTTTTTTGTTAAATATTCTATTTATTTTGTTCAGAAGGACTTGTATTATCTTCGTTTATAAGAATCATATAGAATAAACGCAAAACATTTTACAAACTTTGGAAACCCCTGGCGAGGGAATGATAAATGACTTCAGGTACAATACGTTGAGGTAAGCTGAGAGAGTGTCATGATATATCAGACCCAAGAGAATTACTCAATTCATCAACCTATTACACGAAGGAAAATAAAAACATACAGATGTGATACGAAAGATCGAAAACACCAATATATATATATGTTTTATTTTTCTTAAATGAAATTCCACCTCCTCATCTTCCTCCCCCTTTTCTTCCATTTAAGTAAAAAATAAATAAAAATAAACCAGTCTGAGTGTATCGTTTTGAAATAACATCGACAATAATGATGGAATTTGAACCTGGTACCTTCCGATTCCTGGGCATTATATAACCCTTTTTTTCTGTTGTGGCTTAACTCGTATTATGTTCCGGCTATTTAATCCTTTGCTTTAATTTTATACCCTACATAAGAGACTTTTTATGTTGGTTTTATAATGGCAGTTTCTATCTCGTGTCTATACGATGCATTATTTCCTTTTGTTATGTCTTGAAATGTGAAGGCTCCTCCTTGGTCTAAAATCAGACAAAGATGGACAAACAGTAATATAAGGTCAGAGAGGAGATAATGACAATGAGGGGGAGGAGGAGGAGGAGGAGAGAGAGAAAAAAAAGAGAGTAAAAGGGAATGAAGGACAGACATACAATAAACAGAGAGAAAAAAAAAAAACATAGAGAAAGGGGGAGAGACATGTCGTAAAAGGGAGCAAGAAAGAGAATGTGTATTCGGCGTGGGGGAGAAAGGAAGAGAGGGGTAATAGAAGTGTAAAGTAATAGTGTGTGTGTGAGAGAGAGGGGGGTGTGGGAGAGTGGGGGAGAGTGGGGGAGAAGAATAGGAGGTAAACTTCTTTTTTTAAGTCGTCGTGATTGAGAGATCAGAGTATTATCAAAGTAACAATCCGGCATATAATTGTCCTTCACAAGTGTAATATCCGTGTACTACGCGTCCTTGCTAACGATTCATTTGCTCTATCCCATTCTCCTTTTCCCGTTCTTAACCATGCGACTCATATATCCCAGCAGTAAACAAAAAACTTAACTTAATTCCTCGGATAATTACACACCGATATTTGTACTTGAACGTGCATAATTCTCAAATAATAACCTATAGGCGTGCATCCTTGTAGATCGTCAGACAATCAGTGTTGTCCAATTTACAGTGTTCCTCTGACCATGAGAGTGGCAACCAAATAAATTGGTTTTCCGTGATTACATCTCTATTATCCAAGTGGACGCGTAATCTTGCTTTACAAGTTCCTCGTGCATGCAGAAAGTCCTATAGATAATCGCATTGCCAAGATCAATCAATGCTTTTCACATATAGAGTGTTTCTACTAATCTAACGAACTATCGTTCTAACTATCCGTCTACTCATCTTCTTCTTTCATCAAATGTTATGCACCCATATGTTTCTTAATATCACTCATTTTGCTCTTCTCATAAACCTCTCTGCATGACGGATACACTGAGTTGAAACTGAATTTGACTACTTAGAAAAGAACTGTTTCCATTAAAAAGAAAGTTTGATTCCGAATAAGATCAGTTATAGTTACTTGCACAAAATCAAAATTGCAAAATTGAAGAGGCATAACTTTTGCCGATAATCATTGAACATGATCAATGATAAGCATCTTTACTTAAGTATTTTTAGAAACATTTCCGAATTGACTGAAGTTTTCTATTCTTTTTTTTTTTTTTTTTTTTTTTAGTTCTTGAATTCCATTGGACGGATTTGTTTTGATAGATCTCAAGATTGTCTTGTCGATGATAGTATCATCTGTGAGAGTTTCTTGTGTAAAATCTAATGGGGATGAGATAATGATCTATAGATATAGGAATTCCTTGTTTAACTCTCTTATATTACAATATACGTTGTAAGATTTAATTGCATTACTTTCAATTATTTTTGTTCTTCATATTATTCAGTATTTTTCAGTGTTACCAATCATTACAGTGGGAAAATAACTGGTTAATGCAAAATGTTTAAGGAAGATATAATCTATCAAATAATTTATTTCCTAACTTCTTCATTATCATGTTTAGGTGCAGTAGAAGATGTTCGGGTGTGAAATCAAATTTTGGTAGAGTAAAGTTACTTCAAAACCATGGGTGTCGATCCCGGGGGATGGGGGGTATTATATCCCCCCCCCCAAAAAAAAAAAAAAAAAAAAAATTGAGGTGGGGGAGGGGGTGGCCTGTATTATCATCCCCCAATATTTTTTGATAAAATAAATAAGAATTATGATACATTAACTTAAAACCATTATGTCTGATATTAAAATACCATCACATTCTTTAATGATTAGAAGTAAGGAAATAAGATATGCCATAATTTCAAAGAGAAAACATCGAAGAAAATTCGTTCGCTCGCATTGTTATTCTTGATTAAGGGGTTCCGTCCATTGGCGTAGATCCTTGCATTCCTTCTTTTCATTAAAAACCATTTTGGGATGCTCTAAAATGCAAGTTTTATAGACAGATTTTTGAAAAAGTCTCTGGTGTGGGAGGGGGGATACCCCCTCCCACACACTCCCCCGCTCAGTTCGCTTCGCTCCCTCGCCGGTCATCCTCCCCCCCCCCCCCCCAAATCATGAACACGGATCGACACCCCTGTTCCAAACGTAGAGATATCTATGAGAAACTCGTATGGAGAATACATTATGAAACCATTGGATTCTTTTGACCCCACAACGGTTTCTGGAAATCGAAAGGTTATAATTTTTGCCCTCATCATTTCAGAACTCATTTCTATAAGATTCCCTTGGGAAGAAAATTAAGACGAAATTCTGGAAATGAAAGACGGAAAGTGGCCCTACTGGCCAAATATCTATGAAACATAAAATGGCAGAATGGTAAATACAGATAGCATTTCTGCTCGATTACAATTCCCACTTCATTATTCTCTTGCTGTTCATTATGCTCCTCCCCCCCCCCCCTCTCTCTCTCTCTCTCTCTCTGTGCCATTTCTCTTCAACTTTTGGGCGACTCTGTGTTAGAAACAATAAAGACATTCTGAAATTTTATATAAGTTTTATGAGAGTGCCATATTAATCTGTTCACTCGGAGTGATTTATCATTTTAAATTTGACGTGTTTCTAGCACAGAACATATTCACGCACCGTATACGACAATATATGCCTAATTTCCGTATATTTCACCCCAAATGAAAATTACTCCATATGACCACTGACATAAGTTCCTTCTTATTACCACAAAATAATTACCACCAAAAGAATAGCCATCAGTAATTCATTTTGTCGGTAGGATACGAAATATTGTTAAAATACCTTCTTTTTCTTCGCGTTCCTTTTCTGTCTTTCGTATTTTGACCTTTCTCCTCTTAATTTTTCTTCATTTCCTTCAAAACAAGAATGTCTTTTTTTTTCATATCAGGTTTCCTCAACGTGATTGGCAAAGATAATTAATTTTTAAAAACGTCAAGACCAAGAGATTGCTCACATTATATGTGAGTTCTTTCCGTGATTGTAATCTCTGTTTCTAAGAATCATCGGAAAGTTTGTACATGCATTATTGTGAATGATTTCAAAATGAAAATGAATGGACACTGATATGAAATGTGAAGCCACAAAACTGTTATATAACAAACTTCGAGCGCAAAAACAAATTCAGTTTTATAATTTAGTCTTTTTTTTTTTTGCAAGAGCAAACACCACTGGTTAGTTGTTGCCTTTTAGGATATTTTTTCATCACCGACAAATTTCTCCATTTATCATGTTTATTGCTGACTCACCAAATTGTCGGTATATCTCATGCACGAATGAAATTGTTTCCAAACGTAATTCACATGTTATCTTCATATCATTTTGATAAAATTAACATTAAACAAACAAAACATTTCGAATTCCCAGAGGACAATAGTGTATTCAGAGGAGAAACAGATTCGTCCAGCCCGACCAGGCAATCAGCCTCATAATTGTTCTCAATTAACTTTCGAAGCTAATTGATATCTTAAACCAATTATTGTGCCCAAATCCATGACCATGGTTAACACTGTGTTTTACCGCGAGTCATAGGTATCACAGGGGATGAGGGGATCATACATACAACTATTCAACAATAATTCTGTCATTTTTAGAAAACTGGTTAGACTGATCAAAATGTACAAAAGTATAAATTGGTATGTTTTAAACACATGATTCTAATAGACATAGTAGCAGGCCTTTAGATGTGGATGTGGATCAATCATAAGTCCGACGTAAGACTTGATCACATAACAGGGAGAGGATAGGCATGTTGAAATAAATTGTTGGTTTTTTTTATTTCCGTAATCAATGACATAAATAATATACATAATTCAAATCACGATTTACATACGGCGGATAGCCCATTTCAGGCGTATTAACAAAATACGGCTGTTCTTCCATGGGGTCCTTGATAACAATGATATGTACAAATATTACAATTCTTGGAAAAAAGACTTACAAAGTCTTCTTGAATACATAAAATTATATTGTACGAAACGAAACAAAACAAAAGCAATGTATTGAACATGCATGATATCATTTAAAAATACAATTCTTTTCGATTATATTTGCAGTAAATATTCAATGTTTTATAAAGGAGAGAGAACCATACAATCCCTATAAACAAAACAAAGAAAAAAAAATAGAAGAAAAGAGAGAGATGAAAGCTTCCTTGTGCACAGTTCTATACTTTGAAATAATTTTGTAGATTGGATTTGAAAGTTTGGATTGTAAAAGCACTACGGGTATTTGATGGCAATTTGTTGTATAATGGAGCTCCTCTGTCATTCTGTAGTAGAATGTTCTTTTACAGCTATTGGTTCACGGTTTTGGGAGACTGAGGTTACCTATACAGAACGAAGAAAATGCATGTCTGGTTTAATAGGAATAAATGGTAAATAAATGACAGAATGGAAAAAATAAATAGATTGACAGAAATAGAAGATATGAAAATAGACAAAGACTAAATAAAGGTAGCAAAAGAATACGGAATATATAGGGAGATAACGGTAGAAGAGAGACAATGTAAACAATAGATGGATAGAAGATAGGCAGATAGAAACATAAGACAGAATATATAATGAAGATGACAATAAAATATGCAAGATAGAAATAGAATAAGATATAGCAAAAGAAGATAGAATATAGAAGTGAACGATAGATAACTAGGTAGATAGGTAGATAGATAGATCGACTGACAGATAGATAGATACATACATACATACATATATACATACATACATACATACATACATATAACGATAGACAGACAGAAAAGAAGAAGGGTGATCTGGATTGAACGAATGACTTCATGTCCTTGACATGCAAATATACGTGTCTGATCTCTGAATTGTTTGGTTGCTCAATATTGTGTTCCAGACGAGTTTGTGAGAAATATAAAAGCTACATTTGTGTTTGTGTCTTCGCTCGTCTTTGTCCTTCTCTGACCTAATTTCGTAGCAAGGCCAAACGTATTTTTCTCTCTCTCTCTCTCTCTCTCTCTCTCTTTGGTCTGGCGTCCATTACTAACTTCTATCATCTAATCTAGTTCAAAGAGTCCATTCAGATTAACTCCAAACAATAATCACCTCAAAACAAACCAAGGTTCGTAACACCATCAACTTGTACTTGAACTCTCTGAAAACTTATCAAATAACTCCTAATTGAATAAACACCGATAGTAATCTTGTTGTGACCTAAGATGTATAGAATTTCGAAAAGAAGGAAAAGGTTTCCCTTTGTTGACATGTGAAGTGTTTTTATTACACATTCTCCTTGACCCTTCTGCGGTAAGTAATTATACGTCATAAAAATGCTGGCTTTATTTTCCTGTTTTATCTCGCTTTGACCGCTCACCCAGGCGAGGAGCGCCTCCCTTGAATGTCGAGAGTAATTAGGAATTGTCACAAACTACCTGCAAAATCATCCGTATATGCTCTCCCCCTTTTTACGTACAGCATCAACAATGAGAAAAATGCTGGGGGCGGCAGTAATCCAATTATCTCATATTCTTCTCATTTTATTCTTGACAATTATAGAGCATCATGCCATGGATATGCCCACTTCATTGGCGTCTTATCTTTTGGGTAATTACTGATTATGGAACACCACCCCTCGCAATATTGTGCAGACGTGCCGAGACACAGATGGTCAAGTTTCTAAGACCAGAATGACCCAGTGTCTATAATCGATTAAAGACAAATAGAAATTGCTCCAGGGAAGGTCATTTTAGGTCGTCGCTCTAGCCTCTAATACGCATGTGCAATGAGTGACGTAACGAGGATCAAAGTCCTAATTAGAGTATTGAACTTTATCTACTAATTAGCATTGGCAATGTTTGCAATTTTACCGTGTTTTTACGGTGTTCCCTGGATAGATGCATTCAGAACGGGTCAAATAATATTTCCATAAAAGAGTCACCAATAATTTGTGGTTTCTTAACTGTCACGGATTTGATAGGAAAGTCCTAATTATAAAATTATATTGAGATAAAAGTGAAGCTTTCGCGCACGCTTCTTCCCGATCATGGTGACCTGTTGCTAATTTCTAGATCCGTTATTCATAAACCACATTCTTGCTGCATGTTATTGTTGTTGGGTCGTTCAATTTTTAAGATAATCTTTTACGGTACATATCTTATTGATCACACTTTAAAATCTACTTTTAGACGCTTAGCATATCTCTTAGGTCATTTTTTTTTTAATTCATAAAGTATCAATTACAGTATAAGATTCTCTCCCCGATCGATCTGAAGAATTGATGTATCCAAGAATCATGAGGTATGATAATTAGCCATGAAATGTACCTCGTAAACATGCATTCAATTCATGCGGTGAATCACTGAATCACGTAATCGCCGACGCAGTTATGAGCTACAAGGATACGACAATGAGATATCAATAAAAATAGAAATGAGATCTTAATTATAAAGATCTGACAAGACTGTAAAATAGTGCAGAGCTTGTGTAGACTTGACGTGTTTTATCGTTTAATATTCCCTTATGAAATTTGAGTAACGATGACGTTATGTCAGAGAGAGAGACCGTCATTGTGGTTGTTATATACTTTGAAAAATGGAAATGTAATGAAATAAAATCTAAATCTGAAATCTGAAATCTAAGAATATGATATGCATGTATTCCCATAAATGCCTGTGCGTTTTTAAAGGGTTCTTACTGTCAAAAGAAAATTCAACATCCAATGAAGTATATTGTCGATGTTAGGACTTCAAACAAATTTGTACATAACGCCAAAATATTTTTTAAAATCTAATTTCACGACTCATTGCTTTGATTTTAGTGCATATAGAATCAAATAATCCTAATGAAGAGATAAATACTTCAGCTTCATCAGCACTCAGAATATTGTCTTGAATCCAATAATCATGAAGAAAACAGCGCGACTACAGAAATTTCGACAAAATGAATATACTACTCCAAGTGCCTACCAAACATGTTATTATATAAATCATTTTGGAGTAAGGCGATATTTTGTGAGAGACCCAAGAAGTAAAAAAAAAAAAAAGGGCAGAGAAATCTTACAGATTTTAACAGATTTTACATTTTTACATAAAATCCATGACTGATAGGTTGAAAATAAATTCTGGTCGTTCTGGTCGTAAAAATGTTATTCACGATGGGTCTAGAGATGGCGGTCTTAAATAGATGGCTCCAGAGCCCTACATACACTGAGTTTGGCCAACTCGGTTTCAGTTGGGCACAACATGGCGTATATTCCTTTGTTACATGCTTGCCTAACAAAGCAACAGGCCGCCATATTGTTACCCACTGGAGCAGGGTTGGCCAAACTCTATGTATGGATGGCACTGGATGGCTCTGAACTTGAACAGAGCCACGCTCAAACTCAGAGCGGGTGACATTGGTGGAACGAGCACCGTGGGTGAATCCACCACAGTAAACCTCCTTCCCCTAATTTTGAAGAAAAAATATGAGCAACATGCAGGCAATGTTTACAACAAAGTCTGGGGAGGATTCCTCAGTAGGTTCAGTTTACATCCTGATGCCCATATTTTACAAGTAATTCAAACAATGGCATATACGGGGACATTTTTTCAGGGTTGGGGGACTACGCCTCTTGCCAAAATATCAAAACTTTCCAGTTTCTTAATTTTTGCGAGCGAACAAGAAAGAAAAAAAAATCCTCTTTTCGATCATAAATATGTTATTATATCACCAAAATATACTACAGACAGATAAGATATAGAACAAGGGAAATGCCCAGGGCAGTCTCGCCTGCATTGCACAATCGGGGCACAATTTTCACTTGGTGAAAAATCATAGGTTGGGGTACTTAAGGAGTGCTGCCCCTGAGCCTCCCCCCCCCCCCGCTCCACTCCCTCCTTAAGGGATAGGTACCCTATTTGCATTAAGTTAGATCCTCTTTGATTAAGGATTATTCCTGCCAATTTTGGTTGAAATCCACCACCATCAAAATTTTGAAAAGTCAAATGTATGTATACAATAAAATAATTTACGTTAATTTACCTCTAACCTTGACTTTTGATCTGAAATTTGTTCCACATTATTTGTGATACTCTACAACCCTTGTTTGCAAATTTCATGGAAATTGATCTTACAATTTTTAAATGAAAGCATTTCCAAAATTGTTGACGCCGCCGCCGTCGCCGCCGTCGGAAAAGCAGCACCTATGTCTCACTTTTTGCTTTACGCAGGCGAGACAAAAATACAAATGGAACGCCTCACGGCCGAATATGAGGTGACGGTTGCCCAATTTGTAATACAGTAAATGTATCAAAATATTCGCGGGAGTTGCAGCCCCCGCCATCCCCCCCCCCCCCCCCCCCCCCCGGCCCCCCCTTCGCACACCTAGGAATACAAGTTATGCAAGCTTTCTAAAACAAGATAATAATCAAAATACATTCTGAAATATTTTGGTCACATCAAGTTTTATACTTGATAGCCTAAAATTCTAAGAAAGATATTAACATACATGGGTCCTCTATTTGAATTTCATTGGCTTAAGCCTACTCGTTAGTGACCAAAACTCTTTTTTTTTTAAATTGAAGTTTATAAGAGGTACCTATACTGTCTAAGTCGTCGAATAATATTTTGCGGAGTAAAGTAATGCCCCCAAGTTTAGAAAAAATTAGCAGAAATCGGCATTTGATAAAAAAATGAAAGTGTATCCTAAAATTTATGATAGATAATTTTGTATGTAATATCAAATAGTTGATAACATACAGTTTGCTTAAAGAAAAGAAATCATCCTCATCATCATCATCATCATCATCATCATTATCATTAATATCATCATCATTATCACTGTCATCATCATTGCCATCATGATCATCATCCTAATCATTTCAAATTCATAATGGGAATCACCGAAAAATCGACCTTATAAATAAAACCCAAATTTATGGTAGATAATTTTGTATGTAATATCAAATAGTTGATAACATACAGTTTGCTTAAAGAAAAGAAACTATCCTCATCATCATCATCATCATCATTAATATCATCATCATCATTATCACTGTCATCATCATTGCCATCATGATCATCATCCTAATCATTTCAAATTCATAATGGGAATCACTGAAAAATCGACCTTATAAATAAAACTCAATTCTTCGTACAATCAGTTTTGAAAAAAAAAAATGGTTTCAAGTTATATTTTGTAACTGATGATAATTCAACATATATGAATTTTGCCTGATTATGAACAAAAATATGAACAATCATCATCATATTTTGTGACATGACTGAGTGTTGCACTGCATCGATAACATTTCTCAACTGATTAACTCATAGTTTCTTCTCCTATTCTGCTCTCTTTGACACAATTATTGACTCTTTCAAAACGATGTCCTAATAAAGCAGTATGTTTGCATTTCATAGTTTTCAAAACTCCTCTTTTTTTCACTGAATGTGAAAATAGTTGCCTAAAAATAACCAGTAAGAATCTATCTTCTGTTTTTGTTGTCAACATACTCTGGAATTCAAAATCTAAAAACAGAACATGAATAATAATACTCACTATATTTTTTATGATAATCAAAATTATCATGAATAATTTGCTACTCAAATCTAATAGCTAATATGTGCATCCATCAAAGCTAACAGCTAATATGTGTATCCATCAAAGCTAATAGCTAATATGTGTATCCATCAAAGTTTAATTGACAAAAAGAGCATTAAAAAAACAGTAGTGTAAATTTCACATTCTGAATTGAACAACTGAATCAAACCAATTGAATATCAGAACAATTCTAGGAGAACTCTCTCTTGGACTATCATCGTTTGGACAACTACCTCTTGAAAACTAGGCTAAATGTAGTAACTTTTTAAAGGGAAAGTCCACCCTGATATTAGGTTGGTTGTAAAAGAAGCAGAAATATTGAACAAACAGATCAATAAAAGTTTGAGCAAAATCCTATAAGAAATAAGAAAGTTATTAATTTTTGAAGTTGTAATCAATCAAACACAATTTGGCAACTCTGTGATGTATCTTGCGAGCTCTTCTCCCATTTGCTCTGTACACAAAAATTCATAAATTTCCATTTTCTTTGTTTTTGATGAGGGAATACATTTGTATCATACAGGTTTTGTGTAAAAGCATATAAGTGAAATGATTATATCGAGGGTGCATATATGATGTATAATAAAATATTTTCTTTAGAGAAAATGGAAATTTTTTATTTTTTCAGTACAGGGCAAATGGAAGAGGAGCTCGCAAGATACATCACATAGTTGCCAATTTGTGTTTGATTGATTACAACTTCAAAAATTCATAGCTTTCTTATTTCTTATCAATTTTGCTCAAACTTTCATTGATCTGTTTCTTTTAAAATCAAGTTGATATCAGGGTGGACTTCCCCTTTAAGGGGGCAGTTGTGAAGGGAGTGGGGTGGGGGCAATCGTAGAATTTCAGATTTTACAATCAAGACGGAGAATGATTCTAGCTACCATAGCCCTTTGTGCGAAATTATCATACCTTACCATACTGAACCATGTACACAAAATATTCCAGAGCATCATTATGAGATACATGCTGAAAAGAAACTGATACATGCTTGTTTTCCCTTCGCCGTATGTGACTTTTCATCTGTTCAAGGAGTTCTAGTCTCAATTCAGGTGCTTCATCAGAAAACTGAAGGAACATACCACCAGGTCGAAGGACTCTGACAGCCTCCAACAAGAATTGGTCTGATTTTGGTCTAGTGGTCTCACTTTTCAATAGTGCATCCATGGTCCCTTTCTCAAAAACCAAATCAAAGGAGTTCTCAGGAAATGGGAGATGACATACATCAGCTGCAACGAATGCAAGACGGTCATGTATTGACTTGTGAGACTTGGCATTGTTTTTTACATTGTTTCGGTTGTGGTGTAGGGCAGCTACGGAGAAATCTACACAAGTGATGCAACATGTGCTCAGATGATCCTGCATCAATTCCATGGCAAGCTCGGAAGTTCCACACCCAAGCTCGGCTATACTTACAAAATCAGCGTTAATGTTTGGTAATTTCGGTTGGTTTTCAGAAATACTTGACATGGCTGACTGAAAGACATCCTTGACCTCAGAGTAAGGAAAGAACCATTCAAACGAGTTGGAATCTCCAAGGTCCTTTGGTCTCCTTGAATGGTAGAATGCATCCCAGTATGTTTTCATTCCCATGTTGCTTGCTTGATCTACCATTAAAATAAAAGGAGAAAGCAAGAAGAAGAAATACAAAGACATAACAAAATTTCAGTGATTTCCATATCATAGAAAACCTTCAAAAATCTTATCTACACTGCACAACTATAAATTGTATGACAAACATCACCAGCAACAAACTGCATTCTGTATTTCAAGAGAAATGACAAAGTCATTGCCATTTATATCTATGCAAGTCATCTGGTCATTTTCTGATGCCCGATGAAGATGAAATCTCTAAAATTGAATAAGATAATGGTATCACAAGCACTCTAAGTAAATTTTTCTTTTAATATATTATCATCCCTATACAAAATTTAAAAAATAATACAGAAATATGAGAAATTGATAGTAAACGAAACCTGCCTTCTAACCAAACGTAGTACACTATCCTGTCAAACACAAGCCTCAGCATATTCCGGTATAGCTTATTCAGAGTTTTATCAGAAAATAATGATTTATTTTTTTTTTTTTTTTAAATTTTGGGGGTGATCAAATGGAGCAAACATTTCCCGCTTTCTTTATTTTGTCATTAAAAAAAATTTTTTTTAGCTTATCTGAAGATAAGCTCATACACTATAAGTTATTATTTATTTCTTTTCATTGAAATCAACAACAGTCTATATAGACTATAGTACAAAAATAGAAATATTACAATCATAAATAAAGTACAAACAGAAACTTTTACAATTTTTACAAGTAAATCTGTATGTATCTGGAAAAATGCAACCTACATTCAACAAACAAATAGAATTCAATACCCCCCCCCCCCCCGCAAACAAAATGACTTAGATTTGTCTCACTTATACATGTACAAGCTTATCTGAAGATAACCTTGTACTCAGCTCAGACTAGCTCTTTTATGGGTGAATAGGCTTCAATAGCTATTGTGTGTATCAGCAGGCCCTTTTCCAGGCTAGATCATTCATACAGGAGAGGAAAATAATTATTTAAAATTTCACTTTCAATGCTGAATCCCCTAATTTGTGGCACAGTATAAAAAGTGGAAGAGTCCATGAATCAGGTAATCTAGCAAATTTAAGAAAATTAAATCTTGCTTAGAGCAATTTTGTTGTCTGTTTTTGACTGCTGCAACAGTGAATGTTGGACACAGTCCCACATAGGCAAGGGCCCATGAGTGGATTTGTCTTGGACTTGTCTTGGACTTGACACGTTAACAATACTGGAAAACCGTACACAAAAAACAAAGTATGGGACTGGACTACACGTACTTTTGAGAATACATACGAAATTAAAGTCATCACTATAAAAATGTATAATCTTACCGCTTTTAGCACGTTGTTTACATATCCTTGATGATAATATGTAAGCCTGTAGAATGTTCCTACTCTTTAAACACTGCATAATAGGGCAATAATGACTCGATATTAGCAGATATTTGATTTGCTAGAATCGGAAGCATAACCTATTTCACAGTCTGAAGAGGTTATTGCGAAATTAGATGAATATTTCGGGTGAGTAAAATTATAGTTGTTTCTGATTTTTTGTTTAAACATATATAAATATATTAAAACAAATTATTTAAAAGTATCTATAGACCATTTGAACAATATCAATTACTAAAATTCATAAAAATGTACAACTCACTCACCTCTAATGTAAGTAAAAGATTTGTACCGAGGCTATCACGAGTTATCGTCTGCTACTATGGGGCAGAGGCACAGGCGTACTGGTGGGGGGGGGGGGGAGGAGGAGGCTTGGGGTTGCAGGCCCCCCTCCCCCCCCCCCCCCCAAAAAAAAAAAAAAAAAAAAAAGTTTCACACCAAAAAAGAAAAAAAAAAAAGAAAGAAGGAAGAAGGAAAACAATTCGAATGACTTAGTACCTACCAGATAATTATTTTTGTCATATCTTTATCTTAATTTATTTTTTGTATTTTTTCAAGTATTCAGAAATTGTGCATTGTATGCCTACGCTCAGCCCCCTCAAAATTTTGGCTTATTACGCCACTGGGTAGAGGATTCCAGAACTGTTCTTTTTATTTGTGATATTTTGAATAACAATATTGAATCTGTAAGTGTGTTTTGAGTACATAATTGAACAAAACATAGGCTGATAAATGAAATGATATAGTGCATGATTGTCATTTAGTGATCTAGAACACAATGAATTATTTGAAAATCTAATACATCCCCTTTATCCCCTTTATACGGCAGATGATGTTAAAGATTTGTTTAGTTTAGAGGCTTTATAATACACAAGGAACTTCATACATTAGACCCAAAGGGAAGCATTTCGAACAACCGTATGGAATGTAGGCCTAATACCGTCACTAACTCACCCATCAGCTCACCTAATTATTTTTTTTTTAAACTTGAGAAAGAATCACGTGCACAAAAATCCTTAAATCTGACAGCAAATGTGTCAAATGAAGTATTAATCCATGCTATAAACCATCATGGGCACACCACGTAGTCCTATTTAAAAAAATTGTCTCGGCATGTCAACATCATCATTTTATTTTCTAGATATGCCGAACGTTGTTCCATCGTGTATTTTATATGTGCCATAAGTGTAAAATATTGTACAATTCAGCCGGCAGGGCTAGCTGTGTATTACTCAAATGTCACTTGATGTGCTTTTTCTACATTAATTTTCTCTTAACTCATAAATTCCTTCCTTGCATGATTTTTTTTTCCGCGGATAGTTGTAAGCTCATTGATGTGCATAAGCATGATGTCTGGTACACAGACGGTGATCGGTTTAGCAGTCGCAAATCTCTCTGACCACACAAGCTTGGGAGGCTGGAGACTGCATCCCATGTGACATCAAATCAAAATTTGAGGAAAATATACAAAAGAAATAAAACTTTTTTTTTAATGTAGTTCATTTTATTTTCAATGTCAGTACACGGAATTAAATCTAAATTACTGAGCGAAGTTAATTCTGTATTCCATGAAGGCGTTGCATTTAAAGTCTCTTTCGGTTTAGGTTGGGTTGGAGAGTCAGAGTACATACGGGCTGCACAGGTCTGAAATTATGGACCAGCAAAAAAAAAAACACAAAAAACAACCAAACATATACATGTATAAATTATGTCTCATCAAAGAAACTCTACAATTTGGAAGGGGCTTGTTTTGAGGACAAAATGGGGTTGCAAAAAATTCAATCGTCCCTGCATGCATGTCCCCTAACGCCACCACTGAGTATCCTTCCACCCCCTCCCCTATTTCCTCAGCTGCTGTAGTGTAGCCCTACAAAAATCTTACGTATATAGTGATGTATCCCTTTTCAATCCTGAAGTATGTGGGTACTACCAGTGTGACCAGCGTTAAAAATGGAATTACGCTAGGGAGAAGCGCAAAATTCTGCTAAATAAAAAAAAAAAAGCTGCCAAAAAAGAGGTTTTTAATCATTGACAGGTAAACAAAACAAAAAAAAAAAAAAAAAAAAGGGGGTGGATATCATCCTTTTTGGGGTGTATTTTTACTCAAATTTTTACTCAAAACTAGATGCTAGAACTCTTGCAACGTTGGGTAGTACGGTGCATGAATTGGCCTATTTCCTCATATTCAGGTTCTGGAAGGAGGGGGGTGTGGTGTTGCTTCTTAAAGTAAAACATCTGAGATCCAAGATCCAAAATGCTTAGAAATTAGAAATGCCATAAGTCATTTATTAAGGCTATACTGTAGGTTCATTGACTTACAAAATCAGACAATTATTTTTTTAGTCTCTGTTTTCGGTTCCAGTGAGGGGAGATGGCGACAATGTTTGTTGCAATTACACTGAAAATGACAAAATATTCTTTAATGACTTCGGCACTTCAAGACGCTGCAATGCGGCAAGTCCTTAATTCACTGTTAATGACCGTTCCGCTTTTGAGTGACCGTTATGCAAGACTAAGCAGGTATATCATACTGGGACTAGCGGTCACTTTCCCACTTTGTCACGTTTTTGGCCAGTCATAATTACGTGTTATTATCCCAGGCATCACCAGAGCGAGGTTAACATGATGTTCGTGTGACAGAAGCGACATGTTTTAGCGACTGATCAGCTGTAGCTTGCGACACTATATAAGCTACCAGTACAACACACCAACCTTTAAGACAGGGGCGGATCCAGGATTTTGTACAAGAGGGGGGGGGGCACACAAATGCCGGATTGTCAACTTTGGGAAACTGCTTGGAGGGAGATCCGTATTTTTTTTAGTCTCACCAGCCCTCGAAAAGTCGCTCAATGGGGGGGGGGGGGGGGGGAGAGGTTATGGGGTCCTGTTTCCCTCCATAATTCTCTGACAAGCAAGCAAGCAAGCAAGCAAGCAAGCAAAAAAAGAAAAAGAAAAAAGGGTTTTCCTTCTAAAGGGGGGGGGGCAAAATACAAAAAAGGGGGCACAATGCATTGTTTTCTTTAAAAAGGGGGGGGCACGGGCCCCCCCCCCCCTAAATCCGCCACTGCTTTAAGAGGTGCTTCGGTTTGATGATAGCGCATGCAATGTTATCTATGATCATGTAATAAAGGATAAAAACGTATTTGGTATAAATGATCCATTTGATCAGTGAAAGTTGTGCGACTATTATGGTCATGGGAGTATAAAGATGACATAAAATTTCAGCGCAATTTTCCCGTCATAAATTAGGCATGGTCTGAAAACATTAATGTGAAATCATTGATTAACCAACTTGGTGATTTATATGCACGCCCCTTTATGCATGCATCTCACAATACAAGACCATTAATCTAGTCAAACAGACTTAGTCCATGCAAAAAAATGCATAGATATATAGTGAATAGGCCTAGGCTATTTAGTTTAGTGATGCTTGGCATCTCACATCTCTTCATAATTATAATAATAATAATAATAATCCGCTTTTATATAGCGCCTAATACTTCGGCGATGTCTCTAAGCGCTTTACAGATACCCCAGTCATCGGATTCTGGCTTGCCCGCACACAGTGTATGCACATTCTCCTCTCCCTTATGACAATGACTACTACTACTACTACTACTACTACTACAGAGGGGGAACGTGCCCCGGGCGGCACTTGAAGGGGGTGCAAAAAACGCAAAAGAGAGAAAGAAAAGGGGGAGAAATACAAGAAAATTTATGGTCTTTGACGGTTATTTGCGCCCCAGTCAAGGACAAAATGCGTAAGAAATGGTGTTTTATAGGGTGTGAAATGCGAAAAATTTTCTAAAGCTCGGTCGCTTTGCTCCCTCGCACCATTTTGTTCGGGATCTAGCTATTTCGCGCCCAAAGTGTTAACCATTAATTAACTCTAGATGCTTTGCCCCCCCCCCCCCATATAAGGCAGGAGCTTGTTGAATTTTGCGCCCCCAGATGGGATATAAGTGCATAAAAAGCACTTCCAAAGTATACATCACTCGAAAGAAATCATAAGTTTGCCTTGCAATTACTTTGCTCAATTCCTCAAATATATATATATTGGGGAGGGCGCAGATTTGATAGTTTGCCCCCGGGAGCCAGAATACCTCTACGCCACTCTACTACTACTACTACTACTACTACTACTACTACTACTACTACTACTACTACTACTACTACTACTACTACTACTACTGCTACTACTGCTGCTGCTGCTGCTGCTGCTGCTGCTGCTGCTGCTGCTACTACTACTACTACTACTACTACTACTACTACTACTACTACTACTACTACTACTACTACTACTACTCCTCCTCCTCCTCCTCCTCCTCCTCCTCCTCCTCCTCCTCCTCCTCCTCCTCCTCCTACTCCTCCTCCTCCTCCTACTCCTCCTCCTACTACTACTACTACTACTACTACTACTACTACTACTACTACTTCTTCTTCTTCTTCTTCTTCTTCTTCTTCTTCTTCTACTTTTACTATTAATACTACTGATATATACACTGCTGCTGCTGTTACTACAGCTACGTACTACTACTATACTTCACTATACCGTCAACTATAATCATGATAGCAATATGAAGATAATAATAATAATAATAATAATAATAATAATAATAATAATCATCATCATCATAATCATAATCATAATCATAATAATAATATATAATGATGACGATGATGATAATAATAATAATAATAATAATAATAATGATAATAATAGTAATAATAATAATAATAATAATAATAATAATAATAATAATAATAATAATAATAATAATAATAATAATAATAATAATAATAATAATAATAATAATAATAATAATAATAATAAAAACAAACGTAAAAGTAATGATAATGATAACACCCCAAATGAATCCTCCAAAAACTTTAAATAATGAAGTTGTTCATAATAATAATAACAATAAAAGTAGTAGGGTTTGTGAATCTGTCAAAATTGAATTATTTTGTTGCATTAGCATCTTGCAAATATTTTTTTTGCCCTTTTGCATATAAAAAATAAAAGAATGTTTCAAGCGTATTGTATATCGCAATTTGATTACATCAGAGGGGAATATTCATCTCAAATTAATTTTCAATTCTTTTCTGTCGCACAACGGAGACCTCTCCCGGATAGAGAAATCAGAAACTACTCGGATTGGAATTGTCGCTGCTGAAGCTGGTATCGTACCAAAAAAAAAAAAAAAAAAAAAAGGTCTCAAAACGCTTTATGAGCTCTTTGTGATGCTATCCATAACACATCTCTCTCTCTCTCTCCCTCTCTCTCTCTCTCTCTCTCTTTCTCTTTCTCTCCCTCTCTGGTCGGAATGTCGCGCCACCCTTCACTCTTGTACTATTCCCTAACATAATCCAGAGCAAATTTTTCCCGGTCCCTGACATGGATCGTCTATTAAGTTCTCTCCCTACCCCCTTTAAGCAGAGACGTCGTGGGGGAAGACATCAAAAGAAAAAGGGAAAGTAAAAAGAGAGGGAGATCGAGAAGGAATGATGCATCGCTTGAAGTGGAGGGGTCGGAGCCGTTAAACCGATAGACCTTGACACCCACTCACGCCATTGACCGATTCGTTCCGGCAAGTGATCAAATACTTCGCCGGATTATAAGAACCAATTAAGATGGACATTATAGTAACCGCGGTTCATAATTATTACCCAAATCCGTTACTCCTCTGTTTTGATGATTGGTGGCGTAAAATCTAGGGGAAGGTTATTCTAAAGCACCCTTGCGGATTTAATTATTCATTTTTTACTTGATGAACTTTACCTAAACATGATTCTATGGTTACTTAATGATTTATTCAAATGAAGCACTGCTTCAATTCTTAATACTGTTTATGCATGTAAACCGATGTACATGTATTTGCATGTCCATGTGCTGGGGCGGCAAAGATAGGTAGGAGAAAACATGCCCCTACTTTTCCAAGCATCGAAATGTCTCTTTTCAATCATATATAAAAAGTATTGCTTTTATGAGGCGTTTCTTCCTTCAAAACAGCCCATTTTAACTTGTTTAATGTGTCCCTTTAAATTAACACAACGTGATCTACACTGAATTCGAAAAAGTGCCATTTTGGGGCTATTTAAGCCTAACAAATGCTTTTGTACATGTGAAAATATGGGTCAGAAATTTTTAGTCTACTTCTATATCAATCTTTCATTTGTTGCAACCATACTTCGAAACATATCAAGCAGTGGCGTACGTACGATGAAGCCGGTGTACAACGCCCAGGGCTGCCCAGGTACATTCTGCTTTCCCCTCTGTATGATAGAACCCCCGCATGATAATTTTGGGATAAGCCATGAAAAAGAGGCACATTCAAAGGGCGGCGCGCCCTGGGTGGGGGGCAGGGGGCACAGTCAAATCTGATAAGTGCTCCCTCTTTACTTCTGATAAGTGCCCTTTTCCTATCTAATATGAGCCCTTTCCCTCTTCTCATAAATGCCCCTTTTCATATCTTATAAGTGCCCCTTTCCACCTCTGACAAGTACCCTTTCCTCTTCTGATAAGTGCCCCCTTTAACTTATATTTCCCACTGTTTCTTACAAAAAGAGGCATATCTAGCTTCAAAGAATCGGTGCGGCTTTATATTATATCAACAAGTACCCATATATTACAACTACAATGTAAGGCAGTGGAGCTGGAGGCAAGAGGGACACAATGCCCCTTACTCGAATGTACCCATAATTTACACCAAGTATAAGGGCAATATTTTCTGAAAATTTTCCCCAAACTCGCTCTTATAGTATATAATGAAATCAAGCAAATCGCATAAATGTATGATGATATTGATGTAATCATGGTAATCCTAAAGAAAAGCGACAGCGTTAAAGTACAAAAAAAAAGATCATTAGGCATTCCCTCCAAATTAATTTACTGTTGTCATTTTCATTATATCTCTGTAAATAATGCACAACCCAATGACTTCAGCAATAGGAAAAAAAGTCTGAAATGTTTTGCTTGCTCCCTTCGCTCTCTCGCACATTAATCATTAGACCATTACACACTACTGCTGATTGAGGAAGCTGAAGCAATGTCCAGAACCACAATAAAAAGGAAGAAGATGAAGTTGATTACGTATTAATTAGACTGTAGGGTAATACCAATGTCACAAAATGGTCCCTGGTTTTGCTTTATGTTCACCCTTTGTAGGTGCCCCTTTTTTCTCCAAAAGTGCCCATTTTGGCTGGTCCCCCCCCCCCCCACTTTGAAAGACACTCCGCCGCCCCTGGGCACATTATGACATACTCACCCCCCCCCCCCCCCCCTTCAGAAAGTTTGATCTCTACGCTCGTTCAAAATTCATTAGGTTGACTAAACCTACAATTGACTGTTCTTGTTCCCCGTTATAATTCGAACAAAAGAGGGATGAAATAAATTCATAGGTATATATACAGAGCCATCCATGGATGGTTCTGGGTATATATCCCAAAGGGAGTCCCCTGTCTACACCCGAGAGATATAGGAAACTTGTTTCCGAGAAACCTTGGTACAAAACACGAGCAGGTTTGTCAGGACGGTGCCAATTAAGAACCGACAGGACTCGGTAACCTGGCATGATACTATTTTATCTTTAAACAAAAAAATATGATTTTTTTTTTTTTTTTAATTTTAATTACTACCAAAAAAGAGAGAGAGAGAGAGGAGCCAATTATATTATTTATATTATCAAAGTCTGTTTAAAAATATATATATAACGACCAACAACAACAAAAAAATGTTGGTGATAATAGTCAAAATTGACTGATTGCCATATAACACCGGTCAACAACATACATGTATTATGCGATAAAAACAGGCCTAGATCTACACCATTCCCAATCTAATCAATATAGGCCATGAACTTACATGTATGCGGTTCTTATTCAAAGTACACCTTTGATGTACGTGCATCAGTCATGGCATCTTTTTGGACTCGTTCATTATTTGTAGGGGTAGAAATATATATTAAATAGTTAAACGGAATATTTTTTTATCAAAAGCATACAAATATAATGTTATTTATAGAAAAATAGTTTTGTTTCGTAAAAAGACCCATACTCTCTGCAATTGATGATATGCTTGATTTAATATCAATTACTCAGTCACAATATATACCGTACCTCCACACAAATAAAACTGCTAATAAAGGTTACGGCAAGGTCGTCTCCCAGGAATGGTGTACACAAAAAGGTAGCTAGGTGGGTGGGTTGATTTCCAAAATATCGAATTTGTTCCTACATACATGTGTTTTAGGCATGGCGGAATCAGAAGACCAACCTGTATTATTAACAGAAGGGAGTTTTGGGCAAGAAGATGTCGAAAAAGATTCTAGCAACCAAATTGTGCCTTCCACAGGCGAAACCACCGAGCCGCAGCAGGACGGTGGAGCCAGCGGGGATATCAGTGATCATCCTGCCTCTGCTAGCCCGGGGACAGTAAGTGACGATGTACGTCCATCAACTGCTCCAGAACCCGGCCTTTCAGGCAGTCTACAAGAAGTTGAACGTTCTGTCATGAAAGCTGTTACGGATACTCAGAACAGCTTGCCAGGTAGTGTGAATGACGGAGAAGAAGATGGGGACGATTTTAATGAAGCTTTACAGCCAGACACACTGAGTGATAGACTGGATCAACTTCCATGTGAATTGGGAGATGATGTTGAATACACGACACCTATTGAAGATCCTTACATGCGAGCAGTCACCTACATGGAAAAACACAAAGTCATGCAGATATTCCAGGTAGTTAAAGCATGCACAATTATGAGCTCCTATTTCCATTTAGCACAAAGTCTTCATCTTGATGTAGATGATAAATGTAAGCAGTATGGTGCAAGACAATTTACTGTTGATGTTTAACAAAAAAGAATATTTGAAGCAGGTCTAGATGAAATGAGAGTTAGATGATTTACTGCTGAAAAGTGCATGTGTTGAAATAACCAACCAATGAACCATGTGATATAGTTTGTAGCTTTAATAAACTTGATTATAAAGACAATAATTGACTAAGCATCTTTCATTTTACCCTATTATGGGCTATAGATCTACATGTACTATGGAACCTCAAATTGTGAGTGAAAGTGCATTGCCAATAAAAAAAAAATTATATAAACAGAAATATGAATGAAAAAGGAGCCCCCTTGTTTTGTTATAATATATTTTTTTGATTTTTTTGTTGTTGATATTTTATTTTATTTATTTATTATTATTTTTTTGATTTTTTTTTTTTTTTTTTGGGGGGGGTGTTAAATTGCTTTTCTATTTTTTGTTACTGATGTTTTGGATGTGTATTTTACTTTCATGCTGCACTTAACTTTTAGAATACATGTTGAAGAATTGATTATTGAAAATGTTATAGGAAGCAAGATTATGCAAAGTAAAATATGATTCCTAGTTTCTCATTCAAAAGGCTATAAAAGAAGTCCTTTAAAGATCAATTTAATTTTTCTAGTTTCAGGAGAAAAATTTAAATCTGTCTTTCAGCCTGTACCTGAATACCAGATACACATACATATTATTAAAAGGCAGTAAGTTGAGAATTTTGAATAAGGATCAAGTTAATCACAGCTTCATTTTCAAACATTTTTTCAAACAGAAAATCCTTCTGAATGCACACTCCCCTTCTCCCCCCCCCCCCCCCCACCCCATTTTGTAGTAGGAATTCAAATTAGGGTGAAATTATTTTGGGTACTCAATGAGAATAAAAATGAACTATGAAAACAGTCTCTGTGAATTATTTCAGTATATACTTCAATGTTGCCCTTTGAGACTTTGACATTGCTTGTTCTTTTCTTTCAGAAACTGACAGCTGAAATCGTGTACCATAGACCTCCTGATCCACTGGAACACATGCTGTCTGAGCTGCATAAGATGAAGAAAGAGAGAGATGCGAAGATTGAAGCTGTCATATCATCAGCATCCAACCATTCACCCGCCGTCTGATGAACTTACACTGATGTACTCATACTACCACGTTGCCTGAAGGATTAGATCATGAAATGCTCATATTCTGTCATCATGCAAAGATCATAGATGGACTGTATTCTACATGCTTCGTTATACCTTTGAATAACTTGTTAGGATGTGACAGGATTTTTTTGTACCAATCATGACATTTTGAGCTTGTTCTCAGAGATTTTGTGAAATGCCTGACAAAGTAAGACAGCAATCCCATGAAATCACTTTCTCTGTTAAAGAAATGGCGTGAACTAGCATGCTCTTAATATGCTTACGATATCAAAAAGGCAGTCACAAACTCATAAACCAGATAAAATTGCACTTCAAATGCATAGTGTTTTCTTAACCCTTTCAGGACAGGAATTATTTAAGGGCTAAATTGATCACATTTTGTTCTTCAAATTGGCAACAATAATATTTTTCTTTTAGTCCTATAAGGTTCTGATAAAGTGTAATGTCTTTGGAAACAATATACATGGCTACAAAATTTGTCAAAAGGTTGAAAAAAATTGCCAATTTGATAAAAAATCAATGATTTTGAATCTGTCAATGTGTTGCCAATTTAGGGATTTTAAAGCTTATTCTCATTTTTAAAATTCTTGTCATCAAATGCAATATGGTCATGTAATAAAAATGGACATAGTGTGTATAGAAAATTTTGCTCTTTCACCTCATGCATCTGGTATATTTTTTAGAGCTCTGAATCAAAAGTTATTGAGCCAAACCACAAAATGTGGTCAATTGTCTTGAAAGGGTTAATGGATTGAAAAATCCAACCGTGTATCTAATTTTCAAAGGAAGGAGTTGTGATGAAGATGAAGGCTTGCTTTGCTCAATTCAAATAAGGAAGTTTGGTTGTAGATGTCGCTTGCTACTTTTTAATACCACACAGCAAGCATCGCCAGTTTTCAGGTTGTTTATCTTCCTTATTCAGCAATATATCTTGCTTTATTTATCACCTTATCTGTATTATCATTATGCAAGCAAAAAATGAAGATATTTGTTTTCACCAATTTGCCGTGATGCAGTCTCTATATAGATTGATGTAAAAGTAAACCAAAAAACAAAAAAGAGGCATTACAATCATGTTTTCCCCAAAGTGTTTGATAAAAAAGTGCTTTTGACAAGGCTTTGAATTTTTGTTAGTTGACCCCCCCCCCCCCCCAACAAAAACAACCCAATTCCCGCGATGTGTATTAAACACAAGTATTAAAGGTACTACTGTGTATGCTTTAAATCAGACATGGAAGCAAAATACAAGTTGGGTTTAGTTTCAAATAAGTATGGCCTACTTGTTTTATAGTGATGCATAAATGACAATGACTTGTTTCACACTAATGCAGTAAGCCACCCGTGGCACGGTAAAACAACAGTAGTGCAGTGCATGTCTTTATAACACACAAATGAGTAATTAGACTTGGGGTCCCTTGTTGTACGCAGCTACTGTTTCTTTGACCACACTTGCCATTTATCTTCATGTATATGTTTGGAGTTATTTCACCATTTTTTTTTTTTTTTTTTTTTTTTTTTTTTTTGGGGGGGGGGGCAATTGACCATGTCATGTGTGAATGAGGCTTAACTAATTCAATGCCAATGTCACATATATGTGACAGATGGACTTGTCATTTTCATTCACCAATTGCTTGACCACAGGAAAGGTATTATGGTGGTCAATGTCTATCAAAATTTTGAGCATAAATCAAGTATTCTAAATATACGATTATAGTTATATGCTACCATAGAAATTTTCAGAGAAAATTGCAGATTTTTAAAAAGATATTACCTTATTTCAATGGTAAACCAATGAGAAACCAAAAAATAATGGACAAAAATGTAACTCAAAATGTAATTTTCAATTATTCTTATGCATAAAGTTGGGTAAAGTAATGTTTGTTATCATAAGAAATGGTAATGAATTTCCTACAAGTTTTGTATGCAATATTTTGTGAAATAATAGATGGTTAATGAATTGCAGACATTTTAAAAGTAAGCATTGATCACATATTGGTAAAATTTTGAAGAGAGCTCAACCCCTTGGCACAGTAAGAGTTAACCCTTTCAGGACAGGAATTATTCAAGGGCTAAACTGATCACATTTTGTTCCTTCAAATTGGCAACAGAAATATTTTTCTTTTAGCCTACATGGTTCTAATAAGGTGTAATGTCTTTGAAAACATTATACACAGTCAGGAATTTTGTCGAAAAGTTGAAAAAATTGCTGACTCTGTTAAAATAACAATGATTTTGAACCTCTCATTGTGTTGCCAATTTGGGAATGTTAAAGTTTATTCTCGTTTTTAACATTCCTGGCATCAAACGCAGTATAGTCATGCAACAAAGATGGACATAGTGTATGCAGGAATTTTTGCTCTTTCTTCTCGTGCATCTGGTATGTTTTTAGAGCTCTGAATCAAAAGTTATTGAGCCAAACCACAAAATGTGGTCAATTGTCTCAAAAGGGTGCAGGAACTACATTTTGCTGTATGATGTGGCTTATGTTTGTTAAAAGAACATCAATGGTAGATTTAATTATGTGCATATTTATAGGCCATGATGATAATGACAAATCCAGTATTAATGCCAGTGCCAGTGGCAGGCCTGGTAAATGTTTGTATCCATTTTTTGGACAAAGAAAGGGTTGCATTTCTCGCTTTTTTTTTTTTTTTTTTTTCTCTTTTTCTATGGGTTGATGAATTATGAAGCTAGATATCAAGAAATAATGTTTACAATTTGTCTTGCAAAGTTTTGTGATTTTTTTCTTCTTCTAGAGTGTAAAATTATATGCATGGAAGGGGTAGTATTACATTTCATATGAATGAGGAATGTAAATTGAAGACTGATGTATACTATCCCATTTGATATCACTACACAACTGAAATGTCTTAATTCTTGCTTACTTTATACAGTAAAATGTTATATTGTGCCATATGAATTTGTTTCTGTTTGAAATCTTATCTAATCATATTTAGAGATCACATTTATGCCTGCTTCATAATTTGCAAGAAATGTAACATTTTTTTATTCTTGATAGATTGCTTGCTCCAGCAGAGTGATGTGTGGAACCTTTTCTTGATGAAAAAGTTACTCTGAATAAAACATTGATTTTATTTTTCACAAGTAATTTGTAAAAACAAAAGTCTGTTATTTATGATCTTCAAAGAGATAATCTCCCACATTATCCAGTATCCTTCTAAACCTGTAAAATATGTTTCTATTATTCTTTATGTTTTGGGGTTTTTTGAATTGTCAAAACATAACACTATATATCGAAAATGTCTTCCTTTTTGTAAAATAAAACAAACAGCCATCATTTACTTTTATGAAAAGTTATTTAATATTATTTAATGAAGTCCAGATTGTACACATGATACCACGGATATTCACTGATTGCTACAATTTACATCAAGTATTACAAACATTTTCTGCAATACATGTATAACATTTCAAACAAATACATGGAATTAATGATCAGAAAATACAAGAAAATGTCAATTTTATTGATTATCTTATGTTTGCTTGCCATGACAATCAAGAAAGCTGCATGCAGCAATCATGACAAATCAGCATGTGATATATTAGTGGGGGAATCATTGAGCAATCTAAATGCATTACATTGGTTTCCATAAAATGAAGTCACAAGCTTGAAATTTTACCATTTTTTCTTGCTTATTTACAAGAACTTTTTAAATGAACAAATGCTTGTTCAGAACATCAGGTTCTCACATTATGTGGAATGCTGACAATTGCAACAAGGCTCATTTCAGTGTTAATGCATATGAACAGTAATCAAGTCAAAACAGAATGAATTCTATCCTACTTGCAGCACAATATATATAATCATTAAGTACTTCTACAATCTAAGTGAATGCTATATTTCTATTCAAGTATAAATGAAATATAAAATGTATTTACATTATTCAACATTTACAAAATGTAAAGAAAAAAATATAAAAACCAATAAGACTATTAAGTAAAGACAAAGTGGTCCCTAATGATTCATTCACTTTACCTGTAACATGTACTTTATAAGGCCAAAGCTATTCTTACAATGAAAAAAAAGAAAAGAGAAGAAAAAGAAACATTCATGAAAGGCAAAAGAATGTACCAGAACAGCTCCATCCAGTTAAATACAGTAAGAATGATATTGACAATAACGAATGTAAGAGTTCCTCCAATGAACATGAAAGAGTAAAAACCTTCTACACTTTTACTTTGTTCACAAAGCTCCAAAAACAGTCAACTTGTGCCTTCCCGTTTCTCATTACTGAAGTTTGCAGCAGATAGTATCATTTCTGATACAAGTCATTCATTTTAAATTTTTTGCTACAGAGCTGCTCCTTTTATCAATAAAGGAAATTCAGATGCAATTACACACGTCCTTTGTAATGCTAATAAGCTAGCTTTAAGTAATGCAAATCACAGATTGATAACATGTTTGTTTAATAATGTGCAAATCACTTCACATGCATGTTTGGGTTGTTTACTCTAATAATAGATGATGTTGATGAATGAAAAAAGATTGTGGCTCTTAGATTTCATGAATTGCATATTCAATCTACATGTACAAACAAATGAAAAAGCCGGTAATAATATTCATGCCTTTGTGATTTTAAGCTGTCATCTACTACTCTAGCTGAAGTAATTCTACTACCATCCCATCTCTGGTCTATAGCAATGTAACAATGAAATGAATACCTCAGCCTTCTCCTCCCTTCTCACTCAACAACAATCCCCAGAAAGGCAATTCAGTCTGAATAGTCAAGGATTATAATTTTGTAACAAAAGAAGAACCAAATTAGTTTCATTTTCAATTTTATCCCTTCTAAAAAGGTTTTTTCTTTTCTTTTTTTTTATTATCGAGCTCACAAATCGTGCTCATGATACAGTATTCTTGAAATGTGACCGAAGCTTTACAAGATTTTCTGTATGTTTTCGCAGGTTGCCAATTAAAAAGACAATTCATAGATAATGAAGGAAATAAGACCTTGTAAAACTAGAGAAAAAATGAGATATTCCTATTACTCGTGGGTGTGAAAAGAGTATCAAGATGATCTTGATTCTTTGCATTATTTATCTATGAACCTGCATATTTGTCCCAATTTCAGCTGAATGCCACGCATGTGTCTGTGTATGTGAATGAAATGTAGGCATCAATGGGGGGGGGGGGGGGGGGGGGGGCCCTCATATAATTAAAGGCAGGTTCATTATTAAAAATACTACCTAAGTGATTACTGTCCCTTCCCTGTCTTTGCATCACTGTAAAATACATATTTCTTGTAAGCTTTCACGTATCGTACAAGGCTGTCCAAATCTGATGGGATAAACATACAGTTCTTAATTTGCTTGGAAGAGACAAAGCTTCACATCACCTTCTTTGTAGGACTCGCTATAAAATCTTTGTCTGTAATCGTTACAACCTATACACCATAAATAACCCAAGCATATCTTCAGTTTATAAGATGATTTGTTTTCTTTAGCGGATTAAGGGGTATATCGTTAACCAACCTTCACCTGAACCATGCTCCTAAATTTATGTTCCATAACAAATGGGGTTACGCATGAAAACATTAAACATAATATCACATTACCTACAGTGATCTCACAAGGACTTTCAGGGCAATTGCACATTAGACTAATCAGAAAGTACAGTACTGACCACATACAAATACTGGTACATGTACTTCATATTTCACTCTTTCTGGACATGGGTTACAGTCAGAATATTTTTTCTATAGTGTACTTAATTCTTTCCTTGCATTGTTTCAGAAAGTTTTTAAAAAAATCAATTTTCAACATAATATGGGATATGCCTTTCATATCAAATATAAATCTTTCATTTAATGATTGTAACATTTTCTAGAAATATAGAAAGCACAAGATGGTAAATCAATAAAACAAGAATTAAAGCTTAAAAAGATATTTGTGAAAATGATTTACTCTTCAAAAAGATTCTGAGCACTACACGTAATTTTGTTCAATATGAAATACTCTTGTATTTGAGTTTGTATGACATATGAAAGACATTAAAAAAAAAAAGACTTCACCACAAACCCTGAATACATTGTATGCTACCCATTGGCAACCCCATGGTACAAAATCACTCCAAATGACTTGCCCCATTCAATAAGAAATATATTGAGTATAAAACCAGTCATTTACCCGACTCGTTTTACTCCACAGGAGTGTTGAGCCGTACTTATCAAGATCAAGATCAAGATCAGGATTCCTTATACCTCATTTACAAATACCTGAATTTGCTATGTCTTGACAGTCCATACCATCAACGATTTTGGAAGGCACACTTTTCTCATGATCTCATTTGGAGAATCAGAATCTTTTGCATTCAATGGATTTATTGGACAATAATCTATATGTTGCTCAGGTATGATGTAAATCTCTGCAATATTCCTGAATGATACAACAATGTAGGCACAAGGCACATGGGTTTTTTTGTTTTTTTTTCATTCTTCTGTGAAATTTCACAATAGGTAAAAAAAAAATATGAGTAAAATGAAACAGGTAACACTGAATAACTCGGTTCCCATGAAAATCAAGCAAGCAAAAAAAAAACACAACACTATACACAATGTCATTCATAAGAAGTCACAAGGTAAAATAATCGAGTGCATCAGAGTGCATTTGGGAGACAACTTAAAAAGTTAAAACCATAACTCCCGATGTGATTCTTGTTCTATATCACTTTTTTATCTTCAAATACCTATTTAGTTGGCAAGGAAGGGAGTGGTGGTGTGAACAGGTAAGTTTTGGGGGTTTTGTTTTCAATGACAACATACAGATGAAATCAACAAGAAACAAACAATAACATCTACCACATCATGTCATATAATAACAAAAGATTTCAGAGGTACATATAGTACAAATTGTCTTCCATTTCACCCCCCTCTCTCTTAATTGCCGACTTGCTTTTATTCCGATTGATTCTTGACAATGCTTTTGGCACAAGACACAATCTCTGTTAATAACTATAAACATAACAATGACAAACTGTACATCATTTACAATGGAAGAAATTCAAAATGAAGATGACACATACACGACTGTGAAGACAAAAAAAAGATGTGAATATGAATGAACTGTTCATGGCATCTGATATACAAAATATGGAAAGAAATCTTGGTCATAATATCCAATCCTTTGAAAGTGATTTTGAGGATGAAGACTGAAGACAGTACCCTGCGTTGAAGTGTGCTTCTCCAGACTGGTGATCATATCTCACCTACATTTCCACACAAACAAGCTATGGATGCAAGCAAATGAGAGAAAAGAGAAGTGTGGGTTTCCAGTCTGAGATGGGATGAAACTTGTAAATTTGAATAACAACATGCAACCAATTGCCACGGATGCATTTAACTCTCACTTCTTTACATTCACAACAAACTTTATCAAGTACTTAAATACAGAATTCTCATACATGTTTCGTCTTGAAATATATATATAGGATTTTTGAAGTTTTTTTTAATCACCGAACACTATAATAAGTATTCAGACGAACAATATTAAATTGAGCCATAATCTTGAGGAATTGTCTCATGGATCTTATTTGTGATATGTGTAAGTTAACTTGGTGCACAAATCTGCATTTGAATGTAGGAGGAAATTATTTTAACTAGCAAATCAATGATGTGGCGCTCATCCGGCATGCAGCAAAGAAATTGATGCAATTTGTACTTTGAACACAGTAGACATTGTAATGAATCGATGAAATGTACATGTATTGGTTACATGCATGTACAGATGATGAAGTGCCTATTGCAGATCTGGCTAAATGTGGTTTTGGAAGGAGACAGTGACATGTAGATATGAATGAAAGTCTGGAAATTGACAACTCAAGTTGCACGACTTCAGTTAAAAGATTTTGGGGAATGTAAATTTTAATAGTTTTACTGTGTGACAGAGAAATTTGAAATAAAGCATAAAGTTAGTCAAGGTGAGGTATCTCTACCAACTGTGAAATCTTTATTGAGAGAGATTTGAAGGTTAAGATTTGTAATAAAAGAGAAAAGCACTGAATGACATAAGTTATGCATTGGTGTAAAAAAAGAATTTTAAGGTTGGGACATTTAAGGGTGGCTTCAGTGCATTGTCCCTCACTGTTTCAAGTCTTTATTAGCTCATAACCCGCCATTGTTGACCACTGTCACTTCTGGGTTCTCGGTTCTGTCGATGATGTCGACAGAAATCATGTAGAAAGGTATAGCCTTTGAAATAATCCAGCAGCCATGGGTTTCATAATGGACAGGGCAAAGAGTTAAAATAAATTTTGTATAAATTACCATAAATAATTTTCTAGATAAAATTTCAAAATTCCGAGTAGAAGTTCAATGAACCTCATGAAAGTCTTCCTCAATAAATGAGGAAGAAGAAGCAAGTTTTGTGATTTTGTAATAAATTTCGCATAAATTAGCATAAATAATTTTCTAGACAAAATTTCAAAATTCCATGAAGAAGTTCAATGAACTTCATGAAAGTCTTTTAGATGGAAGAAAAAAAATCAAAATCAGTCAATAAATGAGGAAGAAGAAGCAATTTTTGTGATGTTTTAATAAATTTTGCATAAATTTGCATAAATAATTAGCATAAATTATTTTCTAGACAAAATTTTAAAATTCCGAGTAGAAGTTTAATAAACCTCATGAAAGTCTTTCAAATGGAACCAAAAAAAAATTCGAAATCGGTCAATAAATGAGGAAGAAGCCATTTTTGTGATCTTTTTAATAAATTTCGCATAAATTAGCATAAATAATTTTCTAGACAAAATTTCAAATTTCCGAGTAGAAGTTCAATGAACCTCATGAAAGTCTTTCAGATGGAAAAAAAAAATCGAAATCGGTCAATAAATGAGGAAGAAGAAGCAATTTTTGTGATTTTTGAATAAATATCGCATAAATTAGCATAATTAATTTTGTAGACAAAATTTCAAAATTCTGTGTAGAAGTTCAATGAACCTCATGAAAGTCTTTCAGATGGAACAAAAAAAATCGAAATCGGTCAATAAATGAGGAAGGAGAAGCAATTTTTGTGATTTTTGAGAAATGCGCATAAATTAGCATATTTAATGAGTTGCTATCATATAAAGCAAACGGAATTAAAATCGGGTAAGAAATGGCGAAGAAGAAGCATTTTGAAATTGTGGACGGACGACAGACGAAGGACGGACGGACGGACGGACGGACGGACGACGGACGACGGACGCCTCGCCACGGCATAAGCTCATCTGGCCCATTATAATGATTATCATACTATGCTTTTTCCCTCCTTTTTATTATTATTATTGTTTTTTTGTTTTTTGTTTTTTTTATGGGGGGGGGGTGAGGGGTGGGAGGGGAGACTTTCTGAATAAAAACTTGATAGATCACATTATCTACCTCTGTTTTTCTAGACAGAAATATTCCACTAGGCATATCTCTTTACCAATTTTTACATCGCATCATTTCAGACCGTAAAAGGTACCTTAACAAAACTGCAACAAAAATCAAAACACCAAAGGAATAATCTGTACTGAGTTGAAAGTACTTACCAGCAATCATCACCTCCAGTGCTGATGAGATGTCTGTCATCATAGATGAACTTGACATTAGTTACATGAGCAGAATGACCCACATACTTCTTGTGAGGAGCCTGAAATTAGAAATCCAATCAATCAATAAAATTAAAAACATCCTGATTTGAATGATAGAATCAATGGAAACTGCCAGGTACATAATAACAACAACTACAACCACAAAACAACAACAATAATATTAATTGTAAATAGCATTTATATAGTGCTTAATACATTGTTTCCAAGAACTGTATGCCCCTTAACATATTTAAGCTTTAAACAAATTCTATTTCAAAGCTGTGTATTATATGCATGCAACTCTGAGCTTCACTAGCTTTACATTACATTTTTTTTAAAATCATATTATCAAATATTTAGATTAGCCAACTTTCTTTGCATATTCTTAAATCAGGCATTGAGGAAAAATCAAATTCTGTGATGAGGTTCACTAGTTCACCAGTCCACTCAACTAAACTTCAGCTTCATAGTTGTTGAATATCTTTGTGAAGCCTATGAAGTGCTCTTTGAATAAACTAGAAACTTACATATAGCTCTGAACAAGGGAAATTGAATAGCTTTACGAAGTGCTCTTTGAATAAACTAGAAACTTACATATAGCTCTGAACAAGGGAAATTGAATAGCTTTACGAAGTGCTCTTTGAATAAACTAGAAACTTACATATAGCTCTGAACAAGGGAAATTGAATAGCTTTACGAAGCCAAAGTCATCTCCTGTTGCTATTGCATTGCCTTGTCCAGTGACAATGGAACAATTCACATCAGCCTTGTCTGCATTCCTTGGCCAAACACCGACAACTTCTTGTCCAATGACACTGTCAGATAAGAGAGTTGGAATAATAGTCAAGGCCTGAGGTGTACATGTACTTCCAAAATATTTTCAACATTCTAATAAGAAATGATACAGTGTCATTTACTCGAAATGAATTTGTCATCCTTTCTGCAGAAATTGGTGAGAATACCTTTGTTTACAAAGATTATCATCTACAGGATCACAGGTAAGCATCAGATGACTGGTTTAAATCCTTGATGAAAGCTCTTCAGGGACATCAAGTGCACTCTCTTTCAATTGCATGAATTTTTCAAATAATATCTACAGCATTTTTTTTAAACTCCAAGCAATGAAGCTTGTTTCGGTTATCACCACATTTCTCAAAGATTGTTCACAATTTTAAAGGAGCTGTTACGCATTTCAAGGGAAAGAACATGTTCATAAACAAGAGTAAATTTTTTTTCAATTCCTCTTCTAGTCTACGTTTTACACTTGTTCTAAATTCTTATGGTGTTATTTATAAAGGGGAGACATGTTTATAAACATGGGAGAACATGATGACCTTTTTTTGACTCCAGTGTCTATGTAACTGACATAAATATTGATAACTGTACCTTGTCCATGTAGCCCATGTGATATTCTGAATATCTGAGTTCTCTGTGACTGGTTTTCCACTTGGCACCGTGTAGACTAGGCGTTGATAGGTTCCAGTCCCAACCTGATGAATATGAAACAATGGGTATCAAACACAATGAAATAATAGCAGTTACATCACCAAATGAATCAGTGAATACCGGTAGACAATACCGTACTCCTCCACATCCTCACAATCTGAATCTACATGATGACAATGAAAGTGTAGATACAAGTCTACAATTATGGAGTGTGATGTAAACATTAATTTCATCAACCCCTGTAGTTTCTACTATGAAAGGTTTGAGCAACCTAAGCTGTAACACATGCATCAAAATTGATTCAATACACAAGAATTTTTATATTATATCAATGTCTATTTTACTCATTAATTGCTAATATCAAAATTTCATACAAAATTGTGAACATACAGAGATGGTGACACGACATTTGCTCCTGCAACATTTGCTCCTCCGTCTATATCTCGGAAGGTCAAAGGTTAAGGCCAAGGTCATGATTTAGTTTTTTGTTAAGGACAATGTGAAGATTAGGATTAGGGTTAGGGTTAGGGTTAGGGTTAGGTTTAGGTTTAGGTTTAGGATTAACATGGCAAAGTTAGACAGGAGCAATTGTCGCAGGAGCAAATGTCATGGAATCACAGAGATATCTGTTTCAGGAGGCCAGCACAAACCTGCAATTTTGTATTTTTAATCTCACTGTACAGTACAGTCTGAAACTTCCCTATACAGCTGAATTTTATGAGTTAAAAGGACAAGGTCATGGCCAGGTCACAACATCTACTCTTCAAAAATACACAAATCATATTTCACTTTATTGTATTCATTTGATAACAGCCACTGTGAGTACTTTCTATAAATCATATGAAATTTTCTTCACCTAAAATTCTTAAAACACATCATAACACTGAAAGGCTGAACAGCTCCTAACTTTTAGTTTTTAGAAAATATCAAATCCTCTGAAAAAAAATATGCAAGGATATGAAAAAAGGGTATTGTACAAGGGCTACTGAACATATATAGAACAATAATGATGAGATTCAGAAGAGAGGATCACGATGATTGAGAGTACTTGCGGTCATTAATACTAAAAATAATAATAATGAAAGCAAGAGAAACACTGGAACTAAAATAGAATCAACTCATGCTATTTATGCGTCAGCTATAATGGTCATCTGTCGTCTGTTTTAGAGATATTTTTCAAGCCAGTCCTCTTGTAACATTTCACAGATAGATGGGGACTACCAGAGGTCATCAGGACAATTAAAAACAAGGGCAACGCAAAGCATAGCATCCCATCACCGGGTACAAATGGCCTATATACGTCAGAACAAGTTGCCTCATATTTTGAGGGAAAGATAAAATCAAACTTAAAATAAGTTTGGGGCTATTTTATCTCTTGGGAGCAAGGTGAGTGTGTTATTTTTGGACAAGTATTGTGCTAGTCATGCGATCAAAATAAACAAAAAGATACCGAGTACTGACTATATTTCTCAAGCAACATTCTCATAGGATATGCTTGAGATAGTGTTCTAAATCCTCTGAAATTACCTCCATCACTTTCAAGGAAATCCTAGTAAAAGCGTGTTTGCGCTTTGAGGCCCGCGTAGTGAAAATTGTAAAAATAGTGCATTCGCGCTCTCTTGCCCCAGAGACTGGCAGAGAGCAATTCCATTGGCTGAGCATGATGAAAGTGAAATCTTATTGGTTATGGCATCATAAATGGGCATGTCTTAGATGAGATAAAATCTCACTGAAATGGTTATCAGAATACCGATTTAAAAAGATTTTAAGGGTATTTTATCTCACTGACTTAAGATCTCAGATTTTACCTGAGATAAAAATGAATCTCAGAATACACCCCCCAGGGCCTCATGGTGCGATATCTTTATATCTATTTGTTTCATGCAAGCACTGACTTTATTTTTCAATAAAAAAAACATAAAATGGACCTTGAGACTGAGATTATTCATAACAATGCAATAATGAAAAATATTAGTTTGAAGTGAACTTTTCAAACTTAATGGATCTTTTGAAGAAAAAATATGGCAGAAGAACAAAAAGGTATAAATATAAAAAAAGAACATTGAAAAAAGGTACAAAAATATTAGGGGGGGGGTGTCACAAGTACAGAAGACGAAAGGTCATCAATAATGAGAAACTCAAAAAAGAGAAAAACCAAACCAATATCAAAGATTAAGAAATGTCAAAGGAAGGAAGCTGTAGAAGAGTCTGTTTTGATGGTCACAGGTCTCCTATCTCAATGACTCTTTTTAAGCCAGCCTTCCTGCAGCAATTTTCATCAATTGTGTCATTACTAAAAATAAATCAATGACATCAGTGAAACATCCTGGAGAAGACATTACTGTGAGCATGAAAATTTTCCATAAAAATATAATGCTCTGATATCAAAATCATATTCCTTAATCACTGACCCATTAGAATGTTTCTTTTAACAAGAGAGAGAATATAACTTAATTTCAATTAGCAAATATCAGGAAGATTAAAGTAAAAAAAGGAGTGGGTTTCTGCTGTATGTACTACCAAAAAAAAATCAAATCTGTTGGTTGATTAATCTTATTTTCATTATTTGAATTCGAGACTAGCATACCAGAAAATATCATGATCATGCATTATTATTCTATTACTAACTCTGAAATGCTCCATTAATGCTCCATTAATTTCTAGACAGATAAACATTATGGCAGGAAATATGATACAATACGAAATAGAACAGTAAGAAAACCAGAACCAAAATCAAATATCAAACTAATACAGAAATGCTTAAAGAAGCTGTGTAAGAGTCAACTATGATGTTCACATCCACAAGTTGCACTTTTCAATAAGTTTTTTTAATCCATTTTTTTAAAAAATATTTCACTGATTGTATCATGATTAAAAATATCTATGATGTCAAATCCAAAAACTGACAACTCATTCTGGAGACATGTTTTGGTGGAAAGAATTAATACCGATCAAACGTCTTCTATTCTTCAACTTTGTCAAACACACTTTTCACCATTACATTGCACAAAATTCAGTTATGATCTTATTCTCTTTCTAACTCTCTCTCTCTTCTTTCCCCCTCTGACCCTCTCATGTCCCTTCATTTATTGTTTTCAAATACCCACCTATCTATCATAAATATAATAATATGTTTTACTTTTAGAGTGCATAATACAGAAAGTCTCTATGCACTTTACAATTAACAAAATGAGATTTACACACAAAAAAAATAAACTAGTTAATCAAGCTTATTGCTATAACATAATTAACGATATATGTGATGAACATTAAAGTATAGATATCTTATTCCGTAATAACAATTATTATTTGTATGAAGGGTTTCGGGCGACCAGAAATATTGGCATATCTGATGGTTTGCGCAAAAGTACCCGGATGACCGTGGAATTTTAAAACAATATCTCATGGTTTGTGTAAAAGTACCCGGATGACCGTACAATATATCTCCATATTTCATGGCTTGGGGTGCGCGTGACGTGTAAAAAAGTGAATACGCGCTTAAATATGCAAAGGTTAAGACAATGGATGTATACGCGCAGCTCTTGCAAGATGCTTGGGTAAGGACAAAAATATTTTTCTACCTGTGTTTAATGTCAAAGTCAATACAAAAACATAAGGTCATGTAATAGTGAAAATTGAGGAACTAGGTATCATACAATTAATAATAATAATACTGAATGGCTTTTCTTTCGTGAGACACAAGGGTATATCGTACTCGCTTTGAAAATATTTCACTCGTCGTGCCGACTGGTCAAATATGCTCATAGCTCGTGCGATATATCCTTGTATCCCACTCACAGCCATTCAATATTATATAAATATTACTAATGAAGTATACATAATATGACTAACAGTATCCAATAGTATTAGCAATTACAATTATAAAGATAATAAATACACACAAGAATTAATAACTCCACATCAGGGTGATGATAGTATTTATATCAAAGAAATTAATCATCCATAAACATTTCATAAGCAAGACATTACGTATTATGTTAGCTGAAGAACTATGTTAGATTACAAGCCATGATACATACCTGAATATGTTTGCTGTCTGCAGAGAAATCTAGTTGAACTACGAAGCTTGAGATGCCTTTACAGAAGCCTGCCCTAGATAATGCTGATCCTGCGCTGATGTCATAGAAATCAACACTGCCATCGTCTGAAGCTACAGCCAAGTATTTAGAGTCTGGGCTGAACCTGTGAAGGAATCATGAAATCATCACCATTCAATCCAAAAAGAAATACATGAAAGTCAATGCTGTTATAATCTTCTTTCAATTATGATTATTCAATTCTAGAAGATGCAGTGGGTTTTGCACACACTTTCCTTCACAATGGGATATACTAAAGCTCAAGAATGCTGTTGGTCTAGTGTTCTTCATAAACTTGGAAGACTTGCTTCATTTTTTTCATAACATGCACCAACACCAGGGGGGCATTTCATCAGGTGTCTTGTCGGTGATTTCTACCAACAAATTTGCTCTCAGCCAATCGGTTGCAAGGATTTCCGTAGCTTATAACAGTTATTGCAACTTGTCATTGATGACAAGTTTTATGAAACAGGGCCCAGGACTGAATCCAAGTAATTTTCTTTCCAGCTCAGTCAAGATCTTCTTGCTTCAGAAGAAGGATTGGAGTACATTTCAACTACACAGCAGAAGCGCAACTTACAATTCATCAAAGTCATGCATTTGCAAGAAGACAAGGTTATAAAATCCAATACAGGTGCTAACAAATTATTTATATAGGTAAAACAATGATAGTAAATATGTTACAATAGGTTTAGATTTAGTTGTATTTTCTTAGGGGGAGGGGTCATACTGAAACATCTCCACCCCCATAAAAAAAAAACTGTAGCTGCCTTGCGTCAATTGTAGATCACAACACTCATTTTGTGTGACCCTTTTTTCTTCCAAGTTACATGCTTCTGTTTAAAACAGGTCATATGTCACAAGACAGCATAACATATTGCATACATTTGAATATACTTCAACATTTGAAAAAAACATTTTCAAAAATTGCTCTAAAAGTCAGTTGGAATAGGATGAAAGTAAAACTTTGGTTATCATTATTCTTACTTGATGTCCTGTATAGCTTTGCTCCTGTCTCTCTTGCGTCCCCACATCTCTAGTGTAGCTACCGTCAAGATAACAAACTCCCCATTCTTCAGACCTACAGCCAGCTTCTCACCATCTGGGCTGTATGCTAGAGATCTGGCTGGAGTCCCAATAACTGCCTTGTTCAACATTCTCTGTGTTCAGTAACAAATCAAAGTGCATGTATCATAATCAGAACAAGCAGTGTACTGCTAAGATCTACCTGTGCATATGATTAATATTGATTTCTTATGAAATCAACAATAGATGTGTATTAGCTGATCTTGGCAAAGAGGTTCTGTCTTTCTATCCTAAAATCTTGATACTTGCCATAAACCCAATAGAATACATGCTTGGAATCTGCAAAACTATAAATAAATTCCCTGTTAGCACTGAATTGAGCCATAATCATATAGCTGAGAGTCACTTCATAAATATATTCACAGAATAGCCTATTAATCCAAGGTGTCATCACTCTGGAATAACCTTCTTTAACAGTCCTGCAGTTTATTGTAATAATATCTTTGACCCAAAGGCAACAACAAATTGTAGATTGAAATCAACAATATTTTCATTCAGGCAACATATACATGTACAAATCATACTTCCTAGTCTGAATAATAATTGTTTTAACATTATTAGAAGCATCAACAGTATAAACATCGACGGTAGAATCAATAAAATCAACTTGGATTTTCAATGCATATCTCACACAAATAGCCTTGTAATGGATATAATGTTAAGAAGCCACCTCAATGGCCCGTATTCTTGAAAGCCGACACAATTGAGACCATGGTTTATGCAGATTCTGTGGTATAAGTGCATTTGATTTAGCGCATACACTGAAAAAAGATCCAATTATGGATAATGGTTTCTAAAGCTGTATATAGGTCCCATGGATCTTTAAATACAAGCATTTATTAGCACCCAGGTACAATAAGCAATCAATTAAACCTTCTAAATTCTTAGCCCGTGATAGCTCAGGCTGCATCTAATGGGTTAATGAACTAGCAGGAAGGACTGGATACCTTGTGAGGAACATCCCATATTCTAATAGTGGTATCATCACTAGCTGATGCAAACACTTCCTTGGTAGGGTGAGCAGCAAGACCCCAGAGCTCTCCTTCACCATGACCCTGGCTAAGATTGGTTACCGTTCCTTTCTTCTCATCGATCTCAAATATCTCACTTTCCTTGGTACCAATCAGGATCTTTCCCTACCAAGAGAAACAATATCCATCACGTCTGGATTCATCAATAGAATATCAACATGACAACATTTATAGACACTTGTCTTTCTAGATTGTGCAGGATAAAATATTAAAGAGACGCACACATAATCATTTTATGCATATATCAGCACACAGTAGAAGCTTCAATCTGATATTTTCTTCATCTTTTAAAGTTTGAAATTTTGCCTTTGTTCTATGCGTCAATAAAATCAACTTGCATCTTTGATGCACATCTCACACATGTAGCCTAGTAACAGATACACAATATCAAGTCAAATATTAGAAAGCCACCTCACTGATTCTATAGATTGATCAAATGGAGGCTATTTCCTGTCATAAATGAGAGTTATGACATAATGCAAGCATGAGAAACAAAATATGAGAAAACATACAAATCACTGCAAGGACATGAACTGACCTTTGCTCTACAGACGCTCTTGACAACATCCATCTTGTTCCCTGTGTTGAGTTGGAAATTTTTACATTTCTTCATGTCTTGGTCCCATAACTTCACTGCATTTCCACTACGTCCACTGCAAAGAAACAAACAAAAACACACACATCAATGCATTATACACTTCATCATACAAAAACATAATTAACTTTACTGTATCTGTCCATTGCATACAAACAAATACAAAATGCCAAATGAGACAGAGCTCAAACTTATCAAATGAAAAAGAAAAAAAAGCAGGTAACTTCAAACATAATAAGCAGTCGAAGGAACAATAGAAAAGAAAAACCACAACCAAATGCACAAGAACATATGTTACAAATATTGCACTGCATTGTAATGGGATTTCTGGAGTAATCATGATTAGACATATTTGTAATGTTCCTTCTTGAAATGATTTTAAAAACTTGAATATGACTTTTTTTCAAATTCCTGAATGAACAAAGGTGACAAATCAAATACACTTCTAAGTAGCAAGATAATTCATAACCATGTTCAGAATGCCTTGGTAGTGGTGTATCGCTAGAAATGTTTTTCAAAAGATTGATGACTTACGCTTTCTCCTTGCCTCCTGAGACGATGAGTCCATCTTTCAGAGTTGTGTACAGAGTGAATACGGCATCTTGATGAGCCCTGGTAACCACTCTGGCTAACATATGACCCTTCCATAAATACACATCACCACACATAGAACCTGTGTATGTTGTGTCATTCTAATTGTGGAAGATATAAAACAATAGATGTATTATGACACAATGTGTATATCACCGGTTTTGTCAACAACGAACCAATATAAACATAAAAAATGATATTAACGATTGCACCATTTGAAGTTTATGCTGATACCAAAGAAATTATACACTTGATTTAAAGACTAGGCTAGGCTACTGCAGTTCATGGTTGGATATAATTTATGTTCAAATATTCAAGACTACTTGGCTTTTAAGTAAGAATCAATTCCATATTCTTAAGCAAACTTCATTCTATATATACAAATTCAAACAATATATTTCACTCATAATCATGCCGTATGGATGAAAATATAAGGACATGTATTGATGGAGAAAAGGCAAGAAAAGAAGAATCAAAAATAAATTACAGAATCAAATAAATAAGAATCAAATTATGCATGATTGAGGATAAACAAAGGATAAAGAAACACTAACAATAGTGGAAGGAGGTAAAAACTCTGAAATCTTATAATTCTTATAGAAATAAATCTCATTGCAACTACTTACTGCTCCAAATGCTATTGAGAGCATGGTTTGCATCTTAGATTCCTGTGGATTGGTACCAGATCTCTTGAGTAGCCCTCTCTTGCCCAGGAGTTGACTACCTGCTACTGTCCAGAACTTGACATGTTTCACTCCAACTGTCACAAACTGAGAGTCAGAGTCTGGTCTGAACTCAGCCAAGAAGATTCGCTTGGTGTGTCCAACACCACTTGCAATCCTGGAACCTGTTAGGGAGACGTGCAAGCAAGTTTATAGGGGAGGTTTTTTTCTAAGATCTTCTGTCCCATATCAATGATAGCTGATGTTGTTCTTGAATTGTTCTAAAACAAGGGAATATGAAATATTCTAGTGTACCAGTTAAACACATATCCAATACACTCAAGAAAAAAAACAACCCTCATTTATAACTCATTTTGAAATTCTTGGTCAGCTATAGTTTAATTCAAACTATTACATTTCGGACAAAGAATCTTTGAGATATTGGACCTCTTACCATCTTGCCATCTCCACACAGCAAAGGAATGGTTCTTGTCAATTCCAACGGTAAGCAGCAGCTTACCAGACGCACTGAAGTCCACCGAACAAACTCCCTTGGTGTGGAAACCTCGTATGATGGACAGTGTTTCCTTAGTGTCTGCATTCCAGACATTGACAGCTGGTGATTCACCAATCTGACCTGTCGCTACCACGTTGGGATACTTGGGGTGCTGGTTAACGGTCAGGCATATGATGTCATCTGTATGCTCAAGGTAAAAGCTCTGGCTGCCTGTGGGTCAAATGTGATAGGCCACAGGTCAGATGTGCATGATTTAGTTAATTGTTCCTGACATATATCACAGCAAAACTCTCTTGACATTGATGGCAGAATTATTTTCAGATGCTTTCAATCAATGAAGCAATTTGAATATTTTTTTGACCTTGTGGATGATAGTCATTAAATGCCATTCAAATAAAACATGTATATCAATTTGCAGTCATGAATACCTTGGAATAAAATCATAAAATGGCACTTTTCTTGCTTTCTGGAAATAACACTTGGTTCTGCACATAAATCAAGGTTTGTAATGATCTCAATTACCCATATGTAGATGAATAATCCCTGTTTTTAATCAAATATCCAAGAGTATACATTTAAGTATTATTTGCATGTACTATAAATGTCAAACAACGATCCTAATATGTGATCATATGAACAAGCAGACTGACCTTTTTCAAGGTTTTGGACGATGCCAGCTCCAGCTGCATGATAGATGATATCAGCACCGTCATTGAGGTAATGGAGGTTGTTTCTGCAATCAAAGCCTCGATAGCCATGGATGTGTTCAAGTACTAACTCCTGCAAATATACAAAAGAACATGTTGTTAGATACAGTTATGAACATCTTCACTTTTTACACTTTATCTTGGAAACATGAATCCATTATTTTTCATTTTTGTCATTACAAATGTATTCCCACTTATTAAAAAAAAAGTGCATCAACTCAGAAAACATACAGTCATCAAGTCTATCAAAAGCCCAAAGACTTTTTTTTTAAGCCAATCACTCAATGAAGATTAGTACAGAAAATATATATGAAAAATACAGGTAATACATGGTGAGTTAATTTGGGAATCATTGATAATGGAATGTTTCAAGACAATCATACTTACCTCGACTTTACCAGGCCTTTTCCTCTTGCCTGTGTCTACATCACTCTTCCTGACTTTGGGAGGCCTAGCTGCAGCTCTGCTTACGCTGGGTCTGTAATTAGATGAACATGCATAACCTACCGAAGTGTCTTAATACAACAGTTAACATGGTCAACAAAAGCAGTGTCTCATAATAATTTCGTAACACCTTCGTCAAAATCAAAGTGTTTTGTGTAGGGTAATAACTTAAGGTTTAATGAGCTTCAAGTAGTGATCTGACTTTCAGTGCAGTCATGTTCTCCTTTCAGAAAAAGCAGATAACTACTCCTCTACTTTGATCCTAATTTCAAAGATTTGTCTCTGCTTTGCTTAGCATACTATATATCATATCTCTTTATCTCTGTTTGTAAAATAAAGGAAAAAAAAAAACCCCCCAAATTGCAGAATTTCTTTCTACATATCAAGCATTACAACATCAATTGGTAACTTCAATGTGTTCCAGTACTAGATTATGATCATGCAAAGGATTGAGTATAATGTAATTCTCAATTACCTAAGAAAAGATATGAAGAAGAACAATAAGGGATAATATCATGAGCACCATGATCATTCTATGTGAGCATTACTGTAAAACCAATAACATTTTTGCGTGAAATTTCACTAATTTTCGCGTAAGGTCTAGGTTTGCGAAAGCTTCACGCCCCACCACGTTTGAATTGTAACCTTGAATTTATGCAATTTGCAAAAAAAAATTGCTGAGGAAACTGCTGCTGTAAACAATTCAAGAAAATTCCAGCTCCTGAAAGCACAGTACTTACGAATCATCATCCTCTACTTCCTGGAGATGAGGTTTAACACCAGCCATTTCTCTTCTTGGACTAGAATATGTCTTTTCTGAATAGTCCATGTCCTTCTCACGCTGAACATCACTGTCATAACCTGACAGTGAATCAGACAAACTTTGTCTTATAATTGTGTTTATACCATATAAAACGACTTTATATCAGAAAGTCAATTTCACAAAACCTTTTCTTTCCCACAACGTTTATGAATAATCATCATGAATAGAGAGATTCAAGAGTGAAATTAGTTTTAATTCTCTTTTTTTTTTTCAGTGATGAATTGGGCAGTTCATCCATGGTAATTACCTTTGTAATGTATATACCTGCTTAAGATTCAGAGAGAGGGAAAAAAAAAACAACTGCCACCCAAACACATTTAACAAACATTATACGATTTTGCTCAAGGATATAAGGATGCCACAGAAATGGTTAACATCGGACTGAAAGACATACTCAGTGCCAAACAGAAAAAACAACAACAATGGCATTTATAATCTTGATCTAATTTATAATCCAAACGATCATTACTTATTCTAATATTAATAGCTCATCGATACTGACCATTATTAAATTAGCAATTTGAAAAGACATGAATCATTTTGTTTCATATGAACTATATTTATAATATAAACTTACCTTCTTCCTCTGAGTCTGTGTCAGAATCATCGCTGTCTCCACAGGCGCTACTTCCACCAGCGCCGTCACGTGACCAAACCATGACAGAGGTATCAGCGCCACCTACAGATACCAGTTTCCTATCATCATGTGACCATCTCACGTTGGTCACATGAGCACTGTGTCCAACGTATTTCTTGAACTTTGCATTCTTCCCCTGATGAAAATCATAGAAATGAGGAAATGAACTTGTTTAACAGAGAAACATGTGACAGATATTACTATTATAAGAAAATTTAATGGTGAGCCCAAACATGATATACACATAGGCATTCTATAAAGCTGTCTTTTCAAACTGTTCAACTACACTACATTTACAGGTATTACTGAATATGGAAGCAGGGCTATGACACAAGTTGAATAAAATTCCCAATGAATAGTATTTTCAAATAATCAACAACAACAAAAAAAATTCTTTTTAATTCAAGATAATCAAGGCCATTTGAAGAATCAGTCTGCTATCAGATTTGAAAGTTTTCATGCATTTCATATAACTTAAACGCAGTTCAACCACTTTGATCTTTTTTTAAAATTCAAAACACTAAATAGTATCATAAAGATTAATAAACCTACCGAAACAGGCCACTGGAACAGCTTGACAAATCCAAAGTCATCTCCTGTTGCAAACGTAGTGAGGTCATGTGACAAGCACCCAGCATTCACGTCAGTCACGTCACTCTTGGCAGGCCAGATCCCTGTACAAGTGTGTCCAAGAACACAGGTCCATGATGCCCAGTTCAGACGCTCTATCTCCATGTTGCGTATTGCATGCCTCCTACCTCGTGGGGCCTCAAAAAACAGCTGCTCCTTTGCACCCGAATTGGACATGACCAGTTTTCCTTTTGAAGGATGAAAGTTGGAAAAATGCTAATGGAAATCATAATTTCAAAAGAAGTATCACTCTCTATTACAGAGATGGCATGATACGTGCTCTAGTAAAATTTTCTTATGGTCAAATTCATACACAAGTCAATTCCTAATCACCACTCTGGACCCAACACCATACCTACCCAAAGTTACCTTACACTAAACCTAAAACCCAATTCCAAGTCAAAACATAACCGTGTTGTTTTTAAGAAAGAAAGCCCTGAGGAAGTGTTGGATCACCATCAAGAAAATGTTTAATAGACTCTTCTGCAGCTGTTGGAAGGCAAAACAGTTACCAGTACATAAAAACTTACACCAAAAATAAACAATTTTGGTTGCAACATTGTAAAACACTATAATTTCTACAGACTAACTGACTAGCTACAAATTTCAAGTTTCCTTATTCTTTCTCCTAATGTTGTACAATTGTATTTTGCAGAGCTGCAGTAATGATAAACTTACCTGATCCGTCCCAGTCTGTATGAGTAATATAACTGGATGATCCTTTACATGTTCCAACTCTTTTGCTGTTCATTACATTGTAGATATCCACATAGTTGTCATGGGAGGCTACAGCTAGGTATTTACCAGGGTCTGAGGAAAGTTATATAAAAGAATACAATTAATGGAAGCAATAGGAATCCCAAGAAGAAGGTAAGAACAAGCTCATGAACAGAATAGACTCACCAAAATTTATAATGTTGAAACTAACTTTTGCTAGATTCACAAAGACTAATCTGAATTTGACAGACAGGTCTTAGGATGAGTAGCAATTTTGTATCATCGTTCTATTCAGCCTTCCACAAATTGACTGGATTTAAAAAGATTTTTTTTTAAATACGATTGATCCAAGCCAAATATAGAGATGGGATACAGAAGAAGATATATATAAAATATATTTTGGTCTCTTACAATATCTAGACATTTACCTGACAAAACTGATATTACCATTAGTAAATTCATGTTTTCTCACAAAAGTTGTCTTGCATTCTTTGTACATGGTACTCTTATGTTTACTTCTGTTACTTTATGTATTTGTCTGCTACTCTGCTAACACATATACTTTGAATAGTCCTTTCAGCTTTGTGCTGGCAATTCAGTTCAGAAATATACCAATACATAGATGAATAAATACTTCTGCACCTGAAAATCAAATAAATCTTCTTTTTATTTTTAAATAATGTTATTTTTTTTTATACTTACTAGGTGAGAACTTGATGTCTGAGATTTCTTCCTTTCTGTGATGAAATCCTGCAATATCATTGATTGTCTCACCGTCCATCACAGAAAAACTGCCTGTAAAATATCAAGTTATAAAAATAACATGTTTTGGCAGGCTTTATTATTTAGGGAAACTCTGAGATTGATGTTTTCATTGTTTCTTTCATTTGTAAATATATAAACTGTAGAGTACTTCCCTATCATAACTTCAAATCTTTCCATTTTTGTCTAAATATCTGACGTTTATGCAATGTGTAAATCAGTCATATGGAACTTCTTTGAATCGGACATTATGTTCCTATACATTTCAAGTAGCACAAAGCAGAATTCATTCTGACAGATATGCATTCATGGATGATAACTACATTTAGTTATACCCAGGCCAAACAATATTTCCAGAATAACTAAGATGTCTCACCATCTTTGTATCCTACTGCCAAGGCCTTGCCATCAGGAGAGAAGTCACAACACCTTGCACCCGTCTTCAGCTTCCTTACATTCAGGAGCTTATTGGCTTCTCCAATGTCCCAGATACGTAACGTCTGGTCATCACTGACCGTTGCTATGACGTCCTTGGAAGGGTGAGCAGCTAAACCCCATACCTCACTCTCCATGTGCCCCTGAGAAAGGAAATAGATTGCACAATATCACCAACTTCATACAGTCTGTTTGTTTTAATGATCATTTTACAACATACTTGCTCCTGAAAGTATAAAGCTAGATAGTAATCTCTACACATATCTATGAATTCAAGTTCGGTGTTGAAAGCTGGTGTTGGTGTTGGGGCAAAACTAACACCAGCCACAACACCGAACCTGAAATGAAGCTGGTGCTCGGATTGACTTCACTAGGTGTTGAGATATCCAATAATGCGATTGGTATTATTTTTATAAACCCAAATTCGGTGTTGGGGCTAGAGTCAGCAGCCCAATTCACGCTCTCAACACCAACACCAACACCAACACCGAACTTGAAATCACCCATTGTCTAAGTAGCTGTGTTTCTTTGAATATGAATTCCTCTCCCAGTAAACTTTCTATTTAATGAAACATCTGTTTCTAAAACAAACAGGTGAATAATGTAAAGATTGAAAATAATTCCTTCATGTTCATCGTGTCACTGCCTTGATTTAACAGGACATTGATTTGGTGGTGGTTGGAGGGGGAGAAGTGGCTTCCCCCTAAGAAATACGGAGCTCATCAGTCCTTTAACTTTTCTGGGCTGTTATTCCTTTGAAAGAATACATGGTGTAACCCTGAAAACTGTACCTACAATTGAGTTTATCCACCATGAAAAATATCGCTGATACTTCACAAAATACAGGATTGTCGGTTAATTTCTTTTTTAAAACTCTTTTATTTACAAATAAAACTTGCATTCCCTAATCATAATCATTTCATAATACCAACATTTCAGTTTAACCCTTTCAGGACAGGAATTATTAAAGGGGTAAATTGATCACATTTTGTTCTTCAAATTGGCAACAATAATATTTTTCTTTTAGTGCTACACGGTTCTAACAAAATGTAATGTCTTTGAAAACAATATGCATCATTAGAAGCTTAGTCGAAAGTTGAAAAAAATTGCCAATTTTGATAAAAACAGTGATTTTGAACCTCTCAAAGTGTTGCCAATTTAAGGATTTTAAAAGTTATTCTCCTTTTTAAAATTCCTGGTGTCAAACGCAATATGGTTATGCAACAAAAATGGACACAGTGTGTACAGAATTTTTTGCTCTTTCTACTCTTGCATCTGGTATATTTTTTTGAGCTCTGAATCAAAAGTTATTGAGCCAAACCACAAAATGTGGTCAATTGTCTCGAAAGGGTTAACAGTCATACCCTCCTGAATAATACAGCACATCAACAAAGATGCATTGCAAATCTAATGGCATACCTGGACAAGAAGTCTGATTGGTCCACCCTTCTCAATCTCTAGAATCTCACTGTTCTTAGTTCCAGCTAGAATGTGTCCATGTCCAAGAACCACTGACCGGATGGCTGGCATGTCACTGGTCAGTGTACCATGTGAGTCATGAGATAGACTAGACTTCTTGACAGTGTATGTCTTGAGACACTGTTCAAAGGCTTCATCCCACAATGCAATCATACCATCCTTTCCACCTGTCACAAAGCCCTAGTATGAATGAAATGAAGGAGGTTGCTATCAATGTTTGATCACTGGGGAGAGATGAGATAGTTGTATCAAAGGAATAGATTCATGCCATCATCTTAAGTGCATTTCCCTCTAATTTTAAAACAAAAGATTAAACAATCTTACCTTGTCCAAGGAATGCATGGCAAAGCATGGACCATCATGAGCTTTGACCGTCCTCAATAAGGTAGTCCCCTGCCAGTGGTAGATGTTGCCATTGGCACCTCCAGAATATGTCATCTCGGGTGACCTCCCATAGCAGACACACATCATGGTGTCCGGTTTGCCGACGTTACCAAACGTACCACGCTTTGATGTGAGGCCACCACCTGAGAAAGGAGGGAAAAAAAGAGACCATCAGCTCGAGTGAAAAGCTTGTACAGAGAACTGAACAGAATATTCTTTTATCCAGTGCAGTATTATCATCAATTGCATCTTTCCATATTTCAAAACAATATATATTTATAAAAGGCAGTAATTGTAACAAAGCAAAATAATACATCATATAAAACAAATGAATTACTGTAAATGCTGTTATTTTCGCACGATTAAATTTTCGCACGATTAAATTTTCACACGATTAAATTTTCGCGCTGAGCAACCCCAAAACATATTCATGGTTCTTAAATTCACGTTGCAAAATTACACGCTCGTATGTGTACACCCACTCCATTTATTAATTTACAGACACGCAGTCCATTCAAATGCATACGGCATGCGCAACTACACACACGCGCTCAAAAATGAATTGGACAAACACACAATATTTTCGCGAGTTCTAGAATTCGCGCTTGCCGAAAATAGGGCGAAATCCATGAAAATTAATGTACCGCGAATATTTCTGCATTTACAGTATAAGGTGGGAAAAGGTAAGCCTTCAATTGCTTCTAAAAACCATACAATTTGACAGCCCATGAAATGAAGGTGAGATATTTTTTAAAGATCTGGACGGAGCTATATTTACACTTCACTGAAAATTTGATCAGGAAGTGAACATTCAAAGCATTATTAATAGAGAAAAGGTTATGCATGCACTGATATTAGAATATTATCTGACGAAGTAGAGAGAGAGAGAGAGAGAGAGCAATTGTTTTGAAAATTTTAAACATAAACATTCAACCTTGTTCATCTTTGACCCTTTCGAGTCAATCAACCACATTTTGTGTTTTGGCTCAACAACTTTTGATTCAGAGCTCTAAAAAATAAACCAGATGCATGAGTAGAAAGAGCAAAAATTTCTGCACACATTGTGTCCATTTCTGTTGCATGACCATATCGCGTTTGATGCCAGGAATTTTTGAAAGGAGAATGAGCATCATCATCCTTAAACAGGCAACACATTGAGAGGTTCAAAATCACTGGTTTTTTATCAAAATTGGCATATTTTTAAAGCTTTTCAACAAAGTTTGTAATTATGTATATTTTTTTCAAAGACATTACATTTCATTAGAACCATGGAGCACTAAATGAAAAATAATGTTGCCAATTTGCAGAACAAAAGGTGATCAATTTAGCCCTTGAATAATTCCTGTCATGAAAGGGTTAAAGCTCATGTACAGTATTGGTAGCAAAAAGGAAATTGGAAAGAAAAATGTTCAGTATAGTCTCATGTTGTTCTCCTTGTATCAAAAGATGTCTGTAAGAGACCATTTGGTATTCCATCTATGATTTCTAGTGAATTTCAGTGTAAATATCTGTAAGGAATGCTCGATCACTGCCATTATGCTAGGACCCTTCCACCCCGACGGCTCCCCGCACAGCAATCTTGGGGCTTCACACAGAGACAGCATGTGTATCATTGTGTGTAGCTACTCATTGGTTTTACACGTTTGTGTACAGTGTATAGCACATACTGCCTTTGTTGGGACTTTACGTGCCTGTCGCGGCATATAAATTAGTTTTTGCCTCTTATTTGTTTAATATTAAACTTTAGGAGGCAAAATCTTCACAGTGGCCTAGTATTGCAAGTATCTTGCTATTTATCAACAAAAATTGAAAAAATCTGACGAACAGTTTTTGAGGGCTTACCAAAACACTACATGCACTTTAACAGAAAGGTTGAACTTTTCATTACTTCTTACCAGCTAGAGTCCAGAATTTGATGTGCTTCATCCCTACAGTGACCAGCTTGTCATTGTCATGAGCGTTCCACTTGATGACAAAGATCTTGTCCTTGTGTCCTCTCGTTGTGGCTAGCTTTTCACCTTTCTTCCAGTCCCACACCACAATGCAGTGATTGTCATCAAGACCAACACTGGCTAGCTTCTTACCATCAGCTGATGAAGTATAGGAAATAGGTTCTAAGTCAGTACATCTCCCAGTGGAAATGAATAACCAATACATGCTAATAAGAGTTACCATGTTCAAATTACCGCACCTTAGAAAATAAGCCTTTTTGTCACTATCATTAATATCAAGAGTATCACCATGATCATCATCAGTATGACAGCTACAATTATCACACTACCATTACCACAACTAATCACTTCATATTGTTGAATTTACATGTCATGTACTGTGGACGTACAGACCCATTTGCTTTCAAGAACAATGGAACAATTAGGTCTGCCAAAATATCATCACAAGTGATTAAACACATTGGCCGGAATTCACAAAGGTGGTTTCAATTCAGACCATGGTTAATGCAGATTTCGTGGTATAAATACGCTTGATTTAGCGCGTACACTTAAAAAGATCCAATAGTGAATGCGCGCCGGTCACGCGTGGCTGGCAAAAGCACTAAATTCACACTAGTTGCCATGGTTCAGACCATGGTTTATGTAAATTAATTTAAATAAACCATGGTCTGAATTTACATAAACCATGGTCTGAACCATGGCAACAAGCGTGAATTTAGTGCTTTTGCCAACCACGCGCGACCGGCGCGCGTTCATCATTGGATCTTTTTAAGTGTACGCGCTAAATCATGCGTATTTATACCACGAAACCTGCATAAACCATGGTCTGAAATGAAACCACCTTTGTAAATTCCGGCCATTATGTTGTGTATATCAGCTTCATAACTATCACATCACACAAAGTTCTGTTCAGCATTCCTGAGCCCCCTTTCCCCTCCTCCCGCCAGCAATAGTAGACCTGAGGGTGTAACAGCGGCCAAGGTGAATCTTGGTACAGATTGGAAACTGAACGCACAAGTAGGCCATCCAACCATACATCCTAAACATGAACATACAGTGGATTTCCAAGTACCTGAAAAGTCCAATGCACAAACTCCTCTCTTATGCTGCCCCTTCAAAAGAGCAAGTGGTTCCAGAGTTTCACAGTCCCAAATATAGATAGATGGATCTCTGCCAACCTGATATATAAAGTACAAGCATACAAAAGGGTAAACGCATACAAAATTTCCATATAAACTTGCAAGAATTCCAGTGATTCCCCTCCCCCCCCCCCCTTCAAAATAAAGTTGATCCTCACGTGAAGGACACCTAAATGTACTAGTTACTACTTATAATCTAATCAGCTTCACTCCGGCAATCTTACCTGTCCAGTCGCAACATAGTCCTTGCGTGGATGAATACATAAGCATAGAATATCGTCAGTATGACCTAGGAAGAAGCGTTGGGAGTGTGTATCACGATTGTAGACGATACCAGCTGCTGCAACATGAAATACTACCTCACCTGCTTGAGTATAGAATAGGTTGTTACGACAGTCATACCCTCGGTAGCTGGAAAGAATGGAAAGACAAATTGGAGTAAAGGCTGCACTACCATATAGAAATATCAAAATGAGTGCTATTAAGTCATACTTCAACCACTGACTAACAAATCAATACACTAGTAGTACATTTCATTTTTTTTCAAAACTTAGTATCCATCTCATGATAATGAAGAATGTTTTGGAACATTTTAGCAACATTTCAAGAGTTTTTCCTTACACATATGTAAATGATAAGTAACACCTGTCTTAACTGCTTCAGTATTGTTCCTCAACTGTATAAATGGATCACTAGTTGAACAAACAACATTTCCATTTCACAAACATCACCAGAAGGTACTTGCTAAGAAATCATGCTAGGTAACTTACCCATGCACAAACTCCAGCCTTATGCCCTTGCTTGGACCATCTCGTCTCTTCTCTCCTGTGGAGTTATTGGTCTTGTTCTGTCTCTTGAGTTGGTCCAGGTCCTCCTTGTAAACAGCTCTCTCATAGTCAATCTCCTTCTCCTTCTCAATATCAGAGTCTAGATCACCAATGTCTGACATGTCTGAGTCACTGTCCTCACTATTTGAATCCATGTAGCCTGTTCAAGAAGATGAAACATCTTTCAAATACAACAGATGGAAGAGACTATTATCTTCAAATGTATACTAAAGGGTTAACAGAATATCATGCAGATCACCTAGTTACGTACAGCTCCAAGATTACAAGGAAAGTGTTTGACAGCGCTGATTTACATACCGGCTTCATAGCTCCAGCCACATTTGATCAAGCAAGTAGTAAATTGCATTTAAAGAGCCTTTCTGGAAGAGATATCTACAGAAATTTTATTTGCCTGTACTTTACTACAGTATTACAATTAAATAACTTGTTTAAATTGTGACCTGTAACATGATTTTCATTCACATGTGTAAGCAGATTATGCAATTGTTCTCTAATAATGGAAACACAGCAAAATGTCTTCATTAATTCATGACTCATTCCTCAAATCTATAGTTTATAAGGACTGGATTGACCAACCTGCGTCATGACCGTTGCCCACATCTTCATCCGGGTGGATGCTCTCAGGGTTGTACCTCAATGAGATTTATACAATATACTCTTGATTTATATCATCCTATAGTACTGACCTGTGTCATGACCTGTGCCTAGATCGTCATCATGTTGGATACCCTCAGGGTTGTACCGCCACAGGAAGACAGCATGGTCACCACCTCCTGTAGATACCACGTACCTCTTGTCATGGGTGAACCTCACATTGGTCACGTGAGCAGAATGACCAACATACTTCCTAAACTTGGCACCTGCAAATAAAGAAGAATGACCAAGAGTAGAATCAAATAAAAATAATCATGAACGATAACCATAGCAACAATATTACTTATCAATGCTAAAATCCAAGAGCAACCCAAGCCCTAACAATATTTCTTTGACAAAATAAGCCCTAGGGTAAATGTCACCAGAGATTACGCCACATCACCCTATAAAGAGCAGCATCTTGAGGAGCGCAGTACTGCACTATGACCTCACCTCGTTTCAATGACGGAAATCTGAAGAGCTTGACAAGGCCAAAATCATCTCCTGTCACCATCACTTTTCCATCATAGTTTGCATCTACTGCATTAACATCATTAGTGTCGGAGTACTTAGGCCAGATACCATGGGCTTCAGCTCCAAGAACAGAGGTCCAAGAGTACCAGTGGATCTGTTTGATCTCATCTCGGTTGGTCACATGTTTTCCCCCTATCACAGACAGCAAGGAGAAAGCAGGAATTATATATAAATGAAAAGCTGTCAGTAGGTACACTGTAGTCTTCAACAACTTACAATTTGACATTGAGAATCCCAATGTCTAAATGTTTTCACTGGTAAAAATTCTTACACATTAACTTCTTTTGAGGAATTTATAAAATTCTGACCATTAAAAATGCAATGAACTATAGTTTGCATGTATCTACATTTCCATATAATATTTTCATGTGTGTGTCACAGTCTGACAGAGTGCAGAGAACCAGTCAAACCCAATTGTATTTGCTATCCTGATGTCAATGGTTTTTCCTCTCTTATCCTGTTCAAGAAATGAAGTTCTCGTATTTTTTTTTTAAATTGGAAATGAAAAGAATAAAAGAACTTATATCTTGTTTACCAGGCATCTTATAGATGAGCCTCTCTGCAGCCCCACTGTTGGTCTGAAGGTACTGGCTATCCTCAGACCAGTCCAGATGAGTGATAAAGCTACTGCTCCCCGAACACTGACCGACCTTCTTGTAGCGCTGCTCCACGGCATACACATCTACAAAGTTATCATTGGAGCCCACAGCCAGGAAATGACCCTCCGGTGAATACTTCATCTCATGCAGGACTTCCTTGCGATCCTTGATGTGAATGATTTCCGAAAGATCTCTGTGGACCAAGGAATATGTAAAGTTATTCATTACAGCTTTGCATTCTGCATGGAACTTGACAACAGACATTATCATCAGTTCAGTGCAGCTACAGACAGATTATCATCTATTGACAGGCAGATGAGCATGAACTCATATCATTTAACCCTTTCGAGACAACTGAACACATCTTGTGGTTTGGCTCAATAACTTTTGATTCAGGGCCCTAAAAAAATATACCAGATGCATGAGTAGAAAGAGCAAAAAAATTCTGCACACACTATGTCCATTTTTGTTTCATGACCATATTGCATTTGATGCCAGGAATTCTAAAAACAGGAATAAGCTCTAAAACCCTTAAATTGGCAACACATTGAGAGGTTGAAAATCATTGTTCATTATCAAAATCGGCAATGTTTCAACTTTTTGACAAAATTCAAAACCATATATATTGTTTTCAAAGACATTCCACCTTATTAGAACTATGTAGCACTAAAAGAAAAATATTACTGTTGCCAATTTGAAGAACAAAATGTGATCAATTTAGCCCTTAAATAATTCCTGTCCTGAAAGAGTTAACAAAGGGTTAACAACCTCATGGCTCTCAACAGACAATAGCATAAAACAAAATTTTGTTTGGGATAAATTGATACATTACTGCAACAAACATATTGATACATTCAACATATATCTTGAAGCTGAAATGACATAACTTGACCTAAAATAGGCTTATGACCAAAGGCAATCAAGACAAGTCTGATATAAATGATAACCTGTTAACTCTGCTTTGCTAATATGTCATACTTCTGTGAGTATACCTACTTCCAGTGGAATTCTTCCAGTGGTTATAATCTTTGAGCAAATGTTTGAATATGTTTTTACACTTGATATGAATGATTGTAATAAGTAATTTCTTAGCTTTAGGTTTCATGTCTTTCTAAGGGATTTTTTTTTTCCAGACACGGGGTGATACTAAATTAATTCATCTCTATTGCTCACTTTGATTTGAGTACTGTGAAAGATCCATCTGACATGCCAACAGCAAGATGACTGCCATCACTGTTGAAAGCTACAGACCGAACATTCTGCTCCATCTCTGTCTTGGCCAGTAAGGTCTTGTCTTCACTGTTCCATACCCTGTTTCAAATATTGCATACATGTAAATGAATTGCAAAACTCTTTCGCTAAAAACATTATCAGGAACTAAACTTATTGTTTTAGTGACAGATATTCATTCATTCACTCCTAATATCTAATGTATAATGGTAGCATATGATCATCAATAAATGTCTACATCTTTCATGGGACCTTGTCATACAACAAGTATAAGGTGCGAGAAGGTGCACTGGCTCAGTGGTTGAGCAGTGGTCTCGTAACTGGGAGGACCCGACTTAAAAACCAAGCAGATGATACTTCTACTACTACTAATAATACTACTACTACTACTACTACTACTACTACTACTGATAATAATAATAATAATAATATACCACATTTATACAGCGCATATGTCCCTATGCGCTTAAAGAAAGAGGAAGAAGGAAAAGTGGAGAGAGAAGCTTGGATGCTAGTGCCCTTTGGTAAGGCATTAATCCTCATTACCACATCCCTCAGAGAGGACTTAAAGCTGTCTGTCCCCTGGTTGCTTACATACAAGCACACACATGCTTCTTAGCAGTCAGGTAAAATAAACCGTCAAACCATCAACCATCAAGTATCAATGAGATTTCTAATTAATACCTATAACAACAATTTCTGTATTAGGGATTATCAGATTTACGTTTTAATCTGTAATTTAATTCCTAAAGAAAAATGAAAATAGTTTCTAATCAATTTGTGAGTAAATTGAAATTCTATTAAACAAGAGAGAGAGAAAAAGAAAAACAAAAATTCTAAAACAATGTTTACAATTACTGATAAAGGCATATCAAATAAATGCAAATCATAAATCAAATTTGATTCATCTAATGTCAGGTGCACACAGTTCTAATGCCCTAGAACACTGAAGGCTAATCTAATAATGAGTCATGATGAGGGACCTAACCACATCTTGAATGTGGCTTCCACGCATCTAGACAGTGAGCTAATCATTTATACAATTACATCAGATCCCTGCATAGAGGCTCGTGATTACACAGCCTGGTGGAGAAAGAAATGATCAAAGTATAGGATATAAAATTGGGTATATTAAAAAAAAGGGGGAGAAATCCATAATCTACTTATTTAAATCATCTCAAGAACTTTTATCTCTTGTCATAAATGCACAAATATGAGTATTTGAAGTATCATCAGATAAAAGACTTACCTTACACTTTGGTCATCACTACCGGTTGCAAAGATGGGCTTCTTTGGGTGTATAGTGAGGGCCCAAAGCTCTCCCTCTGCATGACCTTGTACAAGCACCTTGGGTCTATCTCTCTCTCGAACAAAGATCTCCAGGATCTCACTATCATGAGTACCCACTAGAATGTGTTCATGTAGCCAATGGACACTCCTAATAGAGAGGCCTGCAGTGTGCAATGTGCAATAGGAATTATATATCACTATCATGGGTACTAACAGCTTAACCAACTGCATAATGTTTGTGACAAACATGGTCCAAAAATCTTCTACTCAGGGCATTTTATAGGAGTTGGTCTTCAGCTTAAATAGTTCAAACCCTGCATCGTTCATCATGAGCCAGGGTACGTGCATGCAGACAATTATTTAAACATCTTTAGGATATTTTTTGCATTAGTAAGATATCAAAAGTGCAAGTTGGGCCAAATCGTCTTTTCTGGAGTTGCAAGTCAACAAAGTTAAAGACCCTTAGATTTACGACCTGTGAAAAATCTCATGAATGCAACCATGTTTTATATTTTTCGAATATTTCAAACTATTGACTCTGGGCTCCAAAATATCCAGTAAGTGCAGCTTCATTTGTTTTCCTTGTCATACCTGGGTATCCTTGTTTTGTCTTGTGTAGGTCTATCTTTGTGATATGTCTAAAGTCTGGGTCCCATAGACACAGGCATCCATCCTTTCCTCCGGTCACATACCCTCCTTCAGCTTTATCCATTGTATAGATGCTACCCTGATAAAAGAAATAACACCAAACCACAGGGATGAGCCTTTCTACAATCACTGAAACAGCAGTCTCATAACTTCTGATATTGTCACATTATACTTATGAATAGACTTGTTCACAAATATATTCAAATTATATGCATACTTTTAAAACAAAGGTAATTCTTGACAACCTGAAAGCTTGTCAGATGCTTGTCAGACATAGCAACAAGTAATGTATGCAAACTGGATTCTAAGTATTGTAGTTCATTCATTAAGAACAGTTTAATGGAATACCTCGTTACTAGGTCCCCAGGAAAGAAACAACCATAAATATTAATAACTTTGTAAACAGATCTATTCAGGGCAAATATCAGAATGGTATCATATTCACAAATTTCAACTTGTAATACTTTGCTTTATACAAATAACCATTTTGTAGTTAACACAATTAACACAAATTTTGTGTATCTTAGAATAACCACTTGGCAAGTGACTGTCCATAGACAGAATTTGTTTTAAAATTGAAAAAAGAATACCTCCAACTATATACTATGGAAGTGCATAATGATTACATAACTTTCATGAGCATGTAGTCAGTGTTGCTGTCTTCATGGATTTCACAATTCGGTAATAACCTTTACATGTATCTGCTCATGCAGAGACAAGAGTGCAAACTGGCTATCGACATGAGAGGTCATTCTTTAAGATGTGTCAAAAATACTCTCAATTACTTTGAAAAACTGACCGGTTAGAAAAAAGTGCATTTCCATATTTCATCAACATCTTAAATGATTATCATTCTAATAATTCTTAAGCATTCATTAGAATTGAGCTTATATTTGGAAGTGACTTTATTAACCAGACATCAGGCAACCAACCATGATGATATACTTTTACAGTTGCTTAACCCTATAAAGTTTAATATTCATTTTGTATTTGTATGGAATTTCAGTATACTGACTCTTATATCTATGTATGAATTTGTTTTTATTTTTATGTCCATTTATATCTTTTTTTGTAACCTTTTATACATGTATATTTGTGCAATTCCACCTTTGGTCATCAGTCAGATTCCAATAAACACCTTTTTCAATTCAATTCAATCAATTCAATCAAAAAGTAATAACAATAAGCCTTACCCTGTGAGCATCCTGTATGACTCTCTGCAAGTTGGTACCATTCCACACATAGATATCACCACTCAGCGTCCCTGCATAGGTGATGTCATCATTTGGTGCAAACCCTAAACACAGCATGGTCTGGATATCTCCAACCTTGCCAAAGACACCCTTCTTAGCAGTCAGAGCATTTCCACATAGTGTCCAGAACTTGATGTGTTTCATGCCACAGCTCACCAATGTGCCTTCTTTGTGCGGGTTGAACTGGCAATCGAATATCTAAATGAGCCATCAAATAAGTTGAGATTAAGAAAACAGAATGGACTAGGGTGATTTTAGATTTTGGGCTACTACATTTTTAATATAGTATGCAAGTTAGCTCTAAAAAATACTATGATGTGTTTGAGAGGTTAAAACAATAAAAAAGAATGAGTGACATGATGTATGGTCATTAGGTGGTATATGAATATAAGGTACTGGGTAGTGTGTATTCCATAATCATTTATCTGTAATCAAAATGAAACATACAAACTGGAATATCAAAATCTTAGCCTTATTGCATTTGCCCTCAAGTAAACACTTGTATCAATTAAGATCTGTTGATATTTGCAAGAAGACTCAACTGTTTTTTTTTAATAATTTCATTTCTTGATACTGTATATTTAATTATAATATTCAAGGAGCTGAGTAACTCTCATATACATATCTCATTACACAATTAAATACAGTACTTATGAGCCTCTAAATCTAGAATTATGAGTTGCTTTGCTTCATTTCATTCATTTCACTTTCACTTGACATTGTACCATTATGTTATCTCTTTTTATCAAAAAGTTCCAATCGATGTAAGTTCTTAATGTGCACCTACCCTAGCTGAATGACCTTTCACAGTAGATAAGATCTTGCCCTTCTTCCAGTCCCACACATTCATGATGTTGTTGGGATCCAGACCAACCGATACAATTCTCTGCAAATGAAGCACAATCATACCAAAATCTGCAAATTTAGTTTGGGGTTTTCCTGCGCTGAAGGTTGTTAACCCATTTGTTTCCGTCATGCCCTTCTGACTCTCAACTGAATATTTGATTACGATTGACAAACACCAAATGAAAACAGATTTCATGAGACATTTACATGTAGGCCCGTATTCTCGAAAGGCGCCTAACTAAGCCCCCGCCTAAATGTGTAGATTTAGGCCACCAAATGTCACCCTCTTTTAATCCTACAAAATCACCATAGTTCTAGGACTAAATACAAATACAAAAACTGACACAATAGAATTGATTTCTGATGTTCATTTCATGCAAGAAAATAATTTTGTTTCTTTATTTTGTTACATAAAGATAGTCATTTATACGGGACTTAGGGGTTAACGAATGGCCTTCCATAAATCAGTGGCCTTCCATAAATCAGTGGCCTACGTTAAGCCAGGCTTAACTTAGGCCACTTCCGAGAATACGGGCCTTAGTCCTTATTAAAGTTATTAAGTTCAATAAAATCTGGAGCTATGCATTCAAAAGTGTAAGACACCTTTGAAGAGATAGATCTACATGTATCTATTTGTATTTTAAGGCTGGACACTAAACAGAACCCCACCCAATTTCACTTCAAACCCCAAAAAGCTATTAAAAACAAGCACATAAGCGATATTGTGTCTCGCCCACTCGCGAAAATAACATGAATGTACCCCAAGTGCACCTATCACCCAAGTTTGGTTGCCATTTCAGCAACATCTGCAGAGTTATGTGTCATTTAAGAGAGTCTTGCAGGTAAACTTAACATATGACCTCAAATGACCTTATCACGTGACCTCTGATGGTACCATAACATGCAGGTCCCCTTAGTGCATCTACAACCAAAGTTTGGTTGAAAAATGAGTGATGGTTCCAAAGTTATCTGTCATAAGAGAGTCTTGGAGGTAAACTTTAACATTTGACCTGAAATGACCTTTGACCTTACAATGTGACCTCCAAAGGCACCATAACTTGAATGTACCCCAAGTGCAGCTATCACCCAAGTTTGGTTGCCATTGCAGCAACATGGCAGAGTTATGTCATTTATGTGTCATAAGAGTCTTGCAGGTAAACTTTAACATATGACCTCAAATGACCTTTGACCTTATCACGTGACCTCTGATGGTACCATAACATGCAGGTCCCCTTAGTACATCTACAACCCAAGTTTGGTTGAAAAGTGAGTGACGGTTCCAAAGTTATCTGTCATAAGAGAGTCTTGCAGGTAAACTTTAACGTTTGACCTGAAATGACCTTTGACCTTACCATGTGACCTCCAAAGGCACCATAACTTGAATGTACCCCAAGTGCAGCTATCACCCAAGTTTGGTTGCCATCGCAGCAACATGTGCAGAGTTATGTGTCATAAGAGAGTCTTGCAGGTAAACTTTTAACATATGACCTTAAATGACCTTTGACCTTATCACGTGACCTCCCACGGCAACATAACATGCAGGTCCCCTTAGTACATCTACAACCCAAGTTTGGTTGAAAAGTGAGTGACGGTTCCAAAGTTATCTGTCATAAGAGAGTCTTGGAGGCAATGCATCTATGACCAAGTTAGGTTGTAATCCAAGCAACTGATGTGAAGTTATTTGTCAAGAGTCTTCCAGGTAGTCTTGCAGGTACTCTTTAATATATGACCTGAGTCCTCAAATGACCTTTGACATCATCATGTGACCTCCGACAAAACCATAACATGAAGATACCCCTAGTGCTTCTATCACCCAAGTTTGGTTGCCGTTGCAGCAACAGTTGCCAAGTTATGTGTCCTAAGAGAGGCTTGCGGGTTAACTTTAACATTTGTGACGGACGACGGACGGACGACGGACAACGGACGAACACCATTTGGATCCCTAGGTCTCGCCTTCACCTCCAGTGGGTGAGACAAACACAAAAAGCACACTACATGTAGAACAGGGGCCTAATGCACACCTAAAATTAGTTAGTGTTAATCTTAACATATACAATCTGGTACAAAAATGAAGTAGAGCCAATTTGTAAAAAAAATGTGAATTTATGACATTTGAAATTACAGCATTTAACCTAGTTACAGAAAGCGGAAAAGGTTAAATAAGATGAGTTTAAATAGCACAGTATGGGTACATGAAGATCCTGTTCCCTGTTTATTGTCTAGTGTAGGTTCCTCCATGAGGCCCTCTAAACTCTTCAGGACCTGCCACAGCCATTTCCATCAAAAAAATCAAATTTCTTTTCCCCTAGACACACTACCACTCTCAGCTCTATTGATGGTTAAGATGTTTTGCCTGGGGGCTGAAAGCAAGTTACATGTATGCATCTGACCTTGCACTATGCAGCTATACTGATCTTTAATAACACTTTAATTTAACTCAGATTTTGTAGCCTATTATTATGGGAAATTGTGTGATGTATATGCATACCCTACACAAATACACTTTATTTATGAATTGTTTTCATATGTGTATATATTCTTATTTGTATTTTAGTCGAAACATGGAACATATAACTTAAAACAATATAAACAACTAAAAAAGAAAAAGTGTCGTAAATGATAGTAACCATAATGTGGGTAGGCCTACATGAATGCAAACATCTACAGTGTCCTAAAATCCAATTGATTTTTTCTCTTCTCTTTTGGGGGGGTAAGGGTCACAGTTTTTATTTATGCCATATTGCCATATAAGCTACGTTTGACTGTCTTCACAACAGAGTCACAAATGTAATAAAAGCATATCATCAAATATGAAAATTACCTGTACATACATGTATACAGTATGAGAAAATAAAGCAGCATCACAAAACCATCAAGCCTATTTCATAGGATAAAATAAACTGTTATTTTCAAAAGCAAATTTTAAGAATAGTCTTCACCAATTTTATGCTCATTTTTTGCATTCCCATATATTTTTTTAAAGACTAAAAATACAAAAAAATTACTGATACAAGGAGGGGTAAAATGAAGTGATATCTACGACGGCTACTTTTATCTTTTTCAACCTGATTTTTAGAAAAAGACATGAACCATGTTTTAAAGAATTTCAATGAGCTATCAAATCATCCTAAACCCCATCTACATGAACGTCCACTGAATGCTAAATGTTTGTATGTATCTGGACAGTCTGGACAGTGCCTACAGGTTAGCCCTAAGCTTGAATAAGACACTGTGATCACAAGGAGTTTTGTCAAAGTGGAAATCAAGGTAGAACTCTAAATACACAAACTGCAGTCACCATAATGACTAATTCCATTTAGTATACTGACTAAAGAGTATAAGAATTTTGGAAGATGAGCTCACCATGGACCGAAGGTGGAGTTATATTAAATACTTCACATGAAAACTATGCTGTTCTCTGCTCTACAATGTGTCCACACAAAAAAAGTTAACAGTTGGGAACAGTCTCCCCATATAAATATTTCAGAATATTTGTTGGAAATTTTCATACCTGTGGATAGCTTAGGGTCTCTTCTATCAAATGACACCAAAAATATTTGGCAATATTTTAAGCTTGAGTGAGCAAAAGCGACTTTTGCGAAAGGGTGCAAAATCCAGATTTGACAAGAATTGGTATTTGTTCTGGCTTGTATTAACAAATTTGAGAACTGTTAAAAGCTGACTGTTGGAAAAAGTCTCCCAAAGAAACATTTCAAAATATTTTCAGGAAATTTTCATATCTATGGAAAGCTTGGGGTCTCTCCTATCAAATGAGACCATAATGTCTGACGGCATTTTCCGCTTGAGTGAGCAAAAGCCATTGTTGTGAAATGGTGCAAAATTCATGGTTCACAAAAATTTGTATTGGTTCTGGCTGGTATCAGCAAAGTTGAGAGTCTTCAAAAGGCTTTAAAAATTTCATATTCTGATAATTAAAAGGCAATTTATGAAAGAATAGGCTTTATCTTCTGCATGTCCTGACACATCCCATCAAAACTTTATGGTGGACTAAGAAAGACAGCTTGAATTAAAACTTGCCAAAATTAATATTTTAAAACATTCAATAAAGAAGTTAATTGCTCATTGAAGCATGAAAGTGTTGATGAGATACGTAAGTACACACAGAGAACCAAACCTGTTCTTTCATAAATTGTCTATTATTGATAAAAATATGAATATTTCTAAGCCTTTTTGTGACTCTAAACTTTGCTGATACCAGCCAAAACAAATACCCATTCTTGACAAGTCTGGATTTTGCACCTTTTCACAAAAGTGGCCATTGCTCACTCAAGCGTAAAATATCACCCAATATTTAGGTGACATTTCATAGAAGAGACCATAAGTTATCCACAGGTATGAAATTTTGCTTCAAATATTTTGAAATATTTATTTGGGAAGACTTTTTCTGACTGTTAACTTTTTTTCTGGGATGCACTGTATAGCAGATAATACAATTTGTATTTGAATTCACACAGGTCAACAGCTGCTGGCAAGAATGTCTTTTCTCTAGGGGCAAATGCAGTGTAAATATGGCCACAAATATCAAAATACAGATGAAAGCAGCAAACATACTAAAGTGTGCATGGCCCCTGACCTTATAACTACAAATGGGTCAAGGGGTACAGTAACGGTTCCCCATGTAAATGTAAAAATAGAAATTTGAATGAGAACGAGATTTTCATCAAACAGGGCCATTCCCAAAACATTTCCACTGTTTATCATGCTGCTACAGACACTTGCTAATTTGCCACTTATGAAGCCAAGATTTCTGAATTTACTCCCACAATTTAGGCCAATTTTCTATTTTAAGAAACAGTTTGCATTGATTACCAGTATTAAGAGTACATGGGGGCTTGGGACAACTTTGTCACACATGAATCCAGTGCTGTGATAGAAGTTTGTAAAACACTTGTGGTTTGACATTAAGTAAGAAGTGAAGGATGTTTTTTTTTTTTACATGAATACTTATATCAAGGAAATTTTAATCATATGAGTGATAATGAGTCACAGCATCTGTAGTGAGAAAAAAATAACAAACAAACAAATTTGTGATACTTACAGAGCCATCGGGGCTGAATGCTAGAGAGCCAATACCATGAGTATGTCCATCCTTGAGAATGGATATTGTCTGTACACTGTTAGAATCCCATACACAGATGTAAGGATCCTTCCCAAACTGACCAGTAGCAATCAATGTCCGCTCTGGATGAATGGCCAAGCTGGTTACGAAATGATAACAAAGGGATCTGCTTACTGAAAGTCACCAATATTGAAATCCAAGGAAAGGGCAAGTCCAAGATATGTCCTATGTGTTACCGAGTATTATGGAATTGCATTATGGAATTGTATTATGGAATTGTATCATGGAATTGGAATTGACATAAAGTCATCATTTCACCTGGTATTTTGCCCCATCCAAGCTCTAGGAGAGCTAATGTACATCAGCTTGATACTGTCGTCAGATATAATACTATCTTAGTTGTGGTGTTTGTATGGAAAAATATAGCTTGGACATTCCGGAAACAAACAGCATAGAACTTGTTCTCATTAGATCTACATGCACTTGATATCATACAGCTCATACAAGTATGAGTGATGAATACATTTTATGCTCGATTGTGGAGAGAGTAACATTTAACTTTCTTCAATAATGCTAAACCAACTCACTTTCTCATCACATCCTGATAAATGCACGATATCGAACATGGCTTGACAATACAGAAAATTTTACTCTGGACCCCAAAATAAAAACATAAACAGGGGTCTGTTGCACTAGTCCCCAAATTGTGGTTTTCATTTACATGTATGGCAGCATTGCAGATAGTGAGTCAGGATTCTGAAGAAAAAAATGGATTGTCAACAACAAGATTACCAAAACCTCTGGAGAATAGCATCAATGAAAAATACCAGAATAATAAAATAGGAATTAAAGAATGTATGTACCATGGGCTGTTTACATACAAATAAAGTTTACATACATGTACAAGTAAAGAGTGCCTTTGATTAGGCAACTAGATATTGGCACTTTATAAATACCCTGATTGGATTGGATTGGATTGGGAGTTCAGTTACCTTTTTCTAATGAACAGAAAGAATTTCCAAAAGTGCTTTTCCATCTCATGATCTTTTTGAACATGGCACTGTCACTACAGTGGTTTACCTTTAAGTCTCTAACTTTAAAATAAAAAACCATGAGAAGATCAGGTTTTCCACCTACAAAGACCTCTGCCTACATCAGTTTGATGTCCTCAGATTTAATCTTTATGGGTTAAACATAATCACTTTTGTGCTTCTCTACTACACCATGATTCACGAGACTTGTCAAATTGGACAATTCTCTGCTGAATATTTGACGTAAAGGACTGACTCACCTTAGGGCACTGGCTATTGTACTACAACTCTCTGTACATTCAATCACGCTAAATTAAAATAGAGCCATTACGTGCAACTTCCATATATTCATGTAGTTTGATAATAGTTGATATACATTTGTAGTACAAGTTCACAAAGGGACTGCATATCCCAATAATAATACTAGATTGAATTTGATGATATCTAAAGTCATTAAATTGTTTATCAGTCTGCCTTAGAATGTCTTTAAAGAAAAATTGTTCCTGACAATTTTAATTAAAAGTGTCAGTGTTAAGTTGAAAATATAATGCTTCATCAAGAAAGGTAGGAATTCTAGGCCTAGCACAAATATTATTTCAAGGAAATTTCATGAGGTTGTCAGTCCACGTAATCCTGCTTCCCATAACCTTTCAGGCCAACTTTTCAACATGTTCATGTAGCCATACATTATTTTCCATAATGTTAAAATTTACCTGCAACCATTACAACAAATACATGTAACTGTATTCAATGGAAGATTACATGTACACATACATGTGCAATACATTCTACCAAATATTATTTCAAGGAAATTTCATGAGATTGTCAACATCCACATAATCCTGCTTCCCATAACCTTTCAGGCCAACTTTTCAACATGTTCATGTAGCCCTACATTATTTTCCATAGTTCAAATTTACCTCCAACCATCACAACAAATAATTGTATTCAATGGAAGATTACATGTACATGTACATACACATACAGAAAGTTTAATACATTCTAGCAAATATTATTTCAAGGAAATTTCATGAGATTGTCAGCATCCATGTAATCCTGCTTCCATAACCTTTCAGGCCAACCTTTCAACATGTTCATGTAGCCCTATGTGTACATTATTTTCCATCACTAAAATTTATCTCCAACCATCACAATAAATAAGTGTATTCAATGGAAGATTACATGTACATACATGTACAGAAAGTTTATTACATTCTAGCACACAGTTCTGTAATTCTGGTACATTTTCCATAGATCTACATGTATGTAAATTAATGAAAAATATCCTGTGAACAATAAAAATATTAAGTAATTAGGTGGTCTGTCGGTATCGACAGATCACCTCTTAATTTCGTCAGAATTTTCTTTATTTATTTATTTATTTATTATTTATTTTTATTTTTCATACACTTTCTTGTTACCATGATTCCGGAAAATCGGCTCACCCAATTTTTATGAAATTTTCGTCAGATATCAGGTTATATCAGATCAAGCTCTGGCATCTTTTTCAAGGTCATCAGGTCATCATGACGTCATCCAGGCGCCATTTTGTGAAATCACATTATCGATCATATCTTCATAACGAGTCATCAAAAATAAACCATATTTGACACACATTAATTTCAGGTCATGGGTCAACATAAAATGTCAACAAAATCCGCACGCGCATCATGACGCGCACGTACGCGCGCGTCAAAATTTAAAAATGCTCAAAATCACTTTTTAATCAAAGGAGAGTATGGTTCAGGACATTTTAAGCATTTCAAAATTTTCCGTCCGTGCGCGTCCGCGCGCGCGTTATGCGCGTGCACAACTCGTACAGAACGTAAAAACGCCGTTTTTGTGCATGGTTTGTATTCCTGACACAATTCTTGACAATTTCCAACTATTTACAGTCATTCTCGACATTCCATAATGCCACACGCGCGCGTCAAACTTTCAAATTCGTGCGCGCGTCAATGGGCAATATAATGTAAAAAGTGCTAAAAACATGCCTATCTAGAATCCGCCATAGCTCGTCAGAAAGCGTGGAGACCCCCCATTTTTTTTACATTTTCTGAAAGCATATGAGTTGTAGATTGGAATTCATGAAAAAAATTGGGGGGTTGAAGGATCGGAACGTCGTCACATTTGCATATGAACTCAAAAATTCGATTTTTTAAAAATGACGTCATAATTTTTGTATTCATTTGACAATATTTCAGTAATAGATTGTCGATTTTCTTCCAAATTTTGATATGTTGTAGCTGAGACAATTCTCTACAAGATCAGTCACCACGATTTTTCATTTTGACAAAGGCATCATGGCGTATTTTTGCGATTAAAGGAGGCATGTCAATTTTTCTCATTTTGCGTGTATTCTCTATGGGAGATGACTTTTTCTCAAATCTTGATTCTACATTCCCGTCTTCTTTGAGCAGTATCTTTGTAATTTCTGCTCGATTTTCTTCCAAATTTTAATATGTTATAGCTGAGACTATAAGCTTTCACAAGTGTGCTCTCCAATTTTTGATCAGATGTCGGGATCATGCCCGTTTTTTAACTACAAAATGTCATTTGAGAATCCCGTTTTTCGTCTACGTGTTATCTCTATTGGAAAACTTTTGGTCCATTGGTAAAGCACTTGCCTCCCATCCCGCCGACCCAGGTTCGAATCCCGGTGGGTCCATTTTTTTTTTGAATTTTTTTTTTCTTTTTTTTGCCTCATATTTTACCATTTGCTTCGACTACTGTAACATATAAAATCACAAACAATGTAATAAACTGCCTAATTTTGCGTGTTATGTCTATTGGAAAGTAGTGTGCAGTAGTTTGTGTACAATCTCATTCCCTGTCGTGTATTAAAGCTAAGGGGATAATCTCCCACATGTCCTGTAATATCAAATCGTCCAGTTCGTTATCCCGATTTCTCAAAATCGGCTCAGTCAATTTTCTTCATATTTTCGTCAGTCATCAGTCCTAATAAGGTCAAGTTCCCCCATCTTTTTCAAGGTCATCAGGTTATCGTGACGTCATCCAGGCGCCATTTTGTGAAAATCAACTTATGGTCATATCTTCATAACGAAATGTCATTTCTCTTTCATATTTGGCATGGTTAAGGTCACTGTCATTCCAGTCAAGGTCATTTCATTAAACGCGCGCGTACGCGTCCGTGCGCGCGTCCGTGTGCGCGTAAAATTTATAAATTCTTCAAATCCTCCTAAATTCATTTTGCACACGTTTTATGCCATTTCAAGCACTTTTAAAAAAATCGCCCATAAAATTGAACTTGAAGGGGCGCTATGCCACTTAGATTATCGTGGTGATTTTCATTATTTTTGTCATTATGATCATCATTATCAATATATGATTATCGTCATTGTCATCACTTCTATGACCATCTTATCATCATTGTCGCCAACATTATGATTATAATCTTGCAGAAATATTATCACATCTGACAAAGCAATTTGCCACAGTGACAGACCACCTAATTCGTCTTCAGTGACGAATTAAATTTCTAGTTTACATTTACTTTATTACATTTACTCAAAATGGTGAAAATTTGTTTCATAGCATCTGAAACTTTTGTGGACTATAAAGTAAAAAAGCCCTCAACTCTAAAAGATTTGTTTTGTACTAAATTTGTAGGTTTATTTGTCATTCAAATTCACTTTTACTTCTGAGGTGTTCAAAGATATATCCAAGATGAAAATAATATCAAATTACAACCATTGTTTTATCTTTGTACAACTTGACCAAATATTTAAATCCCCTGCATACATGCTCATATAAATACAAGAATAATTTTCAGGAACTTAATTGAGTACAATTTACATATCAATTAAATTAGTTGATCAAATTTGCTTTGTCATGTGATAGACTATGGAGCGTGGGAATAGTTTGAACTTTTTTCATTCATTTCCACTTTCAAAATGACCATATAAACATACATGTACATGTACATGTACACATAAGCAAATACATTTCTGATACACATATGTGTTGCATTAATTACATGTAATTTGACCCTAAAATCTCTGCACTATTCCTAAAAGAAATATCATACTATTCATACATGTACATGTACTTCAAATAACCCCACTTACAAATGGAAACTGTTGATTGCCAACCAATTATACCACGTAGTGAGAAAACTAATTGGTGGACCCATAAGCACTCGCAAAATGGCAGGGCGCGCATGGAACCCAAGTCCAACTTGGCTTCCATGCACAAGACATGGTTGTTATGTTATCTTTCATTTCCTTCACATTCCTTCACCGTTAACCCATAGAATACCAGGAAAAGTTTTTGAGGTTGATTTTATACAAGCTTTACACAAATTATTTTTGAAGGGGATTGATACCCTTTAAATTCCCCCCCCCCCCCTTATATTTTCTACACCTCTTTTTTATAGACAGATCAAGAAAAGGAATATTCTGGATTTGCTTCTTAACAAAATAAATTACATTAAAATACATATTTTCAAAGGTTATTGGTACCCTCTAAACCAGCTCCCCCCCCCCCCCCCCCCGGGCCCCCCCCCCCCCCCCCTTTTTAATTTTCTACACCCTTTTTTTCTTAAGACCAAGCAAAGGAATATTCTGGATTTGATTCTTGACAAAATAAAATAAATTATCTAAAAATAAAAAACTTGCATGTATTTTATAAATATGCATATTTATGCAATACCATGTCAAAATGTATGAGCAAAGGCCTAAAGAAATCAATAAGTTTCTTGAAAAAAAGGGAATTTTAGATTATCCAAATTTAACAATTAGGGAACAGTTACATGTAAGCTATGACATCTTAGCCTTATGACCAAATTGTCACTTCAAATCTTTTAGACAAAGATTTTCATATTGAAGATAAAAGAAATTATAAATTTCCAATCAGTTACAGTCTGAATTCCTAAAATATTTCTCATCTGTCTCTCTGATTTTCCTGATTTTTACTGACAGCAATTATCATTTGGACCTGCTGCTGTAGCTCTGCACCAGAACCGGTCTTAAACTTACCAGACTAAGGGTTTTGAGCCGAGCCAGACAGAGGTCCAGTAGAAAAGAGTTGCGAAAAAGTGCACTTTTTGTCATGTTTTATCACTCAGAAAGTGTATTTTTCTAAGAAATTTGTGTGTAGATGGGCATGTCTGCCTAGTGCCTAGAGTATATTGAAATACATGTAGGTGTTATAAAGCCCTCTAAGGTAAAGAGGAGGCATTTTTGTTGGCAAAATATTGATGAGAAATTGAACTATGTTCTTTAACAAGTACCAGACCGGTCCGGAACCCGGTAAGGATTTTTAGAAGTTAACGAGCCGAGCCAGACAAGACCAGGACTAGGGGTTGCAACAGTAAGGCTATTAGGCACTACTGTTTGGGTTTTTGTTTTGTTTTTGTTTTTATTCCTTCACAATTGATGAATCTTTAAAAAGGAAATAAGCCTGGAGATTTTACTGTGAAAAAAGAGTTTGCAAGCATAAACTATCAGTGTCTTCTTGATAGTATTAAGAACACATACAAAACAGAATTCTTAAACTTGAATGTTGAAACCGTTTTTGATTTTGCAGTTGACAGTGGAATACAGACAGCAAAAAACATGTATGATGGGGAGCCCTATGTCTGCACACCTAAGATTTGACCTGGAAATGAACAAGAATTTCTCCAATATTCCTCTAATGCTTAATTTTATATTATTCCTGATATTCTTAAGAGTAAGTTTGCAAAAAATCTCACAAAAAGTAGAGCAAGAACAATGCTATTTCAACAAGAAACGGCGGCAGTGTCATTTCAACGTTAAAAAGACAATGGTGCCCATGTCTGTGCACTCATTCATTTTACACGCAGTTCGGGAGTTTTGAAGTGAAAGGCAACATTTTGAGGCTTGTGAATAAAATGTCTGAAATAAGACCTTTTTTCAATATTTTGACTCGTTTTTTGCATGAATATTTATCGCTATGATAAAGATGAAAAGTTTGTGTTCGTTGCGTGTTTTGTTTTATCAGAATTGCGCAGTTACACGTGTGCGCAGACATGGGCACTGTGCAGACTTGGGCACTCTAGCCATACATTTACATGTACATGTAGGTAGCATTTAGCTGTTTTGTTATCATTCTTCCAAACAAATTTGTTTAGTATTCTTCTTTGGGAATTTCTAATGGTTCCAAGTTTTTCAATGTCAAATTGTCAATAAAAGCTATCTGTGATAAAGGTCCCATTTCTGTAATTTTATTCGAAGGCCTCGAAATGTTGCCTTTCATGACAAAAATCCCGAACTGCGTGTAAAATGAATAAGTGCGCAGAGATGAGCTCAATTGCTTCACAGCGTCAAAATGACACAATCGCCTTTTCTTGTGAAAATGGGGATGTTCTTACTCGAATTTTGACAAGATTTTTTGCACAAAAATATTTTTTAGTACCGTAATAATAATGAAATCAAAGAAGAATTATATTATTCAGATACATGTGGAACAAGTATCTTCATGTAGTTAACTTTGAGTTTTAGTTTGCTGTGTCATTGTGTGTTGATGGCAAACGTACAGCGCACATATCCATAGACAAATTATTGGATATGCGCTGCGTAAATATGGTATATGAAATTATGATTATCACACTTACATGTACACATTAACCATCCCCCCCCCCCTTTAGTTCACTCTTTACACTCACTGACTCAGTCAAATTATAACGTTGTTAGACTTTATCATGTTTATCAATTATCATCACCATGATCACATCATCAGATAAAATGATTATGCCTTGAAGTTGAACTTTGTATGTGTTCTAATGTGTCACCATTTCCTGTTACATACAATAAATATTTTTAAAACATTAGTGACAATGTGTGAAATTGAATGCCAGACTGACAAAACTGTTACTGTTGTTGAATAGCTTACCTGACAATGTCATCATCGTGTGCTAAGAAAAATTTCTGAGTGTGTTCTCTCGAATTGTAAACCACTCCCACTCCCGCCACAAAATACACCACGTCTTTGGAAGCGGTGTAGTAGAGATTACTTCGACATTGATGTCCTCTATATCCATATACCCATTCTAGTCGAAGTGATGAGCCTGGAGCGGTTTTACCCGCCATTTTTAGTGTGAACTGCAGACAATTTTGGGCCTGGCAGTTGACCTTTTCTCGACGACCACTGACTGATTTACGGTTATATTCTTCCCCTTGGCGTAACTTGCATGTTCAGTATGATATTGGCAATGGAAATGCATGCAATGCATATTGCCGAGGAAATAGTCTTGATACAACCGTTGGGTTTTTCCTCATTGAAAATTGCATTTCATTTCAATTAATGGATATTGAAGTTACTTAGGCCTCAAGCTCCCAGGGGGTTGGGAAGTGAGAGGGCCTCCTTTTTTATGATTGATGAAGACAAACAAAGCACAATAGATTTCTCTACAATTGATTCTGATCATCAGTGCCGGGGGGGGGGGGGGGGGGGGGGTGGGGGGGGGGGTACCTGCATGGGGCTCTTTTGTATTACGCATTGGCCGCCGAAAGGGGGGGGCTGCGGGCTGCAGCCCCCCCCCCCACTTTTTTGAGTGGACACGTTTCATAAAATCTCGGAAAAAAGGTTTGCAAATTATCATTAATGAGTGAAATCAAATCAGCCCCCCCCCCCCACTTTCCAAAATGCTCCGCAGCCCCTTGTACCCTTTCCAATATTGATTGATGATTATTTTTGTACTGGCTTACATAATTCTTGCCAGATTTTTTTTTTAATAAGAATTTTTTTTAAATTATTGTTGTTGTTGTTTTAAATGTACATTGTATTTTTTTTTCCTAATTTCAAATCAAAATTTTTCTTTTTTGCTAGCTGGAATTGCACATGTAGGGACATCCCAGGTGGCTGCTCTGTGTAGGATTGGGAGGGCAGGCTCAGTTATTGGCCCCTCTTTTTTTGCCTGCAACTTAACTGCAACAACTCAACGGGTCTTGTCAACTTTGATATTTTTCCCTCCTCCTGAAGCAAACATCTTGATACCCACTGATTATAATTGACAGGTGGAGGGGCAGATGAGTATGTATGTATGATGATGCGATGATGATAATGATGATGATGATGGTGGTGGTGATGGTGGTGGTTGGGATGATGATGATGATGATGATGATGATGATGATGATGATGATGGTCTCGGTGGTGGTAGTGGTGCCGTGGTGGTGGTGGTGCCGTGGTGGTGATGGTGGTGCTGTGGTGGTGGTGGTGGTGGTGGAGATCACAGAGGTGGTGGTGTATGTTGATTGTCTTAGTTTACTGAACAGAAATTTATGCCAGTAGGAAGTCTAAAAACTGCCTTGCGCAGTTTCATAATACATTTTATGATTATTTTTTGTCTACTTACTATTCTATTTTATTATTATCTATTGCGACTGAGGGTTTTTTAATGAATGATACATAATTTATTGTAAAATAATATTGACTTGAAATAGGTCACGGGGCTCAGTCTGACCTCGGCGAACTTTTCAGCGACCAATCACTGACTGAGTTATTCCGGAGAACATCATCCGTTCATGCGACTGTTGATGAATTTACTGGGTTTCGGGGCGTAATTTTGCTATTTATCAATCACACTGGCCTAAAGTTTACTCAGTTTGTGTAAGTAGAACCTTTTATCGATGTGACGTGCGTGTTTGTATTGAGAATTGATGAGCATAAGAGCATGCAACCTGCTTGTAAATATGAGTGATATCTGATTTGTGCGGTAAATCATAATGTCCGCATATGCTTCCTCACAAGTTACCCGTCCTTAGCTTTATTATACACATGCACAGTCACTCAACTCCCACAGGATCATGAGGGGATAATCATTACCATTCATATGCAGGCGAAGCTGAAGGCGCAAGGCGAAAATAGTCAACTTGTATGATGCTTTTACCTATCACCGAACAGCTATTTCTTCGTATTACAGAAAGGTTTTTCAATGAAATTTCTTGAAAAGTCAGATACGGGCTAACTCAGCTAGGGCAAACGCGGTGGAAAATTGCCGCAGAGTAAGCCCAGAGTCAGAGAGTTGAATTGATCCGATTTGATTGCAAATACTTGTGTTTAATTTTGCATTAATTACACATTTCAAAACACTTAGATTAAAAATCATTTGACAGTAGAGGCACACGGCCAATATCGGAGACTCTCTCCCATTTGGGAGATTGTCTCTGTTATCAGAGACTTTTATAAATACTTTTGGTAGCCGATTTGGGGGACAGTCTTCCATTTGGGAGATCGATTTTCTTTGTTTACATTTGCGGCAAAGGGATTACCTCGGCGCAAAATGAAAATGTGATAAGCAGATTCCTCATTAACTCCAGGGAGCTCGAACGCGTAGCGTTCGAGCTCCAGGTACAAATAACCGACGTCTGCATCGCCATGAGTTTGGTTAAATTCATTTGTTAGTTTTTGAAGGTAAGATGAAAATTTGTACTTACATGTCAGGATAATTACTTTATATATGCAGTAGGCTTTCAGATTTCACGATTTGACGATCATTTCGATGAAAAAAAGATAAATTTCCTCTCCGAGCCGATCTTTCCCCGTGTTGTATCGTCGATGCAAATGACTCGCATTCGCAATGCGTATGCGCTGAATTGCATGCGCACCGTGAATACGAGTCATTTGCATCGACGATACAACACGGGGAAAGATCGGCTCGGAGAGGAAATTTATCTTTTTTTCATCGAAATGATCGTCAAATCGTGAAATCTGAAAGCCTACTGCATATATAAAGTAATTATCCTGACATGTAAGTACAAATTTTCATCTTACCTTCAAAAACTAACAAATGAATTTAACCAAACTGATGGCGATGCAGACGTCGGTTATTTGTACCTGGAGCTCGAACGCTACGCGTTCGAGCTCCCTGGAGTTAATTCCTCATGAAAAATTACCCCTTTGACCGTCTACTTCAAAGATTCACCATCTACTTTTGTTTTCATAACATTTTTTGTTATGACCCACACACAAAACAAATGGGTTTCTGACCTCAGCCTCTCAGGCAAAAATTTGGCTGGGATAAACTGCCTTGTTGTTGGTGTCGTTTCTTTTATCCTTTTGTAAGCTAAGTCTCCAATATGAGAGACAGTCTCCCAAATGGGAGAGAGTCTCCGATATCGGCTGTGTGCCTCTACATTGATTAACTTTGCCCGGGATTGAAAAAAAAAATCACTGTTCCAGCTAATGCTGTAATCATAATTGCAAACCTTTAGCTCAGACAGGAATCGCCTGAGTTTTATAAGCTGATCGGCCGTTTATATATCAAGATATTTACGATTGAACATTGATGTCGGGATAGAGTACCACCGAACCCTAAAGAATTCTTACGGTTGGCATACCTTGCTCTATCACAGAATACCGTACGGGCTGGAAACCCGCTCTGAAATCGCCAAGCGCTGGTGCTTGGTTTTTGTGACTGCAGCGCAGCGAAGAAGCCGAGCGACATGCGCTAGCGATTGATCGCAATTTTCTCTTTTTTAGGATAGTAAACAGGTTCCATTTTCTCTCATACTTTCACATATCCTTAATTATATATGTAGTTAGAGGACTGCACAGAATTCACTGGCATTTGAGCTGATTTTACAATTTTTCACAAAGTTAATCAATCACTTTAATGTGTAAAATGATTAGCAAAGAAGTAATGTTGAAAATTTCAAGAAGTAAAATTATACAAAACATGAAATTTACAGGCTAAAAACTGGTACAGCATGGTGCATAGCATGGACTTCAACTCTTGAAACATACATAGTCACAGCGCAGGTCCGAGTTCGCCCTAGTGCCGAGTTAGCTCGACCCCGAAAAGTCACATACATATAAATGAATACTGATGAATAAAGTATACTAACCTTGAAGCGATGAATCCACAGCATTTAGTGAGGACCATCAAAACAATGAATTGGAACCATGTAAATTTGCATGCCATCATAAGAAAAAAAGGGTTCCTGGATAGCCCGACCCTGGATAACCCAACTGCCAACCCTGGACCCGGGAGGGGCACTCAACCCAAAAAGTGGTGGGTATGTGCCTCCGGCAAGACAAAAAAAGGGGGCTTCGGAACGGGAGTATCATGAAAAGGATGGTCTTCGGAACTACTAACATTTTTGAAAACAGGGCCCTTTGGAAGTGGATTACAATATAAATATGATGCTACGGAACTGGGCATCGTTTCACCAAACGGTCATAGGTACAAGTTTGCCGACATCCCATTGAAACGCATGTTAATTTTGATACACGCGTTATTGATGGGATGTCGGCGAACTTGTACGATGGGGTGCGCCTCTCGGGATAGCTCGCCCCACTTTTTTTTCTCTTGAACTAAATCACTTATTACTCTGAATTGCTATTAAATCTTAGATTATAAATAAATGAATATATTCATGATGGGAGAATTATTGGATTTATACATGTAACTTAAGTATGAACTCCTTTTCACTTGTCAAGACCGTATACAGTGGTAGACTTGAGATTAAAATGAAGCTGATATTATGCCGAAATCTTCTCTGTATTAATGTAAGTAAAGTAAACTTTCTTATATACTGTATGTCTATTTCCCCATTACAGATTTAGGCTGAGTTCTACTTGCTATTAGTAAAAATATTGCCATGAGCATGAAATCTGGTGAATATAGCCTACTGTGCAATGATGTTGGGTTTTTTTATCAGTACTTTTTTCAGAATATATCATCGGCATGGCATTGACCGGTATTTCGGTATGTTTGTTTCTGTTTTTCATCATCACATATCGTCACATCACATCAGGTACGGAAGTGAAGGATTTCTCCAGTAGATTTCCGGTCTCCACTTCGAAGTTTACATAATTGAATTTAACTATTTGAACTTACATTTTTTGTTTTATTTTTTGTAGTAAAAAACACATTTTTTTTCAGAGTGGAGGGGGGGGGGAGGGTCAATGCTGATGTTTGTCCATTTATTCCAGATATTTTTAGAAATGATAAATTTCAAGACACTGGAGTAGAATAAGAGAACATTTGTAGACTAACCTACATGTATCCCATAAATTTGACCAGCTGTCACTCCATGCTTCGCAGTCATAGGCATGCACTCGGACATCATCAATGCACAATATATTTATCATTTGATATTTAAATAGTAATTACAACTGTTCGGGGTTAAAAGGGCAGGTTTTTAATATTTTAATCAAAGGAGATAAGAAAGTTAATTTACATACACTGTACATGAAATTAATTTTTCAGCATAAAATCTACTCATCATTACTGCTCAGTGGTCGTCGTATGGCATACAGTACGTCTTTGCAAGCGAGAGCTAGTTCATTAATACAGTTCCAGTGAACCCTCAAAAAGTCCTCGATTGTCATGGGATGGTATTCTGAAAATTGTTGTAACTTTTGTTGTAACCTTTGTTTCATCTTCCGGAGATAATACCTCGCTAATATTGTTGTAAGTTGGTATTCTGAAAATTGTTTTAGGGGGATATCATCTCTCTAAGGATTGCCATTATATTATCTTTGACCCCTTTCACACTCACTTCGTTAGAGCAGTCTAACTAAGACCCATTCCTCAGGAGCGGTTCTGAGGTGAGTGTGAATGCTAAAGTGGTCCAGGAAGCGTTCTTCTAGAGCGCTCCAGAAGACCACCTCGGGAGGTGGTCTTGAGGAACGGTTCTTAGTTAGACCGCTCTAACGTGCAGTGTGAAAGCGAAAGCGATCCTAAAGTGTACTTCAACCGGAAGTGAGTGTGTGTGTTGCACGGGAAATCTCGTGTGATTTTCCTTGATTTTCTCAGGGAGGTGAACCTCCCTGATTTTCCTATAAGTGCAGGACATCGCTGCATGATAGAATGATGAAAAGAAAGAAACATAAGAAAATATAGAATGAGGAATGGACAGAATGATAAAAACGAAGAAAAACAGGGCAGTATACGGTTTGAATTTCGCGCGAAAAAATTGACCCGCTGATCTGAGCTGCCATAGCAACAAGACCACTTTGACTCGTTGAGCGATTTGAGACGTAAAAAATGCGCGCGGAGTGTGAAAGCAATCAAATCGTTCTTCAAGAACCATTCCTCTAGAGCGGTCTAACAGGGAGTGTGAAAGGGGTCTTAGACATGCCCATTTTTTGACACTTTACCAATCAAGATGGATTTTATATAGGGACATGTAGCTCAACCAATAGGAGCACCCAAAAAAAAGCTCTCTCTTGTCTGGAGCACACCACTAAGAACTCATGGGGAAAGGTGCTCATACACATACAAGGTTATCTTCTATATCTCAAGAGTCATTTGAGGTATGAACTTCAAACTTGGTGCTAAATGTAGAATGTATCACCATAGGAAGATGATCGGGTTAGATTTTGGGGTACGTACATGTAGGTCAAAGGTCACAAAGGTAAATTTCTGAAATTTCAGGTGTTGGCATTGTTCTCATGATAACTCAAGAATAAGCCTGGGGCCCGGTAGAAAATTACCCGGTACGGCCCGGACCGGTAAAGATGTCAAAATTTTTACCGGGTCCCGGCACGGCCCGAAACCCGGTAAATTTTATGTTTGTTTATATTTTCCTTATGTTTTTATTTTAGTACGTTATTGCGCAAATATGGTGTTTCCTATTTAGCTTCCTAAGCGAGGGAGACGCAAGTTGAGGATCATTTACTCGTGATAACAAATTTTGGATTTATATCTTTTATTTTATTTTGCGTGCCTTCGCGAGTCTGCACTACTTATCAGCGTTAATGTTTTCCTAATCATCTACCTGAGCGAGAATTTCGAGAAAGAATGAAGTTGAAGATGATTTAATCATGATTACAACTTATGTTTGTCTTCTTGCTAAGTTACAATCACGATAGTTTATTGATAAATAATTATCAAACATTGAAGATACTGACTTCTAAAAGCTATGAAAGAGTTACGAAGGTGTGAGACCTAAATAACAGACATTCCGCTACTCATTATCAGTGTGTGTTGTGTGTGTAGTGTGTGTATGTCAGACTGCCTGTGTGTGTACAACGCTATTAGTAGCGCACACCTCGTTGTGATCAGCGAGGATCAACAGGAGAGCTTGGAAGAGAGAGAGCGAAAGAGAGATGGCAAGCTGCGAGAGGAATATTCAGAGGGTAGGGACAGAAAATATATACAATTATGTTATTGCTGGTTACTGCATATTCACATCCAGTGTAATGATATAAAAATAATTGAAACAAATCAATGAAATTTACTCGAGAGTGAAAACTCAGTGTTTGAAGAATTAACAAAAAATAAAATCACGATAAAGGAAGTAAGTCTAAGAAAAAAAATATTAAATGAAAAAAATTCACGGCACAAATATATTAATTGTGAAAGTACTTCAGAATTAAGAAATACATGTCGAGTCTTTTAAGAGAAGGAATAATAATGCTAACAATTTTTAAAAGGATTACCGTAAGAGGGAAGAATGAAGAAAAATGTTGGTCACATATCAAAAGTAATGGTCAACCAGTCAAAAATCATCTCACTGAAAAAATATACAATATGGAAGAAACTGAAGTTAAAACCCCTCCAAAATTTGAGGAAACATATATTATTAAACGCCACAGTGACACCACAAAATAATAATTTGAGCTAAGCTACCCATTATCAATCAGAAGAATGAGTTTTGTTCGTTTGGAACCACAGAAAAAACATGGCGCCTACAGGCCATGTGAAAAATACAACAAAAAAAAAAGGAACATGACGTATAGCGCCACCTCCTGATTATACCATGCAGCCAGCAGCCAGCTCGCGAAAACTTGAAAAAGACGAACGGTTTTCATCATTACTGCGCGAATTCAATATGGTTTTCGTCATTACAGTTATGAAATTGAAGCTTGGACTATGATTACCCTGGCCATGTATGTAGAATTTTGATAGTTGTTTCATAAAGTGGAGTTTTTATATGAAAATCGGACATTTGTGAAAGCTGCACTATACACAATAGACTCTACAGTGCAGTGACATATATATAGAAGCCATGTACCGGTACGGTGCACGCCTCAGAGTCGACTCCCTTTGGAACCGAGACCTTGCGTCGGAATCGGAATCGGTTCTCTCTAAAAGCAGAACCGCCCAAGCCTATTATTTACCACTATCAAGTTTTTATTAAAAAGTCATAATTAATACTCATAACGGCTTTACAGCACCAATTATTTACCGGGTTATTTTTACCGGGTTCAGACATTTCACTCAGCAACCCGGACCCGGCCCGATCCCGGCAAAAAACCCCAACCCGCCGGGTTCCGTACGGGTTGACCGGCCCGACACCCAGGCTTACTCAAGAACCATTTGAGGTATGAACTTCAAACTTGGTGCTAGCATGTATTACCATAGGAAGACGATCTGTTTAGAATTTGGGTAAGTAGGTCAAAGGTCACAGAGGTCAGTATCTGAAATTTCAGGTATTAGCCTCGTCGGCCCCCATATCGCCCCAACAAATGCTGGAAAACCTGTATTTGGGGGCGACCGTTTTCTTACGAGTCGCCCTCATAAATGATTTTTTTTTTTTAATCACTATTATGCTAGAAAAGCAGCTAAATTCAACCTTTTATCTTGGTGTTGACTCAGACTCCGCACATCGCGAATGTGTAGCATCGTGAGCGCTAGACCAAATGACAACATTTATAGCTAGCCAGAGCTAGATAGGGAGATATCGATACTGAAGCTAGATACTGAAGATAACGCTTTTTTCACGCATACTACAGTAACTACACACATTCTAAATCAGGGTTGTATAAATTCATCAAGAGCTTCATTTTTCTTAGTCTTTGCGCCACACCTTTTGTGAAAATTTCCTTTCCGAAACACGTTATCACTCGTACAATGAGAGGTCTAACATTACCATCATCCATGTAATGAGACTATCACTAGATCTACGACTGGATACACCACACAGAGAAATTGTCCCTTCCCACATTAAGTCCATAGTCACCTCAAAAAATCAATGTGTAAACCAAAGCCTTTCTCAAAAATGCAGAATTAGTGCCATTTTTTCAAAGCACGCGGCGCTTAAGTCAGGTTGTGAGAAACAGAGTCACCGAAAACGTGATACAAATCAAGAAATAGGTGGATTTACGACTGGGTTTTTTACTTATCGCGCACAAGATCGATGCTCATTGAGTGAGATGGTATCCACAAAAAACAAATTGAAAAAAAAAGTCGCCCGGAACTGTGCGCATTCACCTTGTATATTTACGTACATAAGTACATCCGGGCTGATTTAGGAATATTATGTGCGAGAAAAAATTAAAAACACACCAAGCCCTTTTTTCATGTAAAATAAAAACATCTCCGCGGTAAATCGCCTAATAACAGCAAATTCGGGTGAAATTGAAATTGTTGATATATTCCTTCAAATTTTGAAAAAAAAAATATTCTGATGGGGGGGGGGGGGGGGTGAAGTTAAAATTTTAAAAATCTATATTTTAAAATCAAATTGGGCAGTATGACGTAAAGTAAACCTGTGCATAAGATTTACCAATGTAACAGCAATTGCAATATCACCAAAAAAATAGATTGATACCCAATCTGCACTTTCCATTAAAATGGTAGCCCCGGTAATATAATATTACGACTGACAAGTGTCTGTGCCTTGAGACTACGTGCTACTCTCATACTCTTGGGCACCCTGAGACCACATCAGAAGGTGGTTCACTAAAAAGAGATCTAGGGCAAGTCTGGAGCATTTACACCAAAAGGCTCATTCACATATGCCCTGATAAACCGCTGCAAGATAACATGGTGGCTGTTTGTGTGCCAAATAAATGGCAAGTGGAGATGCATGACACAACTCATTTATCTGTGAGTCTTCTTCTTCTTCTTCCTTGGGTACAACTGCCTCCTCCAATTCTGAAGATTATTGCAGTCTTTTCAATGGTACCACTTCCAGTTGTGTATTACAGGCACACTTAACACCGGGTTGACACCCTACTCTGCGAGAAGTGTAGCGTATTAACGTGCATAGGGTGCGAGTCTCCTACACACGGGGCCTCCAGTTGATGTTCTGTTCGAGGAACGGAGTGTTTTCCCCTGAACCCAAGCCCGCATCGGGAACAGAGGGGAGGGGTACGCTTACAATGCGGCGACAATCTTTTTGTCAGCTCAGCGCGGGACTCGAACCCACACGTAAGACGAAAGCCATATTCAGAGCCTGACGATAATCCGATTGCGCCACACCGCCTCCTCATAAGATACATGTACAGAAATGTGAAGCGCAGTAAGCTTAAAAACAGTTTCAGCTGTCTTTAAGGCAATTTATGAAAGAAGGAAGAGAGGCATAAAGGAAGATAAAAGGAAGATGATGTGACCACTCCCATACTAGTGTTGTAACCCGTAAGTGAAAACCCGACCCGTACCGCCCCGTAAAATCCGATGATTTGCAGGCGGGACCCGCTGACCCGCCGGTTTTAAACCCGCAAGTCAATTTACCTTTAAAAAAATATTATTGCTGCAATTTAGTGAGATCTGGGTACTTGGTGTGATTGTCTATCCTCACCATTGACAAAGGCTACAAACCATTTGATTTTTATTCGTTTGTTTGTTGGTAATCTGTCGAGTTAAATTGAATTCCAGCAGACAACACATTGCGACAGAGTTCATGCGAGGAGGATCGCTCTGTCAATCGACGAACTGGATCTGGAAGAAACCATACGGCCGACTCGTGATCGTACGCCCGTTGCATGAATGCACACTGGCTCGGGGCATGTCGCCGCGCCGCACGCGCCCGCCGTATCGCAGCCAGAACGGAAGTGGTGCCGGTGTTGTCCAGATCCAGTTCAGTCACGGCGATTCACAACAATATTGAAAATTCTACCCCGTCTACAAAAGAATCACGACAGAAATAAATACCTGGATCATCATCATGCTACTTTAAAAAATCTTTTGATACTTGTGTATCTCCATATTATTTCCATATATGTTTTAGCTTTTCTTTCCAAACTTCTTAGTTGAGAGTTGACGTTACAAAATCAAAACACGAAGTTGAACTTGAAAAACACACCCGGGCGCAGCCGTACCGTATACCGTACTGTACTCTGCGCGTGGTGCGTAGTACGTACACACACTGTCGACATGTGACTAGCGCTTCACAATGGGATTTCTGTTTTTGGCACATTCGATCGAAATCATCGAACGATCACGAGAGAGGTGTTTCAGAGGGGGATGTTGCAAGAAACTTGCAATCAATCGCAAGCCAATTTTAATTAATAAATAAATAATTATGAGTATTTATATTGCGCCATGTCTGTCAAAAATGACACTCCTGGCGCAGTTAAGAGAGAGAGAGAGAAGAGAAGAGAAGAAAAAGAAGGAGAGAGAGAGAAAGATAGCAAGAAAGAGAGCGAGATATGGGGCATATTACTGTTGACATGGAAATATATCTAAGTTGAGTAGGAGATAACATAAAATTATTATACAATGATTCATTATTACACAATCATTATTTACAGAAAACAAACAAAAGAAATATTACAATTTCAAGTTAGATTGCATTGATTAAGTTGAACTAAGATATTACAACAACAACAAAAAATGGTTAAAGCTACAAATTACAATAATGGGAACAAGTAGGATTTAAGCTTAGATTTGAATTGGGAGTATGAGTTCTCATGACGTAGGTAAGGAGGGAGTGTGTTCCAGAGCTCGGGGCCAGAGCATGAGAATGATCGCCTTCCCCATGAGTGCCGTGATCGTGGGATGCAAAGGAGTTGGGTGTCAGATGAGCGAAGTCTTCGTGGTGGTTCGTAGTGCTTCAGTAAGTGCTGTAAGTATGATGGTGCTGTGCCGTGAAGAACGTGATAGACAAGAAGGATGACTTTGAAGACGCTACGTTTGCGAACAGGAAGCCAGTGCAGTGCTTGGAGAATGGGTGAGATGTGAGTTGTGCCTTTGGTGAGGGTGACAAGTCTGGCAGCTGAGTTCTGGAGTAACTGAAGACGTTGCAACTGGTAGTCAGGGAGATGTATTAAGATAGAATTGCAGAAGTCCAACCGAGAAGTGATAAGGGAATGCACCATGTTTTCTGTAGCTTTACGAGTGAGGAATTTTCGGATGTGGGATAGATTACGAAGTTGAAATCTGATGCATTTACTCATATGAGATATATGGTTATTTAAGGTCATTTCAGAGTCGATCAAGACACCAAGGTTCCGGCATTTATTCGTGGAGGAGACCTGAACATCACAGACTGTGACGGAGCTATCCGGAATCTTCTTCAGCATGGCCTTTGAGCCAAGAACCATGAACTCGGTTTTACACCCGTTGAGCTTCAAATTATTATGAGTCATCCAAGAATTGATGTCTGCCACACATTCCTCCAAGCACTTGACGACATTCATCAAATTACATCTTCAAATAAATCATAAAGACTTTCAATTTATTGTACATTTGTAAATTGCAATGGATTCCTCGGGTCTGCTTCTAACTTCTAAAAACATAAAGGAAAAAACTTATCTGCAACAGTTAAAATTGATCTACCTGTTGGAAATTTGTGATTGAAATTTGCAATCGATTGCAAATTTAAGTTTCTTGCAACACCCACATAAAGTTGTTCATAAGTACAAATGACTTTTACGAACGACTGGAACATGTTCGTCTGTGCTTTACTAACATTTTCTTGTCAATGTCTTTATTTTAATAAACTTTTATGATATTTCTTTTTTTTAACGAAATACAAACATGATAATTTTCAATCAGACGTTCAGATTATCTCCATCAATTTTATTTTCTGCCGATGATTTAATTATTGATCATAATATGACAAGATTCAAGATGATTGCGATCTGTGATCATCATATTTATAGTTGGATCGTAATTGGGCTAGCCAACTTAGCCAAGTCGGCTCTGAGTGTGTGAGAGAGAGAGACAGCCACTGACCACGTGACTCATCATATAAATCAAGCGCTAGCTGCAAGGGCGAGCTTAATAGGCACTAGCGATGTAGTTGGTCGACCGCCGGCGCTGGCCGCTAGCAATTTGCGGATATATGCAGCAAGTATTTTGCCGAACTGTCTCAGTCTCACTTCGTTGTTCAGAAGACAAAAATACGCTGGCAAATTTTTAGGAAATATCAATATCTCTAAAAGAATCCGTCACGTAAGAAACACAGGGTCCCAACTCCATTTCTTTTACCTTTTTAGTGTGTGTGTTTGGGAATATTTTTGTGTGTGTTTCGTAACTTTCTTCTCCCTTTTCTTTCATACTACGGTCTGCGGGTTGGAGAATGAGCTCGGCTCGGCCCGCAACCCGCGATCGGGGGCATCCCGGCAGGTTAACCCGTACCGCAATGGGTTCGGGTTACAGGACTATCCCATACCCTCCCCTGCTCAATCGCTTTCCTATAAAAATATCCCATTTTTGATCCAACGCTCATGTACATGTACATGTATACAGTCTGCAGTTCCATAGCTACAGAGGAGCATGTGCCCCTTGTCATCAAATGACCCCAAAAGTGGGTAAAAGAAAAATAGAAAATTAGAGATTAGAAAGAGTCAGAAAAGAGAGAGGGCTTAAAAGGGACAAGTCTCGACGAACAACACTATTCTGTTGATTACAGGTGTCATAATATTACCAATTACCTGGGTTTTTAAACCAATCTGTTTGAAGATATTGAATTTTCAACAAAAAAATAACTTGAACAGTAGTTGTAACTAGTATGAGGACATACATTTTGAAGATGTTACAGATTCATTTCTTAAGAAATCATGCCAAACTTGTCAAGTGACTTTTATATAGATGCAGTTAAATACATGTATATAGCATTTCCGCATTTAAACAAAATTCAGCATTACAGTATATAAATATAAAATGGATAATTTATATTTTTCTAAGTTAAAATTTCGTTCAAGAGCTAGAAATCAAAAATTTTACAAGGCAAATATTTTCAAAAGTGGCAAAGCCACTTGTTAAATCTCTTCCTCGCTCCACGCTTATTGTGTGTAATATTCTGTACCGCAGTACATACGGAAGTGTAATGTATAGGAAGCTAGCTGTACATTCTTATGAGTGGTGACTTCCACACTTCCACTTCCACACAAATCCGTTCATCAGTGGTTGAGAAAAACCTTTAAAATTATATTTTCCACCTCATGAAGATATCTTAGAACTTGTTATATGTTGTAGAGGAAAATTTTATTGGTAATGCACATGTGTCAGATTTTCTGTTGCATTTTGTGTGAGATTCATGCCTTATTTCACACAAAAATGTCAGTGAGTCCACATGGCAAAACAACCAAAGATAAGTAAAAAATAAGTGAGTCCAAACTTTGTGGACAGGGTTTTACAAATGGTTGTATTGAAAACGGTGATCTGTCAAAGATTGAATGATTGCATGAAATCGAAATGCATCAACAAAATTGTACAATATTTTGAAGTACAATAAATTTGCATTTTGTACACCATTACTAGCATCATCTCAAGAAATGCAGATTTTTAGACTCATCAATGTGATGTACAGTATAGTCAAGGATTGTATTTCTGAACAGATTGTATTACCGAACGTGTACAGTTAAGCGCCTAAAATGGGTTTTCATACGCGTGGGATTACGCGTATGAAAACAACACTATTGAAACAAAGGTTGTGTCTTTTTCCCATAGGTTTCACACGTTCGTAAATACAGTACCTTTTTCAAGGGACCAAAACGCCGCGTCGTTGGGAAGGGGTTCACTGGGAAGGGAATATCGTGTTAAATCTACGTTGTCTTTTTAAAATTCCATCAACTTCTTTTTCTGTAGGACTTTGAGCATTCATTATGTAAGTTTGACAGATATTCGTTTGATATTTTATTTGCTATCGTTGATTTTCTGAAAAGTGTTCGGACACTGGATCCACCACCATACATTAATTTATTTGGTGTAATGTACTAAGCTGAGTGAAGTAACAATAATTTATATAAGGAATTATGAAATCCATTCTCTGTGAAATAAACTGATTTTAATCCTATTCATAGGGATTAACACCATTAATAAAAGTCATTAATTTTTTTTTAAATCTATATTTTTTATTAAGTTTCAAGAATTACACAAAACAATCATACATATATTAGAATAACAAAAGGAAATAAGAAACTATTTAACAAAAATAAATAGAAAAAATAATTAAAGGAAAACAAGCACCACAGGTACATGTAATTTTTAACCAGGCTGTTTGTCAAATATTATTTAACTGATCTATCTTGGTGTTCAGCAATGAAGAAATTTGGAAATTGATTGTTGGTATACCTTAACCCATAGCAGTTCAGTTTTCTAATGGTCTAAAGTAATCAGTTATCCCTCCTCAAATTTGCAACTATTATTCTTATTTTCCACTCCAACATATTTTGAAGGAAAAATAATGTTTATTGAATGAACTAGCCTAGAATGAACCAATGTGAAATAGTAATTACAAAATTTAACAGAAAATTTTCCAGTTTGTACATGCAAATAGTGATTTTATATCCTACACTGCATTGCCAATTTAGAGACTTTAATGATAAGGTACAATTGAATTGCTCTTATTCATGAATGGCACAACATAGTATACTGCATTGGAAATACACTAAAAAATTTCAGTAATTTTTTGCTCTTTCTGCTCATGTATGATGTGTAATTCCTAGCATTCTAGATCAGAAGATAAAGCAAAAACATCACTAAAAGGAGACACTGTTTTGCTATGGGTTAAATATGTATTGTCAGGGAATACTATCCTGATTGTATGATGTGGCACTGTTTAAAGAGGACCCATCACCTAAAAATAAATGTGTATAGATAGCATGTGTAAATGTAATCCCTAGAAACATTTGCCAGCATTCTATAGCTTAATGGTTAAAGGAGAATGAAACCCTGGGGAAAAATCAATTTTAATGAAAAGAGAGGATAGAGAGAAGCAATTTTTTAAAAGTTCCATAAAAATCGGTTACGAAATGAAAAAGTCATGAAAATTTGAAAAGTCTCACTTCACTTTCTATGGCGATCCTCAAATTGGCAATATTGCTTCAAAGTGACAGGTTTAGTAGTACAACTCGCCATATGTTTTGTACACAAAATTTCATATTTTCCCCAATATCTCTCAAGGTTCAGCTTGTCTCCTTAGCTCAAGATATATCATGGAAAAATGTATTTGACACATTGTTGAGTTCACAAAAGTAAATTGGGACTTTTCAAACTTAGTTTCATAACTTTTTCATTTCGTAACCAATTTGATGGAACTTTTTTTTAAATTGCTTCTCTCTATCCTCTTTTTTCATTAAAATGGATTTTTTTTCCCCCCAGGGTTACCTCAGTCACTCCACAACATCTACTCCACATCGACTTCAAACCAAACCGATGCTTGGCCATTCAGGATATCATGCCATTTTTTTGTTTGGTCTGTTGTCGGTCTTTTGCGTGTGACTGAAGCTCACTGCACACAATATGACCCTCTGCTATCCGATTGCAGAAGAAAATGTAAGAGCATTTAATATGAACATTCATACGCATAAAAATATTTGATTGAGTTTCTAAACAGTGATATAGATAGTAAAATCGAAAATACGGCCTATTGCGAGCTTTCTGGTCGGAGAAAAGTCCACATCGGCCCCCAGTCGTAGGGACGTCAAAGCAGTCCTACGAGTGTACAATTTGAAACTGATTTGGCCGTTATTCCGGGTATAAGACTGACAGCGCACCAAAACTCAATGTGTAGTATTCATATTATTGTTCAGAACCTGAATCGGGTAGATTTTATTTGTTAAATGCCCATATTTAATGTAATTATGATTTATTTCCAAAATTGGATCACAGTCGATCGTATAGTGTGCGGTGGGCATAAGGAGTTTGAAGAAAATAAAGGAAATAAAAACCCATTATATGCAACCCAACTCGGACTTGGGTTCCATGCTTGCCCTCGTGTTTGTCAACTGATTCACAAGTTACCTAAATATGTTTGATAAAAGTGTATTCCAACTTTAGTATCTCGTTATAGAAGTAATATTTGACACTTTAAAAAAAAATCATACCCTCCATCTGCAATAAAAATCTTCTTTCAAGTTTTTTTATGGATGCAGAAGTTACGATTATATTTTAAAGAGACAGTAAACTGGAGCCCTAAATAGCACCATCTTTCAACATGATTTGATAAGTGTCTGTGCCTCTCACTTTCCCATCATGCCCCATTCTAGTGTCTAAAAGCTTAGAATGTACCTGAACACAATTTTCCACAATGCCAAGTCAAAAAATAATAGTTTGAAATATAAAATTTGCCTATTATTCAAACAAGCTGTTTGTTAAAATTCAAAATAAAATGCAACTGATTTTCATAATCATTATAATCTTTATTTAGCAATCAATGTAAAATGGCGCTGTTCAAGTTCTACTAGTTTAATGCCACTTTAAGCTATACGCCTTTGAGAGTAGAATTTATCAATTTAATAACCCAGTGTTTTGAAAAGCACAAATTTTTCAACAAATGTATTCTTTGCTTTCTTATTGAGGAAACGAAGTTCAGCATCCCACTCCATGGTATTTGAAATCTAAAAAATTTGATGTATGACTTTGTGCAGTGTTTTGTTCTTTTAAAGGGACTAGCAATTGGGATCCTATGTGTGTTTGCATCGGACTGAAGGCCATAAAATTAGATTATACGAAGTTGACCGAACTGCCCGAACTGCCGAGGGTTAAGCGACCTTCCCCCGATATGACATTCATAGACTCTGTACAAGTCTCAGGATCATGATACAAGCCTACGCATGTACAGTACAGCTACTGAACTGATTAAAAAACGGCTGGTCGCTAGAACTGTGAGCAAACACGGCACTCCCCGCCCCATTCTCACCCCTATAGGCTCTTTGCAGGTTGTCTTATCATAATAAACCGTTTGAAGTGTGTGTCATGTTATTTTCAGTTATACCCAACGGCTGGAAAGGATTTGCACTTTGGCTACTGACATTTCTGAGTGACACCTCTTACATAAGGTCAATGTGTGTGTATTACACGCAGTATACATTATGACACTGCCACTGACCACTGACCAACACACAGCTTGCAATCAACATACACCGGGATGTATGTAGAGCTGGAGGTCATGAGTTCAGCTATTCCTCACCGCTGATTGGTATGTACCGTGGTTGAAGACACGCCCACGGTCACTTCATACAAATTGTCACATTTTCCGATGCAAACACTCATGTCAGCTCATTTGCTGGTCACTTTAATGTAACTTGTAGTTCCTTCTTTTGTAGTAATGGCACATTCTTTTAACTGAAAAAAAAAAGAGAATTCTGTCATGCCTACATGGTTTGTACATGCACATGTCTTTTATTCTTCATCCATTGACTACATGTACATGTATGTCAGATTTAAAAATGTGATCAATGTTGATGCTGATCAACATTTTTGATGTCCTGAAAACCAGCAGGGAATGATAAAATGTATTTCTTCTTCCTTCCCATAAAACATAGATCACATATTTTCAAAAAAATGTTTATGCATATTGCTCTGTGGAGAGAAAAAAACATTGATTGACTCTTTCATGCCGCTTTTTTTAAAGCTGCCTCAGCAACGCTGCTCTTTGACCCCTCCCTGTTTGGAACTAATGGAAATTCAAGGCCCCCCAGCTTACCCCCCACAGAATGCCCTCTTGCCCTCATGAGTATGCAGTGACTCGCCCTCTCGCTTGCTGGGGATTGGGCTCAGGCAACAAAAAGACCCCTACCAGGATTTTATATGCCACAGATTGGGTAGACAGCTCGTTATTCAAGTCTGTTGGCTGAGAACAAGCACAGCTCTCTGTAGTATTGTCTGCAGATTTGAATCTGCTGTGGGGGAAAAAAGAAGAGCAATTCACTGTACAGCAAACTTTGCTTGGCACTTTCCTGTGTGGATTATACACTGTAAAAGCCAGTTGTAAGTATTTTTTATAGCATGCTCATTATTCATATCCTTCTAATTCGAGAATGTTGAGCACATTGAAAAATATGGTGGCCGGTATGCGGGCCTATGTCTTACTGTAAAGTGTAATTGAGAATGTGTTCTCTTTTTTTTTTTTTTGCTGTACATGTACTGTTGTGTGCAATAAAATGATGGTATGATTGTTTTGGGGCTGTTGTCTTTTCACCTCTTTTCAAACATGTTATATCAAAAACATAAGCAGAACATATGGACAAATGTCCAGTCAATCATATGTACATCCAATCATGCCAATTGAATATTAGACTCTTCTCCATCCTTCCTTCTGTAATGTACAAATAAAAAAAGGGATGTGATAAATAAAAAGACTACACTCCAGCATTATTATTTCAGCATCTGTATGGTTACTAAAGCATGCCGACATAAAAAGCAATTTATGATGCCTTAGCTGTGCAATTTCATGATAATGAAGTGACAGTAACACAAAAACATTAGCTCCGTTCATACGGGACTTATGATTTCAAAACTTTAAGTTAGCGAAACTTTAAGTTAACGAAACCACGACTCCCTTACCACCTCCGCTGCTTGTGTCGGCCTTAACCATGAGCTCACTTTTGGTTCTAGAACTACAAAATAAACTTAAAGTTTCGAAACCACGAGTCTGTTCATGCGGGCTGAAACTACAAGATAACTACAAGTTAACTTAAAGTTTTGAAACTACAAGCGAAACTTAAAATTTAGCTCCCATCGTGTGTACAAATGTACGTAACTATAGTTTAACCAAGTTATGACCACTGAATTCTCTTATTCCCATGATTTCTCCTAGGTTTCCAGGAACCATGCAGTCCCCGTGGGCAACGGGTCAATGTTATGTGTGTGAAATTGTTTAGGATAAGCTTCCTAGATATAACTAATAAGGCCAAACAATGAATTGTCGGTGACTGCCATTCTTGTGGCAAGAAACTTTCGCTCATAAATGTGGACCAGAAAGTGGTTCTACAGTTCTACAGTAGGCATATATTTCAATTGAAAAATTTTAAAAGAAACAATTCTCCATTCAAGATTATATTTGTTTTTTAGCAATATGATGTATAAGTTTACTTAACTGAGTGACAAGGAAAGATGTCACTCCTTTAAAACTTATCATAATCATCATAGATTATTAAAGTCAGTTACATTAACACAACTTTCAACTGCTAGAGTTTGCAGTTTGTACAAACTTGAATGCATGCTTAAATGGGTGTGAAGTCTATTGTGAGCACCAAAAAATAAAGGGACTGGAAGCTCAAATGTGCTAGACATACAGTATCCAATGTACAACAGACCTTTTGTACATTATGTTTTACACACTCTATCATGGGTAAATCAGACCTTGTTGCTATTTTTATAGATCAGTGTACAGGATCTCCATAGTTTTGGATCATTATGTGCTGGTGAGGTTGAAATTTAACATCTATAAATAGATCCAGCGCCACACAGAAATCAGCCTCATTCAGGAAATAGCATGTGTGCAAATTGCTCCAACATTTTCCCCCAATACATTTCATTCAAACGATGTGTTCCTACTCAAACAGCAGTGTGCTTGGATTCATTTGAAATTTAATCCGCTCACATAGCCCCCCTGCCATTTTTGCCGGAGTCTGGGAGCAGAATTTGACCCTACCCCCTATCAAGCCCCCCACGCATAGCTGAAAATAGCAGCCTCAATATATCCTCTGGACAAAATCACCGCTGTGATTTCACTCCAGACTTGTGCAGTACATGTAGCATGCTCTGAGCAATACACATAATTAATGTATGTGTTGCATGCATTACAGGGGAATCATGCGGAATTCAAAAGTGGTGGTGACTTTGTTGACTTTATAGAAAGGGGAATCGAAATCCAGTCCAAAGTGATTGTATATATTTCACTTTAAAGCTATTGAAATGCCAGAACAAAGGAATTTAATACTAATATCTAATAAAATATGTAGGCCTACTTGCTCTTGAGGCTAGAAGTAGAAAAGGGAGTGGTTAATATACACACTACAATGACATTTTTCATTTAGATGGGAATCAAAGACAGAGTATTATTTGGGAACAATAAATTCTTTGTTCTGGGAATATAGAGGTGTTGTGGATCAGTGGATCACTCCCCAGACTGTGAACCACAGGGTCTGGGGTTCGAATCCCACCGCAGCACTAGCGTCCTTTGGCAAGATGTTAATCTACATTTGCCACTCTCCACCCAGGTGTTAAATGGGTACCCGGTAGGATGCGAAAGTTAATGTCGTTTGCTTTATAGCAATGTGAGCACCACGGCCCATTGCTGGAATACTCCCCTGGGAGTGGAGAATGTGCATACATTGTGTGCGGGCACGCCAGAATCCGATGACCGGGGTAATAATATATCTGTAAAGCACTTAGAGACATCGGCGATTAGGCACTCTATAAAAGCGGAATATTATTATTATTATTTGCTGCTTAGGTAAAGGCAATTCCAGTTCTAGATTGACTTGCTTTCAATACAAGCAAAAAAAAAATCAGACAAACAAGTCGAGAGGGTTAGTGGAAAATCAGACATGTATCTAATAAGAAAGTTATGAATACTTTTAATGACATGTTTTTTTTGTTTTTTTTTAAAGCAAAAAACAACTTAACAGCAGCAGCCTCATGCAGCCGCTTGCTTGTTCCTGCAGTCTTGAATAAAACAAAAACATTCAGATGCAGGGACTTTCTGTGAGATCTGTTATGTAGGCCTACCAGCCGCAGAGAGAGGCATGGCCAGTTATGATCGGGGCTTCACATAAATTTATCTCAAGTACGTGCACAATTGCACAGTATGTACAATGCACCCTTGATTTTTTCAGAGCCATATGAAATATTCGTATTTAAGAATGGTTCAACCATTTTGCATAATCTCCCAAATACTGTATTTGTTGATCTCCAATATTTAGGAAACCCTGCAAGGATGTAAGCATCAGTGGGTGGCGCAAATCCATTTTGAAATAGGGGGGGGGTCACCACATTTAACTTTTGTACCTGTCCGAAATGTCTGAAAAAATTTTCTGACAACCCCCCCAAAAAAAAAAAAAAAAAAGGTTATCACATTTTTGGGGGTCTAGTTTTCCTTCAAAATTTTCTGACAAGCAAAAAAAAAAAAAGGGTTATCGCATTTTTTTTGGGCTCTAGTACAGGTACAAAAAAGGTGGGGGGAGGGGGGGGGGGACATTCGCCTATCTTCAAGAAGTTCAAAAGGTGGGGGGGGGGACATGTCCCCCTGTCCCCCCTGGATTTGCGCCCATGGTAAGCATTGTGTAAAAGTATATACTGTATATAGATTTTAAACTCATGAATCTGTCTTGTTCTTTCGTAACTCCAGAGTGACTTGAGAAGGATCTAACTGAGGTCAAGGAGGAGCAAGGTATGTCCACTCTGCCCCAGCCCCTCTCCCACTGCCTGCTCAACCAGGTACATCCTGCTATTAACCTGCCCCAGACTGGGCTAGTTACAGACATCAAGCCCATGATCAGTAATAAACCTCCTACTCAGGAGGTCAAACCAAACATCTTAGGTGCTGCTGCTGGCTTGCCCTACCCACCACTCAACGTGCCTAGCCTACCTGCCATGCCCAACGTGTCTATGCCCAGTGTGTCTCTGCCCAGCGTTTCTATGCCCAGTGCGTCAATGCCCAGTGCGTCCATGCCAAGTGTATCTGTGCCGAGTGCGTCCATGCCGAGCGTGTCCCTGCCCAGTGTTTCTCATCACAACCAACAGGGTGAGTTAACATTTGTACTGTTATAATGCCAAATAAAATTCATTTATAAACACAACAAAAAAAGTAACTCCCCCCTTAATCGAAATGGTGTAACTTTTTAACAAAAAGGTTTTGAGCAAAATAACTTGGCAGGAGTGTTCCTGCACTTATTGACTAACTTTTCTGTGAAAAGGAGATTGATCCATTGAGTCATGCATGAGGGAGCAAATATTAAAGGCAAAATTGTCACTTTTCAAAAGTCACAAGAGTCATTTTGGGGATTCTGTGAAACGAGATTTTAGCGAATTCAGTTTCTGGTGCATATTTACATGTATGTGTTGTTGTTGTTTATCATCCATCGCTTGACCCCCTCACACCTATCCTGACACTTTTCTCATTATTATGGTTGGGTGAGCACAATTAAAAAAAAAATAACCCCTCCTGAATTTGAAATTGCAAAATCCATTCAGCTTATCGCAAAAAATAATTCCAGATATTTTTACCCAAATGCATCATCACATGTTATGTGAACATAAGAGGTTGTCATCATGTCCTGGTTGAGTGAACACACTTTAAAAATCGCACAAGAAATGCTAAAATGTACTGTTAATACAGCATAAAAAATGACCCTTGTGACTTTTGAAAAGTGACATTTTTGCCTTTAATGTTTGCCCACTTATGCATGACTGGATGGATCAATCTAATTTTTACAGGGAAGTTAGTCAATAAGTGTAAGAACACTCTTGCCAAGTTATTTTGCTCACAACCTTTTCATTAAGAAGTTACACCAATTTGATTAAGGGGGGAGTTACTTTTTTTTGTTGTGTTTAGTTTTTCATCCATGCAAGCTTTCCTTTTGCTTCCCTTTCATTATTATTTGGATATTTTTTATTTGGTAATTAACCCTTTCATGACAGGAATTATTTAAGGGCTAATGATCACATTTTGTTCTTCAAATTGGCAACAATTGTTTTTTCTTTTAATGCTACGGGGTTCTAATAAAATGTAATGTCTTTGAAAACAACATTCATGGTTAAAAACTTTATCAAAAAGTTGAAAAAGATAACCAGTTTTGACCAAAAAAACAATGATTTTGAACCTCTCAATGTGTTGCCAATTTAAGGATTTCAAAGCTTGTTCTCCTTTCAAAATTCCTGGCATCAATCGCAATATGGACATGCAACAAAAATGGACACAGTATATGCAGAAATTTTTGCTATTTCTTCTCATGCATCTGGTATATTTTTTAGGGCTTTGAAGCAAAGTTATTGAGCCTAACCACAAAATGTGGTCAATTGTCTCGAAAGGGTTAAGAAGAATCAGTGGAAATCTAAATATGTCGGTATTTACCAAAGTTATTAATGAAGCATTAAAGTGTACCAATCACCTAAAAAACTAATTTGTGAACATCTAGAATGTATAAAATCAAAAACTTTATCTGGCATCTAGGGATCAATAGTAAAGCAGTATGAAGAAAATAAAGGATAACATAATAAATGCGTGCACCGTGCATGCCCTATTCTTTACAAGTACGTATGGGTGCGTCGACTAGTATACTCACATGTCACTTTTACGTTCATTGAGAATTTATTTAAACTTGTAATATCTCTTTATAGAAGTAATATTTCAAGCCCATATTTTGAAATGTAGCATAGCAGCATACAGTAGAACCCCTTACATACAGAAAAAAATATGTTTTGGTGTTGGTACCCTTTATACTTGTTTGACTCTCTGTAAAGCATGGACAAATAATCTTTTATAAAGAATAATTGTGTTGAAAATTAACCCCATAGCATATGTGTGAGGGAAAAATGTCAACTGTCTAATAATTTGGATCCCCTTCCTCATACTTAAAAATCTGAATGAGAAGTTAGCTGTTACAAAGCATCTTAATTCATTTTTTTTTTAAATCTCCTGTTAGATAGTTTTCAGTAGATAAAGAAATTCTGCTACCATTGCCTTCTTAAATAATGGAAGTGTGCAGTAACACATGTTGTTAAGATGATTGTATAGAAAAGACATGTCTGCCCCAAAAATTGTTGGTAACCAACCTTGAGTGCAGAAGGTGTTGACTATGCTTTTCTACTTCTTCTTCCCCCCCCCCCCTTACCCCCACCCCAAGCTGAGAGGCTTGAATGTAATAGAGGATAGTTAGGCAGAAGAATTAAACACATATTTCTTCTCTTTATTTAGTAAATGAGTAAAAAAAATATACAAATTCATTCAGACTTCAAAATAAACAAACTTTTGGAAGATCATTTATGCCACTAAGTCAGTGATAATTGGAGTCCCGAACCCATAATTGGTCATTAGATCATTGTACGAACCTGTGTTCTTATAGTGTGTAGAATTGTTTATATTTAATCCTTATCACTTTTAGAAGGGTTATGTTTGTGGAGGTGTTGCTTCCATAAATTGATGAAAATCTGTGCTCTATTTCAGGAAATGTGAATTTGTAGTTCAGTGTTGGGTCCAAGACCAGAGGGTCCGAGATCAAGATCAAGATCAGACAGTCCGAGATCAAGATCAAGATCCGCAGCTCAAGATCGAGATCAGATATGTCTGAGATCAAGATCAAGATCGAGGTTACTGATGCCGATCTCGAGACTGGTCTCAAGATCGATCTCGAGGTACCCAACACTGAGTCATGTTTTCGCCGATTGGTGAACGATTTTAAAAGCTTTTTCGTTTGATGATTTACGTAATAACAATGTTGATCTCGAGTGATCTCGAGCGAAAATTCCGAGAACAGAAGCTCCGAGATCAAGATCAAGACCAACACCTTCGAGATCAAGAACAAGATCAAGGTTACTGATGCCGATCTCGAGACTGGTCTCGAGATCAAGATCAATCTTGAGGTACTCGACACTGTTGTAGTTCTGAACCAAACTGAATTAAATTGGATGATATACATTGCAGAAGCATTCTGTGTTATTGAGTATTGACCAACACTGGCATATGTTTGAATGTTTGAACCACATGAATGTAGCTAAGGTTAAGAGTGCATCTGTAGAGTGGATTCAATACTCTAGAGAACCAGTAATGTAGCCGATTCAAGGAACATCTGGTATTATGTGAGATTGTTTGATGACCTTAAAGTGAGCACACATCTTATTACATTAAGTGAAGTTTACTTATCTGATTTTAAGTTACACCCATCCCAAGGGATAACCAGCCATAATCAATACATCTGCATAGTCTGCACCCTAAATCCGAAACACTAATGTGAAGATGAAGCACACTTGAATGTTTTAGTAAAGAGCACTACAATTATTATATACAATACTAACGTTGGTATAACTTTATATTAGACAGATCATTGAACCTTTTCCACTGTAGTAAAGATACTTGAGCAACTGAGTACTATTTGATCATGGAGATCAACAACAACAACAACAACAACAACAGCAAATTACTGTTGTATCTCCTACAAAGGCAAGATCTAGTCAGCAAAGCTTATGCTTATTGTACCATCATTCTGTAGCATCAAGGAATGATTTGTTGACTGAGAAACATTCACAAAAAGTTCTTTTATAGTGAAAAATTGAATCAGTTTTAGACCACTTATTTGTACATGTAATTGTTTTGAAAAATTGTGGGGAAAAAAAACTTAAATGTTTTTTTCTTAATCTTCCTTTTTATTCATGTCTACAGGTAACAGTAACCAACTCAATAGCAGCAATCCCCAAAGAATGTCACAGATGAAGAAGTGCCCCAACGAGTTTTTACATCAGAACCCACAAAGTGAGCGCCAGCTTTTCTACAATGATGTAGCCATGCAGCTCTATAACAGTGACTTCAACAAGTTTGCTTCCAAGAAGGAATTTCATGGCTACCTGTTAGAGCAACAAAAGTGGAGATGGGATACCCACAGTTACATAGGTAACCTAGAGACCAGAGTACATAACTTGCTCATTAATCCAAACAGTGGGGTTGCTCAGAATGTTGCCCGTTATCGCAGTGTTCCCATCAAATGTAAAAGTGAGGATGTAAAGCGATGTGAAGCCACATCCAAAGAGCTTGAGAACATGGCAACTCGCATTGCCAGTGTACGGCAGCAGTTGCTTCACAAAAAGGGCACATTGCTAACATCTAGCGACAACAGCGTTGTAGTGTGGCAGAATGAGCTGGCCTACATAGAGCAGCTGTTTGACAGGACTGATCAGATGTACAACGAAGTCTTGTCTACCCTGGCAAGTGTCAACCAGACCTTCTCCCACCTTCAGACTAGCTTTACAGCAGAAGCTGCAGAGCTGGCTGATCGTAGACGCCTGTGGAGGCGGCGGAAGGAGAACAACCGCAAGAGACGAAAGCGCATGGAGAAACAACTAGAAAAAATTGAGCAGCGATCTTGCGAGCTCCTCTTTCATATTACGTCAAGGGCAGCGTATGACAGGGTGCGTTCTCACCCAGAGATGCCTCGAATTGGACCCAGCGAGGTGAACACGGACATGTTAAATGGGATTAAATCTAAATCAGAAGTGAGGCCTCTAATGCACCTACTCAGCAAGGGGTACATGACTCCAGGTGCAATGGAGATGGTCTCTCAAAAGATTCAAAAACTAGAGTGTGGTATTAAGACTGAAGCTCACCACCAAGCAACCCAGGTTGGTATCAACTCCCTAGCTATTAACAAAGTTACAGCACCCGCTTCAGAATTAAACTCCATACTGCCTCCTGTCACTGGGATTGCCTCGTCAACCATGGTGTCATCGGTGAATTCAGCTGTGACACAACAATCAGTTCCCACAGTGAATCTTAACACTCAGCTAGCAAAGTGAAGGAATTTTACCAGCTGCAAATAAACAGCAACTTTTACACTTTTCTGAGTGTTGACATAGAGTACTCCACACTCTATTTTAATCTTGTATGATGTATGGGCATACACTTACTGACAAAATGTACATTCATTTTATTAAGCAGGAATGTTGGATCATTTTAAAATCTAACCACTGAATTGTGAGATTACTTATTGTTATACCAGATGTACATGTAAATTTTTCCCTGTGAAAACCACTTTGACTTTGAACTTCTTAGAAATGTTAATTTACTTCATTCTAGTTGTTAATGCTGTACATGCAGTGTGACTGCAGTTGGAAAAGACACGAAATTCTATAGACTCTTGTCGGCTGTTTTAAAGTATGTATTACTTACTTGCCTTGCTCAGCCATTTTGTTTAAATTGTAAGCACTCTTCCTGATGTTTGTATTCTGTACTGATTATGCCTAGGACCGACTGTCCAGATGAAATGGATCAGCCTCTGGATCAGTGCTTAGTTGAATGATATAAACTTTCCTCTGTGCTCTGCCAACCTTCATTGCTTTAGGGTGAGATTCACAATAGGGCAGTAGGTAGAATCACTCATTTGGTGCTTTGTTGGGTTGTTTTTTTTTTGTTTTTTTTTTTTGGGGGGGGGGGTAGTTGTTGTGGGGAATTAGCAGTATGTTTTATATTTGGGCAAGTCCAAGGTATTTGGCCATTTGCTGTCCTTCAGTTTACCAAAAATAAAGAACAATAAAGTTTACATCACAGGTGTCAGTGTCTTTGTTGCTTGGTATGGTCCAGGCCCCAGTAGGGCTATCAGCTTGAAAGAATTGTTGGGTATACTAAAAACTTCGATTATATTAGTAACATACAGGATTTATAATCTTGGACTTGCAGATTTTTTTATCCCCTATTCCTTCATGGACCAAATAGTATTAATTGCTACCTGTTAGTATTACATGTACATGTTCATTTATCAGCCTCTTATTGTTAGTCAGTGACATTATTGTAAAATGCTATGTTTGTAGGTAGCTAAAGTACATGCATATCCTTTTACCCTTGCTAGGGAGCTATGGTATGAAACAATCTTCTTCTTTCTTTGAATTTAGTGTTTTGTGTCTCAACTTTCACAAATGTTCCTTTCCTCATCATAATTTATTGGGGCTTCAATGCCTGATTTAATACAAAATGGGGCTTTATGATATGTCGTTATATCATATTTTCAGCTACGTTATTCGATGATCATCAGCTGTAATATTACTGATATAGAGGTAGATAGTTCTCTATGTTGGTGAGGCTTTTTGTTTTTGGACACCACATTAAAATCAACATGTTAAAACTTGCTTCTGGGGAGTGATTCACTAACAGCTTAAATCAATTTTCTGATGATTAGATTGGTCAACAGCTTTCAAAAATTGATTTTAGCTGTAAGTGAATCACCCCCCCCCCCCCCCCCCCCCCTGGTCTGTAAATCTAATCATTTACCACAACCCTAGAATTGGAGTTAGACCAAATAAAGTTAGATATGTATACATAATAAGTTGCAGCAAGTGAAGTATGAGCCAGTACTGGGAAGAAAATACTATGCATGTCACTTAATAAGTAGTATGATTATTATTTATCATGTACCTTGTGTCTCATGAAATTGAAATGAATAGATAATCATAACTGTGTGATAGGGAAAGAAGCATATAATTTCAAATTTTCCCTTCTAAGATAGCTGGAAAAATACTCATCATTTGGGGGACGTATTGACACATTGTGTCATATATAGGATCAAATTGTGTGTGTTATGACAAAAAATAATTTCTAACCACATGTTCATATTGCTCTTAGGTATAGCAGATCATTAGAAGAATGTCTGTAGTAACTTAATACCGGTAACTGATACACATTTTGCAAATTCTAAAATAATCTGAAACTTGCAAATTGCAAATTCTTTCTCTTAGAGAAAAAAACATTTGAAGAAATAAAAGACAAGCTCAGTGCACTTAAAGTGATTATACTGGAATGTACAGATTAAATTTCAATGATTCATACAATGTACATGTATGTAGGTTTTCTTATGCAACTAATATACAAATTGCGTATGGGGAAGAAAATCATTATTTGATAAGGTTTATTAGAATATTCACATTAGTAATTCAGTTGTAGAATGCAAGACGATATAACGTGTCGTATTCATGTAGAAATGTATATACAAACTGTATTATAGTAACAACAAAAAGTATTGAGATGCTTACAGTTTATTGATCTTTTTTAATTTTTTCAGTGACTCCTGGTGCTACATTTTTTTTTTTTTTTACTGGCTTCAAGTTGATCATTTGCATTTTACAAAAATATAGTTTAATACTGAGATTTATGCATTAGAATTATTCCTTCTCTTTATAAACCTTCTTAAATGTCTGGAAAGTGCAGTTTCTCCATGACGAACATGAAACCAGTACAATTGTTATTTTCGTTGTCTACTATTATATCATGTGTAATCCTTGCAAAGTTGTGAGATAAAGAATGAAGTCATTGGCAGCCTATAAGCTAATGATTGTTTTGTCACCACATATGTCATCATGTCATGTGAAATGATATGCAGCTAGAATCAATAAATGGCAGACTAGGTTTGTTAATGGGGAAGTATACTCACTACACAAGATGAAAATCAATCTGTTTGGGGGTGGTTCTCAAGATTACACTGTACTAACAAAGATGAAAACAAGGTAATACGCAGTGTTCTTCAAAGTGGATGAAAAATTATATTCACATGATTTTCATATTTTGGGATATCCGATGAAAGTGGAACACAACTCCATAAAAGTTTGCTTTGTAATATTTGCATTTTTTAGAAATCATTTATTTCATTTTTTTTTTTATATAATTTATTTATTGGTATAACCAATATGTTACAGCAACTTTGCTTTAAAAGAAATATCTCAAGAATGATGTTACAGAGTGTACAAGTCATGGATACATTAATATTTCTATGCTTCTCTATAAATTTCACAATGAATGAAACTGAGGAATTGTCAAAGGAGTACAATGAATCATAGCTTTAAAGGCTGGCTTAGTGGTAGAACCGTTGTCTCATAACCGTGAGGTTCCGGGTTCGATAGTACCCTTTGGTAATGCATTGATCCTCATTAATCATTACCAAGTCCCTTGGATAGGATTTAAAGCCATAGGTTCCCAAGATTGCTTACCTAAAAGCATGATATATATAGTACCTGCTTTCTTAGCAATCAGGTAAAAAAAAATAAACTGTCAAATAGTCAACATTAAATGCAAAATTTTATCCTCAAACATCTAGATACACTGAGAAAATATTTTCATCAAAGCCAACCTTAACTCACACTGTGTATTACCTGTAACTGAGTCTTTGAGATTTATTCGGGGAGGAGGGAAACAAAAATAAGGGATTGCTCTGATATTCTCAGTGAAATAACATGTTATAAGATGATTTTGAGATTCAGTGGTCATTTTTGTCCATCTAGACATCTCGTTTCTCTCCTAACTGCCGTGATGGTTTCAAGGCCGTATGTGAAATGCAAAATTCCAAATTATGAAGTGAGTAAAGTTGTGGAATACTTACCTGATTCAAGTTCTAATTTTACAATTAAATGTCAGTCAAAGTCGAATCAGCTTTATAAAAGAATTCAAAGGTATAAATTGTCAGAACTCATCTTGTCTAAGGAAGAGTTTCCTTCTATAATAAAACGTTATGTTCACAAATATAAAAGGTCTGTTATTTCTCTGAATTTTCCATTTTAATTGTGAAAATCACCCTGTAGCTTGTACGCATCTGTGTCATGAATTTGGTAAATTAAACTGTTTGCATCCTTCCTTTGCTGAAAATACATATATGTGTATTGTCTCATTTCTTCTATTGTAAGCAATAGCTTTGGATTTTTTTCAAATGCCTATCCCATATGCAAAGAATGCTCAAGAGAGGAGAATAGTGGGGTTTTTGTCCCCGCCGAACGAAGTTCGCGAGGGGACTATGAAACGGGCTCCGTACGTGTGTGCGTGTGTGTGTGTGTCCGTCCGTCCGTCCGTCTGTCCGTGTGTGCTCAAATGTTAGAAAATGCTACTTCTCCTCTATTTCACATCGGATTTTGATTCCGATTGTTTTATCTGATAGGGCTGGGTGGGGGCTTCCAAACTTCTACACAGAATTTTGAAATTCATTAATTATGCAAATTTATGCAAATTTATTCAAAATTGACGAAAAATGCTACTTCTCTATTTCACATCGGATTTTGATTCCGATTGTTTTATCTGATAGGGCAGGGTGGGGGCTTCCAAACTTCTACACAGAATTTTGAAATTCATTAATTATGCAAATTTATGCAAATTTATTCAAAATTGACAAAAAATGCTACTTCTCCTCTATTTCACATCGGATTTTGATTCCGATTGTTTTATCTGATAGGGCTGGGTGGGGGCTTCCAAACTTCTACACAGAATTTTGAAATTCATTAATTATGCAAATTTATGCAAATTTATTCAAAATTGACGAAAAATGCTACTTCTCTATTTCACATAGGATTTTGATTCCGATTGTTTTATCTGATAGGGCTGGGTGGGGGCTTCCAAACTTCTACACAGAATTTTGAAATTCATTATTCATGCAAATTTATGCAAATTTATTCAAAATGGCTGAAGGTTCATAATGTTTTCATGTTTTATATTTCAGTTGTATACATGCATTGTTGGTATTCTCTTCTTTTGCATGCAGTAACATTATTATTTTATTCAGTAAAGTTTTTCACTGAAGTTTTAAGGTTCAGGCTAGTTAATTTCCACAGATCTGCACTTCCGGCGGGAACATTTATTACGCATTGCGTAATTTACTCATTCACTTGTTTTAAAGGAGAATGAAACCCTAGGGAAAAGTTGATTTCAATGAAAAGGGAGGATAGAGAGAAGCAATTTAAAAAAAGTTCCATCAAAATCGGTTATGAAATGAAAAAGTTATGAAAGTTTGAAAAGTCTCAAATTTACTTTCTATGGCGATCCTCAAATTGGTAATGTTGCTTCAAAGTGACAGGTTTAGTAGTACAACTCTCCATATGTTTTGTACACAAGATTTCATATTTATTCCCATCATCTCAATGTGCAGCTTGTCTCATTCATAGCTTAAGATATATCATGGGAAAATGTATTTGACGTAACATATCCTGAGTTCACAAAAAGACAAGCAGCATCTTCAGAGATAATGGAGAAAATATGAAATTTTGTGTACAAAACATATTGAGAGTTGTACTACTAAACCTGCCATTTTGAAGCAACATTGCCAATTTTAGGATCGCCATAGAAAGTAAATTGAGACTTTCCAAACGTTCATAACTTTTTATTTCGTAACCAATTTTGATGGAACTTTTTAAAAATTGCTTCTCTCTATCCTCTCTTTTCATTAAAATGGATATTTCCCCAGGGTTTCATTCTCCTGCAAGGTAGGTGGTCTTTATAATAAGTTCTTTAAAAAACATATCTCAATGAGAAATATTTTTATAAGAAAAAAAAATGCGGTCTTTAAAGATGATTCTGTGGTCGTTTGTATCATTAGTTCTTCAGTCTGAAATAAACCAAATGGGGTACATGGCCTTGCCTTTGTTAGATGAATCAACACAAACTATAAAGCGCTAGTCCTTATAACATGGCATAGGTGTAATCAAACTTTTCGTAATGTTCTTCCCTTTACCAAAGTAATTTATGTTCACACTCGCTTGAATTTGATAGATGAATCGACACAAGCTATAAAGCGATGGTCCTTATAACATGGCATAGGTGTAATCAAACTTTTCGTATTGTCTTCCCTTTACCAAAGTAATTTATTTTCACACTCACTTGTGATACACATTTTTAAAGAGACACATCTTGACGGAAGTAAGTGACCAAGCAAAGGGATGACGGACTTGACTGGCCGAGAATGGCACCTCGACAATGTTAAATAGACTGCATTTTGTAGGATCAAAACTTTGTAGACTACCTTGGAGCAATTGCGAAGACTCAGACACTTTCGGGGTTGGGACGGGAAGACCCCGACCTCCCCCACCTTCAAACAAAAACAAACAAACAATTTCCGGGAGTGTGCGTCCCCATGTCCTAAAACAAAAGAACAATTAAAGAAAATGACAATATTAAAAAGAAACAGAATATGGATATCATGAGGATTACTTTTACTCATTTTTTTTTTTTTTTTTTAATGTCGGGTACGGTTTGATAATATTTATGATGCCATTTATTCAAAGCAGACAAAAGAAACGAGAAATCTCTGAAGGCAGGTCCCAAGTGGTAATGACTATCCTATCACGAAGAATAATTTTCAAAATGAAAAATGAAGGAAGAGGAGGAAGGTCATGATCATGACGACGACGACGACGACGACAGTGATGAGGAGGAGGAGAAGGATGATGATGGAGATGGTGGTGGTGATAATGTGATATTTAATTTCACACTTTTACGATTGAAAAGTCATATGGGGGGGTCTTTCTACCCACATTCCTAAGTAAACGGCAATTTTTTTTTCAAAGCTACTGACATAATTTTCTCAAAAAAGTAATGCTACTGAAAATTACATCTATTTTAATCACACTTTAATGGTCTTAAATTCTTGGATTCCCCCCCCCCCCCCCTCTCTCTCTCTCTCTCTCTCTCTCTCTCTCTCTCTCTCTCTCTCTCTCTCTCTGCTCTCTTTCCCCTCTCTTTGAAAAAATTAAAAGGTGATTTACATACTTCACTTTTCACTTTTCCATTTAAGCATTCCATAACTATTTCAATCCAATAAGGAAAAATTGTAAATACTCAAATTACAATTTAATGCACTCATGCACACTTTAACAGGATTGAAGAACTTTCACATTCGATTCTAAGAGCTGGGAATTGTTGGCCATTTATGTCATGGTTTCAGTTCTCTCATTCACATAAAATGTGATTTTTTGAAGAGGCTAAATGATACAAATTACTTCCTTCATTTCCTATTACAATATATGAAAATGCTAATGACTTATCATCATCGCACAAAATTCTATAGTATTATAGAATGTGTTTTAGTTCATACTCCATACAAAAAAACGATGTGTCATCTTTCTGTGTTATGTCCCCAAATCCTACAGACGGACAGTGATGGTGCATTTCAGATGGCCTAAAATATTCTAAGCAACATATCATAAAACAAGTTTGCTGTCTGATTACAAGGACATTTTTTCAAACAATATCTTCCAAAAAGCTGTTACCTTTATATATAGACAATTGGAGAAAAATGTAATAATTCAAATCCATCTGAATATTAAACGGTTTACAAATTTTAATTTTCTAATTAACTTCATGGTATATAATGATATACTGTATATAATAGCATATTGAAATTGAATGATATAATGTGGTGACTGGTCACGGTAAGCGCTAGCGGTAAGGTGTCAAACCGTGTCAAGGAGTCTTTTTCAGTGTTCAGCTATAACGGAAACAAAACTGAAGCCAACTTCAAGACGCGTATACGATGTATGTTATATGATTTTCCCCTGTAATGATACCTGCATATTTATTTTCCTAAGTTTCAAAACACGGTCATGCTTACTACAAATTATTTATCATTTTAAAAATCACATTTTGTATGATTATGCAACCAAGATGTAATCGGTCTTCCAAAGTAATCTGTATATTCACCTGTTCACTCTGAAGTTTTAAATATCCAACTATATATTATATAAGTTTTATCTCAGCACTGCCATACTAATTACATATGTATAAAAAAGGGAACTTTCGTTGTTTTTTAAATCAGATTGTTAAATGATCGTGGATTTCACAATGTAATTCACTATAACATGGATAGTTTGCAGGATGTTAGAAAATTAGCCTTTCAGTTCGAGGCTTTGATGAATCTTGTTTAGGTAACAAAATACAATCAGTGCCCGCAGTCTATATTTCCTATGATCTTGAAGTAGCGTAATACAAAGGATAATACATATGTAATAACAGCTCAGTATAGTAAATATTTTCCAGTATATAGTAAACGCATACAGTATATACAGTTGTGGTGGAACCTATTAAAAGCGAGGCTTTTTGAGTCAGGTCCCCATTAGCAAAGAACGGGGCAAAACATTTTGCTCGCTCGCTAGCAAATATCCATGAATCACTGTACTGCTGCTAATGACACTACAATAGATTTTTTTTTTTAAATAATGTTAAATCAAAAAGCATATGCGTATGAGGTGGGGGCTGGGGACTGCAGCCCCCGCCCTCCATTTTTAAAGTTCCGGCCACCATCTCATATTCGGGCACCGAATATGTGATTTCTGTATATTTTCACTACACAAATTGAGGGTAAAAAAACATTCTTTAAAAATTAGAAGCTGGAAAGTTGATATTCGGGCGAAAGGTGTCAGCCCCTGCGCAGAAAAATATGCCTGTACACCTTTGATTACTTGCAAATTATGAATTATAGATATTAGGCGAAAGGAGTATCAGAGTCCTACCCACCCCAACCCTTCCGACGATAATTACGACCAGGGGCGGCGCTACAGGGGGGGGGGGCAGAGGGGGCGACCGCCCCCTATGATTTTTCAAGTAGTGAAAAAAGAAAAAAAAAAGAAAAGGAGGAAGAAAAGGGAAGAAAAGGGAAGAAAGAAGAAAGAGGAGTATTAAAAAGAGAGGTCTTAAACATATAACTCTATATTACCCTTGTTATTTAATGGATAAAAAATATGACGTCATCTTTAGGTCGTCTTGCCCCTCCTATCAAAATACCCTGGCGCCGCCCCTGATTACGACCTGCAAAAGGATTTTTTTTTTCTGGATCACCATTGGTTCGGATGTTTTCTGCCTCCTTGGTCAAAAGTCTGGCTATATAGGTCAGTGTTTCTTTCTTTCTCACTCTGTCTCTCCCCGTCTATATTATTATGTCAGTCTCTCGCTCTCTTTCTTACTCTGTCTCTCCCCGTCTATATTATTATGTCAGTCTCTCGCTCTCTTTCTCACTCTGTCTCTCCCCGTCTACATTATCATGTCAGTCTCTCGCTCTCTTTCTCACTCTGTCTCTCCCCGTCTACATTATCATGTCAGTCTCTCGCTCTCTGTCTGCGCTCTCTTTATAATGTCCCTCTCTTAATTCGGTGCTCCTCCCACATTACCTCCTCCTCATCTCCCTCTTACCCCCCCCCCCCCCCCCCCTCTCTCTCTCTCTCTCTCTCTCTCTTTCTCTTTCTCTCTCTCTCTCTCTCTCTCTCTCAATCTCTCTGCCCACTACCCCACCCTCTCTCCCACACCTTTCCACACTCTTTCTCTTCCCCCTCCTATTGAAGAATAATTTATCACTATATTACACATTATAATTTCCCTTCTCTTTCCAATTTAAACATCTATTTTCAGTCCATAACGATTCAATCCATACAGAAAATGAGGTAAAATTTTCTGTTCACAGAGAACACACTTTATTATATCAAAACAATAATTGACATTAAACAAATTTCAGTAATAAAATTCAAAACTAATAATCTTCAATAATTCTAAACGCATGTATATTTGGGAAGGGTAAATTTAACAATGATGACATCATACTCATATGAAATTCTAATATCTCAATCTGCATCGCACAAAATGTCATAATTTTACAGAATGTACAATTATTTTTAATTCAACTACACTAGCAATCAGTACACGAGTATAATTGTAAACGAAATGGAATCATGAAATTTATTGGTATATGACAATTAAATAATTACTACGAATAAAAAATATTGCACCATAAGCTTGATACCCAGTTTATGGACATGCGTGAATACTTTCACCATGCAAATCATTTGTCATCTTACATCGCAATACAAAGTTAACCATGTTTTATGTCCCCCAATTATTGAAACTTTGATCGCGTATCGTAATGTTGTTTAATACTGTCTTTATTTTAAAAGATTTTGTATAATACATATATGACTACCAGGACCATGGCCCATTCAGGACTCATGGCAGGTCATGCAATATTATAGCACGGTACAAAATACAATAGTTCACATTTATGAAATATAGTTATCTACTAGAATATCATTAAAATAAATTTGGTTTGTATTCTAATCGTCCGCAACAAAAATAGAGAAATATGGAAATAAGTAATATTCATTATTTGTTAATTATCATGGTGTAACGATTGTGCTCATAATATTCCGAAACAACAGAATTTTATCTAAAACTGAGTATGATACCTGAATCGATGACGTTGTCATGCTGGTATCAAAACAATTCTTCCTAAATACCATTGCCCTAAGTGACAGATGGCATATATACAACTGAAAATTAAGAAAGAATTCATACGAATATTAGGTTACAAAGTGTATGAATTCAGTACTACACTTCAAGGTGAAAAATGATATAAAATACAGCATAATGAAATTTAATGATGTAAAGTGATGACTGGTCACTGTTTGGTCTAGTTTCAGAAAGTTTCATGAAGCTCGCTATTTCATTCACCGAGTAAGACCGTAGCCCTCCCCCCCCCCCCCCCCCCCCGCCCCTTCGTGCCGGAGCTCCTCAATGCCTGGATTCATGAATGTCACACCATATAGTTTCTCATTATGCTCATGATCATGCTCTGCACAGTGACGGCATGAAAATAAGCAAATCTTGTATACATTCATAATTTGTCCGCTATAATTTATAATGCATTCAAAACTTCAATGGAAGATATTCTATTCATGTGATGGAAATATAAAATATAATGTTGAAACAGCAAACAATCACACCAAGCAAGTAAATAAAATGTCCAATAACATATTCAGATATTGTTCAAATATTATTTTACGACGCAATACATGTTTGTATATATTTATATAATTTTATTCACAATAACTCAAATAGATCATGTACACACTGACCAATTGATTTAACCCCATATCTTTTGATCTGCAGTATGGTTACTTATCCACTAGTCCAAAACACCTCCACAGTAATATATCAATAAATGATATCAATAAATGTATGAAAATGAAAAAGAAAAAAATAGTGTTTTCGCTGTGTATCTTTCGTAAAGAGAAGATCTAAGAATCACTTTTTAGCGTATATGATAATTTATATTGAGCTATTGCAAAATGAATTAAAAATACTAAATATTATGATTTTTCAATAGTTCACCAAATCTGTACACACACGTGACCATACATCATGATACACAATATTACATTACAAAAATGTTATGCAACTTTCAACAGAATTAATGCTATTTTCTAAGAAATAGTACCGTAAAATATACCTACCATAAATATGAATATTGAAGCTTTTGAAAATTCAGAGAGATTTAAAGATGAAATGTAAGTTTAAAAAACCTGTTTCCGTGCGAGGTCACACAAGTGACCTGTACTTTTTGACCTCTGAAGTAAGTTCGAATCGATCGTAACTATTAATCGCAACTGTGTACTTAAGAGATAGGAGTTGCGATTGATTTCAAGTTGCGATTGATTCAAATCAATTGCAACTCTTTTTAAGACGGGGCCCAGGTATTATCATTTACCTTTTTTATTATTATTATTGTTATTATTTTGTTGTTATTTAATAAATGTATCTATGTCTGTATTTGCTGTATTCACAGGAAACACCAACAGACTTGGAAGGTTATTAGAATTATAGGGCTCACAATAGCCCAATGCTCTGGGGGTTTTTTTGTAACACAAGACTAAGATTGGCCCACATAAACTCCATTCGCTATGAATTGGTATTTGTTTTTCTCTCGTTTCAGAAAGATTTCTTATGCAGGCCTAAATTACGAAATATTTATTACGAAAGGAATAAATCTATTGCTTTTATTTGCTTTCTCAAAGAGAGTGCATGGTCTTATTTTTTTTCTTCTCAAAAATACCTCGTTTTTTATAATCTTTGTCTGACAATTATTCTTGCATATTCCAAGTTTCCAGATACATTCGCCTTTATAAAGGCTAATAAATTTATTCATATTTTGCTATAATTAACACACGGAAACTACTGTAATAGAAAAAAAATTAATAACGTCAGACCATGTTCTTATACAATAATACATGGGCATGATCATGGATTCATCTTGTGAATATAAAACATACCATTCCATTCACTCGGTGCTTTGCAGTTCTTCAAGAATGAAGTTATATGAGTCTGGTGAAATATATTGACTCTCCTCCAACATATCAAGTAGTTTACCAATCTTTGCATCGGCATGATTCTGTCTACGCCATACGTACAACATCTTAAATATCGTATTCTCCATCTGTATTTGTGAAAAAAGAAAAGATGTTCCAGAGAATGAGCGTAAAACGTCATTCAAGATGAATATATCACTGAGCACAAATTAGATCTTGAAAGAGAAGGACTGTTTAGAGGCCAAGGGCCCATTGCACAAAACTTGCACTTGAACGCAACTCAGGAAAATCAAACGCAACTTTATTTTCAGCCAATCAGAAGTGCGCATTAAGGACTTGCGTTTGATTTTTAGGAGTTGCGATTAAACGCAAGTTTTGTGCAACGGGACGAACCAAAGAAAAGTAGTACTCATGGATGAGCAATCAGGCTTGGTAAAATAGGGTTAAAAAGAGATTGCAACGAAAGCTAAAATGGACTTCACATGATGAGACATTAAATGAATTTGAAACGAAATCAAACGATCGAACAGAACATGAAAGGCTGCTGGTTAAGTTTCCGATCATCATTCTCATGTATGAATATATGTGTATTACAAACAGCCGAGGGCGTGCTATGAATTATCATTTTGTTAGTAAAAATTCTATAGATTGTACAGGACCTTTATGAAATAGAAGAAAAAAGATAGACAAAGTAAAGTGTGAGCGACAAATGCACTAATCTTTCCTGCAGTCTAATCAATTTCAAAATGTGACGTTACATTGCGTTTGATGGGACACTGTAAACGAATCTAAACATCGAAATGATTAGAACAGACATGCAATAAGTGCATTATGAAGCCGACTGGCTTATGGCGAAGTCATGGTGATTGCTGATCAGTGTATCAATCTATATAAATATGATGTATTCACCATGTTCACCTACCCATTCATTGAAACGAAATGAATAAGCAATAACATGATTGAATTAGATAAAAATATTTGCTTACGCTTGATTCGTCGTGTTTAAACTGATCAATATTGCCCTTTGACATGCCCAGATGTGAGATTCCGAATCTTGACCATCCTTCTCCCATCTTACTGGCCAACTTGAGCAAAGTCTTGTCAGAAATAAAGGAGGATCGGCTAAGAGGTCCATTGTCTTGATGTGAAGAATTCCCTCTGTCTCCTATATATAGAGAGAGTATTATAAAAAAAATTCATGAAAACTATGAACATTATAGGTATCAGAAAAATAGACTTGACTTTAAATTTAAGGTATATAGGCGCAAATAGACTGGGACAGAGAGAAATATCCCCTGGGCCCCGTAGCATAAAACTCTGCTATCAATGGTAACTACCATGGTAACATTACTCAACAGCCAATCAAAATCAAGGTTTCCATGGGAGTTACCATTGATGGCAAAGTTACCGTTAATGGTACGTTTTATGCAACGGGGCCCTGATTTCGGGGACAACAGGCTATATCAATGTACCGTGCCTAATATTTTTAAAAGATAAAAAAATCCACCGTAACCGTAGATAATACATGTATTATGATGAGCATAATAAGTATACAATAAATTGAAGGGCGTATGATGATGGAGATTCACCCCTCTAGGTTTGTGTTTGTTTGTCTTTTTTTTTTTTTCCTTACAAAGCATCCTCACCAAAACAAGCAGACATCAGATCACCAAGGTCCGCCTCTTCTAATTTTTGTAGGAGTGTTTGCCTTTGGTCTTGCTCACGCACATTTTTGCACCAGTGATGCAGCATTTTAAAAGTTCCATCACTGCCACACTTCCAGGTCTCAATCTCCGAATAGGGGATACCGAGGAAGATGCCTAGACGAAGGACGGAGTCAGGCGAGATGCTCTCAGAGAGTTTCAAGAGTTCCTTGTCTGTGACCTTACCAGGAACTTCATCAGTCGACTGTGAAATGGAAGTTTTGATGTCGTCCTTTTCTGGTATCGTGTAGTCATGGCGCTTGGTGTTATTATTGCCTTAAAAGGAATACATAAAATTTCATTAGTATTTTGAATTCTTTTTTATCATGCCCAAAGGATTATATCAATTGCTAAACACACCTCTGCCTTCACTTGCTAACCCAGAGCTTTTCTATAATGAATTAACATTACTATGTCTTGAACTCTGCCTAACAATACAACACTAGTAATGTCACCTTATTTTCACAGAATAGGAATATGGCATTAACATTCTTCAGGATTTTGTCAAACAAAGGGGGCACAAAAATATCTGACAATGCAAAAAATAAAAATTAAAAAAATAAGTGTTATCACATTTTCCGGTGTTCATTTACACCTATATAAAGATTCTGACAAGGAAAAAAAGATTATCAAATTTTCATGTGATTTGGGGGTCTAATAGGGGGCTCTTTCTATTCAAGGAATGTCAATTGGGTTTGAAAAAGGGATTGTGCCCCCTCCCCCTCCCCAATCGGTGGCGTATCTAAGGGGCAGGGGTACGTGCCCCGGGCGACGCTTGGAGGGGGCAGAAAAAACGCAAAAGAGAGAAAGAAAGAGAAAGAAAAAAAAATCATAATCCTTACGGATTATGCGGGTCCCCCCTCCGCAGGGAAAATGCATTAGAAATACAGTTTTTGACGGTTTGAAATGTGAAAATTTCTAAAGCTCGGTCGCTTTGCTCTTTCGCATAATTATTTTCTTCTTCAGAATCTTTTAATTTATATAGTTCTTAAATATAGCTTAAAGGGTTAAAAATATGAAAAATAAAGATGTAATTGTCGTTGCTTTGCTCGCTATCATGTAAGTATCATCTGACTCTTGTTAAATATTCCGCCCTCACTTTAGGATAAAGTGTATAAAACAGCATTTGCAAAGGTTCAACAATTGAAAGAAATATCAACTTTCGGTCGCCTTGCTGACTTTCTCGACTATTTCTCAAGGGTTTTCGCTCATTTTACTCCCAATTTTAGAAGTAAGTGAATAGAAAACCGTTTATCAATGTAAAAAAAAATCGAACTTCTCTTCCGCTCAACTGCAAAATTTTCAGGGTAAAATGCACAAGAAATTGTGTTTTGTTTTTCTAAAAAAAAAAGAAAAATATTCTGCTCGGTCGCTTTGTTCCCTCGCTTGTACAATAACGTAGATAAGTTTGGGCACTCGGGGGTGGGGGTGGGGCGCAATTTCATCGTTTGCACCGGGCGCCATAATGCCCTAGATACGCCACTGCTCCCAATCCACCAGTGTTCTTCAACTTGGTGTGGGTCGCTTGAAGGACAACTCCTCGGAGTCTCTTGAACGTGCATGTAGCATTGTATTTATGTTCGGTGAAGACTGATACACTATCCAACTCTTTTTTTTTTTTTCAATCATGAAACTACATACAGAAATCGTTTGTAACTTCATGACTCAATCTCCTATTACTACTACTACCAGGGGCGGCGATTCCTTGTCACGCCAGGGGGGGGGGGTCTATGATGGTTCATCACACCCCCCCCCCCCAAAAAAAAAAAAATAAATAAATAAATAAATAAAAAATAAAAAATAAAAAATAAAAAAATAAAAAAATAAGTTTCCAGTACTAGTATGTGAGGGAGCGTAGCGATCGAGTGGGAAAATTTCCTATTTTGAATAGTAAAACTTCGCATTTGAGAGCTATAAAACGGTATACAGCAGGGTTTCCGGGGGCACGCGTCCCCCCCCCGATTGTATTTTGCAGTATAAAAACTTAGCATTTTGGCGAATTCCTGAGTAAATATTATATTTACTATTTTACAAGGGAGAAAATTTCGAAGAGAGTTTTAGAGCTCTTTTGATCACACAGGCAAATCCAAGAGTTAAATCACCATTTACACGGAAGATCAGGGTATGTCTAAAAAAATGGGGGGGGGGGCAAACCTTGAATATTTGTTCCCCGTCCCCCCTGAATTGCTGACCCTGCAATATGTCCAGTAGAGTGTTTACATTGTTTTTATGCACAGGGGATTCTACGTTTTAGAGTTCTCAAGCAATATTGTACAGTTTAGAGTATGCGAGGGAGCGAGGCAATCGAGCTAGAAAATTTCCCAAATTTGAATAGTGAAAGTTTGCATTTTAGAGCACTTGAGGGCCTTAATAGGGTGCTGCAGCCTTTATTAATTTTAGTACTGTTTAATCTTTCAGTCTTCAAAATTTCCGGTGGTACAACACCCCCCCCCCCCCGAAAAAATTTCCGGGGGGACGCCCCCCCCCCCCGGTCCCCAGGATCGCCGCCCCTGAATACTACTACTACAGCAACAAGCATTATGCACCATGTTTCACGTTATACCTGTGTCCTTTGATTCATAGTCCTGGTAACCGGGGAGCATCTTGATGACATCGTCTCTCCCGATGATTTCTAGGATCTCTACAAATTTCTCATATCGACCTGGCTGAACTATCATCCTCTTTTGAAGATTTTTGATGATGTCGAAAGCTCTTTTCTTGTCCAGATCGAAGGCCCTGACGTGTCTCTGTTCACGACAGGTGTTTCTGAAGTCCATGAGTCCATCAGGGGTAGATTCGATCTGTTTTGCCACTGCTACCATCAGTTTAATGTATTCTGGTGGCTTGGCTGGCATCTCGAATACCAAAAGAGATTCAAACTGTTGAATACCTTGTGAAATGAATGAAGAAAATTCATGTTCATTTTATTTGCAGACTGCATTGCTTAATATTTTATCTCACATTAATGGGTTGCGGAACAAAGGATTAGTATATACCGAAACATGTTGCCCTTCTCCAATTATTTTCCAAGGGTCGACTGTACTACCTCTTCTTGGTATATTATATGAGGTATGCATTAATCAAAATTTCATTTCATTATCATGGATTGCTAAGACCAGGGATCCCGATTCATTGATTCATTCCCTGGATTGGGGGGGGGGGGGCAAAGCATTTATTGGAAGCTGAAGGTAATACACGTACACAATAAAATCTACCCCTCCATAAAAATGAATTCCCCTGCCAACAGCAATTTCTTTTAAATAACCTACAAGCATATACTACCCTGGTACACTGATATGACTCTGCTCGTGTCCACCCCCCCCCCCCCCCCTCCCCCAATATATACACGCACATTGTGTTTGCTTCTAGAGCGTATCTTCAATATGAAAATTAATTTTAGGGAGGGAAAACTTGCTGCATGTTTACTTCCCCAATAAGAGCATTTTCGAAGACCCAAATGTAGTCATTGTCATGCGTTAAAACCCAATCAATTACAATCCTGATAATGATGACATATTTCTCTATAATAGTATACTTAACTATCATAATTTAGTAATAAAACGAACAAAATTGTAAGCACTCGCAACCAATTGTTTATTCAAGGTATATCCACAAGATAAAAATAGTCAATGCCTACCCAGTATACAAGCAGTCACGGTGTGCGGTTTTAACCAATGTGGATCAGATCATATATATTCCAAATATTCACTCGACTTGAATACACGCCACTGATCTCCACGTTACGTATGTCTTGATCGCTACGTTACGTATTTGATCGCTACGTTACGTAGAGAGAGATCAGTGACCCGTGCACTTAAGAACCGGTGCAGGAGAATATGGCGCCAAATTAGAGACACCATGCATTATCTGCTATATAGAGTGCGTTAAAGCACGATCCTTCATCAGACCGCTTCCTGCTGGAATATATACCTCCCAAATAATTAATACAGGCCACTATAGAGGATTGTGTATGAGGTGCAGCAGCATCTTTGCTTAAGGCGAAGTATACTGGATAGGGGACTACATTATTTATGTCGTGTTTTAAGATCACGTGACATGTTGGGTGTGTGTGCATGCATCTCATACCTACAGGCATCATCTCATTACAGCAAGGCCATGCAGTATACCCAGTTTTTATCAGTCTTGCTAACAGGTTATAAGCCTTCCTTGGTTATAATTATTGTACATTATTGTATAATCATGATGACCGAGTTAACGTGCATTCCATCTTTCTGTCTCTATTTTCAGTTATTGGTCTCATAGCAAACTTAAGATAATATCTTATCATATAATATTATTATCATATTATCATATTATGCGCTTTCCTGATTCAAGTTAATTCTTCTTCTCTACTGGCATGAAGGATGCATTATATTTTTATAATACTATATTTTACGTTCATATGCAAACCAATCTGCGTGGGATCATGAAAAGTTAAATGAGCCATTAGCATGATTACTAGTAGAATGAAATATAAATGTTATACTCACCAGCTGATGGTATATAGAAAAAACGCGTTCCTTTGAATGATAGACTCAGATTTATTATCGCGTTAGGTTTTTCTACACATAGAACATTATCAAGTGCAATATCACTTGTAAACAGTGTATGAAATAATTTATATAGTCTCCCACTGCATGGTGTTTGCCTATACTGCTTTTATACAGAACAGCGAATCCAGCATGTCTATAAAACTGCACGGGGTTTATTTTTGGCGCTGTGATCATTCGTACATGGAGATGCAAACATTTCACAATGGTATAGATATTATACCAGAACCATTACATATTGATACCACAGTCAAGAAACTGCAACGAATAATACAGCGTTCGGGTATTCCCAGGCAAGGTCGCAATGCTATTCCACTTGACATGCTTGACATGTAGTGTTTACTCAAGCGCGTGCATGGAATCATATTTCTGAGTGCGGTTGTGTTGTTATTGCGAAATATGTTTTTTTTTCTTCCCCATGCAGATTGCAATGGATATAAACATTTTTTATCATTCCTATGTTGTTTTTTTTAAATTTCAATCAACATACGGTTAATCAGAACAATAATCAACTATAACAAGAGAAGAAAAAAAAAAATCAGACTCAACAATATGGCATCATAACAAAAGTACATAATTAAGTTATATCCATATACAATAAAACAACGGTCTCACATAGAGAAAAAAATGAAATAAATACTTATTAGTGCCACATGAAGAAGATGATGATAACTGCAAAACAATTAAAAGGAAAGTCCACCCTGGTATTAAGATGATTTGAAAAAAGAAAGTAAAATGAGAGAAATAGATTACTGAAATTTTGAGCAAAATCCGATAAGAAATAAGAAAGTTAAGATTTTTCGAAGTTGTAATCAACCAAACACAAATTGACAACTCCGTGACGTATCCTGCGAGTTCCTCTCCCATTTGCTCACTCAAAATTTCATAATTTTTCATTTTCTTATAGTTTTTGATAAAGAAATAGATTTGTTTCATACATTCATAGGTGTTGTGTAAAACCATAATTATGAGCAATGTTTATATTTAAGGTGCATGTATGATTTAATAATTCTTTAGAGAAAATGGAAATTAATGCTTTTGGGGGTACAGGGCAAACGGGAGAGGAGCTCACAAGATACGTGTCACAGAGTTGCCAATTAGTGTTTGACTGATTACAAATTCAAAAAATTCATAACTTTCTTATTTCTTATCGGATTTTGCTCAAACATTGCATGGTATTTATGTAGAAATATACCTGCAGCTGTTATTTTATAGCACGTGTCCTTGTAATATAAGAGTCTCAGTTTTCAGGAGTTTTGTCAAGGTGATTTGCATTTATCATAAAGACCTATAATGTTCCACCTGATACTATCTGAACGCAACTGTCCCCCCTCCCCCCCCCTCTCTCTCTCTCTTTCTTCCTCTTTCATTTTTTCTTTGCACTGTATAGCCTTCTGCTTTCCCCTATATGTGCATTGTTTGCATATATATTCATTGTATGATCATTTTATTTGTGATGAGGATGTCAACTCAATTCTGCTTATGACGACACCTTTAATGATTACAATAAAGATTGTAAAATTATGATGATGTATAGGCCTATATGGAAATAAATGTACATCAGATGAATATCAAACCTTCACTGATATGTTGCTTTAATATTCCTACTTCTTTTAAAACCAACTTGTAACTAGTGTGGACTTTCCCTTTAATGTAAAAATAAACAACAAATAATTAAATTTGATTTGAATAGGGCCTATTATACGCAAGTCTATACTAGATTATGACAAAGGGAACGAGCTAGAATTTTTCGATTGCTTTCACCGGTTTTATCGAGAAATCAAGACATGAATGATTCCTGATTGTCTAGACCTATGATATAGACCAGGTCTGACGTTGGCACGGCCTCACCTTACAAAGACATGAAAATAGTTATGAACGGTTTTTCGGTTTTCACTTTTCACACCATGCATTAACGGGATGAAAATGAGGCCTCAGTGTTGTGGATATAACAGGCTGGTCATATTTTGTCCGATAACGGTAACGATAACGAGATTTTTTTTTTCATTAAAGGCCCACCCAACACCTATTAACACTTACGAGCATATACTTACAAGTACACAACAGGGGCCGCGGAGAGTTTTTGAAAGTGGGGGCTGATTTGATTTCACTCATTAATGAAAATTTTCGAACTTTTTTTTTTTAATGAGGTTTTATGACACGTGTCTACTAAAAAAAGTGTGGGGGCTGCAGCCCCCAGCCCCCCCCCCCCCGGTTCCGCGGCCCATGCACAACATAGTAGGGAAAATTTCGTTATCGTGATCAGCCCTTAAGAGTGGGCAGCTGAGGCACTAGGGTTTATGGTGACTGTCCTCCAGTTTATTTCAGTGGTTTCCAGGCACGGATGGGAGCCACTTTTCCACCATGCTGAAGTTTGCTTTTTCGCGCCCCATCGATCGTCTGCCTAGCAAAACAAATTCAAAAATAAAACAAAACCTAAACCCAAACAAACTCCGTCCCGGATTCTCACATTTCTAGGGGGTCGTGTCTTTTTCATTTAAAAACACCTGAAGCACCCTCTCATATAATTTTTTTTTTTTTTTTTTTTTTTTTGTTCTTTTCATTTCAAAATTCGTTGACAGCGCCCGGCACCATTCTCTGCAGTGCTATAGGGGAGCAGCAAGGCTCCTGGCTCCCAGAGTCGAGCGTCTTTCCTCTGTATTGGCCTTGTACACTATATACAAAAAGCTGTATAGGTTTACTAGAGCTTTTGCAAGCTTTGAAATTGGTCTTGTTGTTTGGGCAGTGGATGAGGAGGTGGCAATTTTGATGCTCTTTATAGAACAAAGACTTCCCATTGCAGGCCAACTCGCACAATCCATACAGTACTTATGTCATTAGTGAGAAAGGTGCTAAATTGTTTTTAAAGTGTAAACTTCTAGATAGTTTACTGTGATGAATAAATGAAATAATTCATAAACTAAATGGGTGATTGCCTTATATATAGCCATATGGACTATTCAGGCCTATTCCACGCAGGGACAACCCCCGGCCCCCCCCCCCCCCCCCTTCAAAGATACATTAATGATTTCTGCCGCTTGCTTACCTTAACTTAATCAGAAAAATGCCCGGCAGGACTGTCTACCAAGTACTCAAGCCCAAGCCCTCACCATAATTATATTTATATGGAAAATCCCACAGCCTCTATTTTGGTCCACCGTATGACAGAGACAATTCTCTAAAATAACACAAAATACATATATAGCCTATTATTCTATCATCAGACCCGTTGGGGTAGCGAAATATATGTATATTAGGTGAGTGACTTTCTTATATCCTTTGTTTGAATACAGACATTTTAATAAAGTAATTTTCTTGATTTATAACTTTGAGAATGCTGTTAACCCTATTCCATCTCTGTTATGAAAAGCCTACATCATCACGTTTGTACCTCCAGCTAAATTTCCGCAGAAGAAGTTATCTCGCTTCAATATATTTTTGTTATTCTTTTGACATGCTCCTCAACTGAACACTGGACATAATAATTGAGTGATGCCTTTAATGTGACTCCCAAGGAACCACACCCACTTCAATTTTTTTTTCAGGCGAGAGCTAATCGCGATCTAGTAGCTGTGAGTCCGGTCCCGCGCCGCGCGCTCTCACGCCAGGCCCATAGGCCGCGCCCAGGCCGGCCGGCCTGGCGCGCCTCCGGCTCGCATCACACTACCACACCCCCGAGGTTGCGGCGGAGCTCTAGTGCCTACACAGGGACCGCCAGGGTCAGCAGTTTCGGTGCTGTAGATGGATCAAACTATCACTATATGTTTACCCAGCATTCCATTCATAAAGGCTGCTCGGTACGTATCATGAAATTACCCAATAAGAACCATTCTAAATCACATTTTATGTCGATTAATTTCATTCTCTTAAGAATTTATTAGGTTTTGTTTATCACGGTCCCACGTGTTATAATATGTGTTGTTCAATTGGTTTCATTGTCAGATCACTGTTACGCACTCATGGGCCCTTGCCTATGTGGGACTGTGTCCAACATTCACTGTTGCAGCAGTCAAAAACAGACAACAAAATTGCTCTAAGCAAGATTTAATCTTCTTAAATTTGCTAGATTACCTTATTCATGGACTCTTCCACTCTTACTGTGCCACAAATTAGGGGATTCAGAATTGAAAGTGAAATTTTAAATAATTATTTTCCTCTCCTGTATGAATGATCTAGCCTGGAAAAGGGCCTGCTGATACACACAATAGCTATTGAAGCCTATTCACCCATAAAAGAGCTATTCTGAGTACAAGGTTATCTTCAGATAAGCTTGTACATGTATAAGACTTAAGTGACTGTTACGTATTTAATTTAGTTAATGCTGACCATCGTTGGTACGTGTTATAAAATGGCAATCAGTCATATTTGACTATCTAGAGTTCTAGACAAATATATTGTCATCAGACTTTGTTGCCGTGAGCGACATAAGCCACTGGACATCCAAACTAATTTGTACCTTCCTGGCTTCTTTCAGCACAGTTTCTGAGGTCTTCTCTTTCACTGACTTTCTAAAAATTTTGATTGGGTCAGAGTTTGCGTTTGCAACTTGGCAAATAAGCAGTCATTTCGTAAACTATCCAATATTCACAAGGCATTTCCAGTTTACTTGTAATAAATTTACAATACTGTCACTGAAATAACAAGTGAGCATGTTAAAAAGTACAAGATTGTAAGAGTATTTTTAGAACTAAAAATTAGTGAGACTCACATACATGAAATAGATTTTCATGGTCAGAAAAAATTGCATGGGAGCAATAATTGGTTAAAAAAAAGTTCATTATGAGTAATTCCAGTTATATCTTCATGTATTATAATGTTCTTTCTTTTTCTTACATGAAAAGTGCAGTATACTTAAAATATTTTTTGACTAGTTAGACAAACAACTTTCAATTTACTTGTTTCCCCTCATTTTTATTTCCCAGATAATGGACAGGATGCAGATTAATCCTTGAAGTCAGTAATATCTTCAACCACAGAGGGATATATTTGATTGTGAGATTGGATTTATTCCAATGTTGTGATTACATCACACCTGTATGCATCATGCATATATGTAGGATGAATGAACAGGAACCAACAACGAGTATGCCTGTGAAGGCTTTAGTTTATCATTGTAAGCTGAAAATAATCCTGTAGTATGATAAGACAATGTGATGACAAAGTATGAACAGACTACCACAATGATGTTAATCACAAATAAAGAACTGGTTGCCCAGCTGCAGACATTTCTCGCCTTTTCTCTGGTGATGGATGTCATCATGACATCATATGGACTCCCTCGTAAGTCCCCAGGTGAGCATGTAAAGCAAGATCCAATCAATTTTCGTTCAAATAAGTGTTGATTTTTAATTTTAATCATGTTTTATTTTTGTTCTTTCTTGGTACTTTAATAATACTTTACTTATAATAATAATAATACTTTAATAGATTTTTCTGCCATACGCTTACCTTTTTCCCATTATAAGGAGTTGTGATTAATAAGGATCAGATTTGCATCCCCATTCAGTCGCAAGATAGTGTGAAGTTGAAAGATTGGAGGATTTTGAGTGCTCCAGATTAACTGCAAGTCTTTATAGATCGGGCGCGAGCAGTTATTTTTTCATTTTTTAATGGTAAGAACTTGTTCTGTGATGGGAAGGACATCGTACAAAATTCTCAAAATTTCTTTTTAAAAGTGTAAGATTGGCTGCGCGGTAACTAGATTTGTAAATTCAACGTGATGAAGTAAATGTAATATTCTTATTCTATCAACAAGTATGCTCTAGATAGCAAATTGATTCTTGTTGTGAGCTCAGTTATCTCCATTATAGAAATTGCGTAAAATAATCCTACAGGTATGCATTGTTTTGCTGTTTAAAAGATGTGTAGACCTACTCCATTCAGTCAATAATTGATGCTTGTAGATATACACATATGTACTTTCAGTTGGTCATGATGAATTGATAATACACAAATTTTTCTTGTTTGTATTTGTGTGTGTTGATATTGCATTGTTCAACAAATTGAACATTCATTCCCCACTCCCGATTTTGCATGTATAGAACATTCTTATTAATGTCTGTGGATCGGTCATACTAATTTTCATGATTGTTTGGCCATTTTTTATTTGTTGCAGTTTGGAGGAAGATGTCAAGCCAGGTCACACCCGAGGACAGCCACCACCACCTCTTGCTGCCTCAGTCAGGTGCAGCTGTCTGGTTAGATTCCACAGCGGAGGTGGTCTGGGTGTTTGGTGGACAAGCTACTGTGAACAATAAGAATACTACTCTTGATCATCTGTGGAAATTAGATCTTCAGACCATGAATTGGATCCAAATGAAACCGAACAGAGAAAGATGGCCTTCAGGTAGACATCATGCAGTTTTGTGCTGCAAGGGAAAAGCCCTTGTTCTTGCTGGAGGAATTCAGATGTCTGGCTCTTCAAGCAAAGATGTTTGGAGGTATGATATGAATGCCAAGACTTGGGAAATAGAGGCAGGCTATGAAAGCCTGCTAGGTAATGTTACAAGATTCTGGTGCTCAGGTATGGACCTTTATGGTCTTGTCCAATATGAGTCTGATATAACACTTTTGCAGTATCACTGGGATCACAAGAGTTGGACCAAGGTCTCAACAAGAGTTGGCATGAAGAAATCCCAGTCAGAACTTAAACCAGATTTAAAGAATGTTTCCATCTATCCATTGTGGCCATCAGAGAGAGGGTTTGTCATGCTCTATGCACCTGTTGATATGAGTAAATTAACATTCAACTCTTATCAACAGCAGTTTATGGGTGCACAGTGTATTCTGTGGTTACTTGATAAAGATATTCAGTGGAAACCACTGCTCAGTGACTGCAAAACTAATGATAATTGTCGCACAACATTTCCAGCCAATGGAAAGACTGTACCTGTAGCTGTACCTGGTGACCTGCCGTCATGTCGTACACATTCTGGTACATGGGTTGAAAGTAATCATAACATATGGATGCACAGTGGTGTGTTCGATACAGAAGTGCTGCAGGATACATGGACATACAACTTACAAACAAATTCATGGACGCAGCTTGAGGACACCTGCCAGAAAGTATGTCCAGGACCGCATGGTGCCAACATTGACCCCATGACATGGACTTGCAATGACACTCTGTATCTCTTTGGTGGTCAACAAGCCCAAACCTCTTCAAATGCTACACTTCTTTCAGGTATTTGGACCATGGACGTATCCAACTTTCTGGAACATTCTATGCTAGCTGTGCCTCCTATTGGTGTATTTCTTATCTCTTTAAGTGTTACTTTCATTGTATCATTGGGGACATGTGTGATCATCATCCTCGTCAAGTGTTCATCACCAATGGCTCCCAGGATCAGGCCCCCTGTCAGGACATACGGCAAAGTGGAATATTCACCTGTCAACTCTGATGAAGTGCCATGAGGAAAATATTTGAGAAAGAGTAATTGATATTGGTTAAACTGGAAATATATAGAAGAAATTGCCATTCTGCCTATAATGTTATACTAGTAATTCACATTCCAATAAATGTATTTCCTATGTTAGTCTTTTCACCCTTCAATTAAAGAAAGTGTTTGATCCTATTTATTATAAGATGGGAATTAAATGGCAACATTTATCAAAGTTTGTTAAATACCTCATATTCATAATCTTTAATCTAGTTGTGACCCAATGAAATATGTCTGTTCCTTCTATAAAATTATATTAAAGGCATTGATTAACTTTGCCCAGGATTGAAAAAAAAAAATCACTGTTCCAGCTAATGCTGTAATCATAATTGCAAATCTTTAGCTCAGACAGGAATCGCCTGAGTTTTGTAAGCTGATCGGTCGTTTATATATCAAGATAAATACGATTGAACATTGATGTCGGGATAGAGTACCACCGAACCCTAAAGAACTCTTACGGTTGGCATACCTCGCTCTATCACAGAATACCGTACGGGCTGGAAACCCGCTCTGAAATCGCCAAGCGCTGGTGCTTGGTTTTTGTGACTGCAGCGCAGCGAAGAAGCCGAGCGACTTGCGCTAGCGATTGATCGCGATTTTCTCTTTTTTATGATAGTAAACGGGTTCCATTTTCTCTCATACTTTCACATATCCTTAATTATATATGTAGTTAGAGGACTGCACACAATTCACTGGCATTTGAGCTGATTTTACAATTTTTCACAAAGTTAATCAATCACTTTAACTCTACAGTGTGAGTCAATAAAAAGGAAACCCAGCTTCTACCCTATATGTCATTTCAATCAGTATATGTGACCCTCCTCCACAAAACGACCAATAAGTCGGAAATTTGGGTTTTTTAAATTTCTACACAGTTTGAAAGCTTAGATTCTAAGCTTTAAAATGATATATAACTTGTCTTGTTTGGACTAAGTAAACCCTTGTAAATTACAATAAGAATGTCAACGTGTCAGACAGGCTAATGACCAAAACAATAGAGAAAACGGGCTCTAAAGAAGATAGAGTGACTATTTAAGAGCACCTAATCTGTGTCCTATTGTTTGTCGCACAAAAGGTTGAGTCAAAACTCTCTAGCATACACTGTGAAGTACTAATTGGATTGGGTTGAAACTTTCCATACCTTCAGAATAGATATATTTCTTTGTTTTTTTAGAATTTGAATATCAGACAGTGCATGGTTTTTAAGCTATACCAGGAAAGTGATGTGAAGTACATTCCCAGCAAGTCGACACAGAAAGTTTCAATGTCCAGGAAAACATGGTCATTTTGAATTAGAGTAAAAACATATTTCAACAAGATATTTTAACCTGAAATTTTGTCAGATGGTAGATTAATAAATGACTTTCAGAAAATACAAAAAACTTAAAATTTCTACCCCAAACCACCCTTTTCAGTTGTTTACTCTAAAACTCCCATTGTGACTTATTGGTCGTTTTGTGGTGGAGGGTCACATATATAGATTTAATCAGAGATACTCCTATTGTAGCATATACATGTATGATGTTTTCTTTAATTTGACACTTTGATCATTAAAATCCGAACATAGACAGCTGAACAGTGATTTTTTTCCTGACTCATGTCAAATTTACCTCTGCCCAAGTTTTTAATGAAATGGACAGTCAACCCAAGGTTGGTAGAATGGTCTATATTTTCCAGTAGAATGCACTCACAAATAATGAAAGTAACTCCTGAACAAACTTGGGCAAAGGCGGTTTTGACATGCTTTTTAAAAATGGCCATTGCACAATTATCCATGATTGGATTTTAATGAGCAGGCTTACTATCAAATTAAACAGGACAGTATCAACCATTGGCAATTTCACTTGGTTATCAAAATATTATGTGTTGAATATGGGTTTCCTTTTTAATGACTCACACTGTATATATTTTTAGTGATTTTCAAGCACAACCTTCTCTGATTTTTTCCTCTGCACACTTGAAATGTAGATTACTGATTACTGGATTTATCAAGGTTAGTGTCCTTTCACCTTTTAACTTGTTGACAGTGATGCTCAAAATATCTTGGACTGGGATCTATGGAAAATGTGTGTTATGTCAAAATAAATAAAATCTTATCTATGGGTTTTGAAAGCTCTACCCAATTGAAGTTGAACTTCATTTTGCAATGAGAGCATTGATTAAAAAAAAAAAATTAAGGGGGAGGGGGGGAGAGAGGGGTTACTTGTCTAAAACAAGAGTAATCAATTCATTATTGCTATGAATAATTTTTATGTGCAATAATTTTTGCCACCTTTTCTTTTTTCTATTTTCATTTGTGAATCATTATTGCCTTTGAATGAAATTTCAAAGTTATCTAGAATTTCGAAGAACTAACAAGAGAGAACAAATTATAGAACCTCAATTCTTCCAATGATGAAGTGCATTTACAATCAGTAATTGAAAGGTGATGTATAGTAGGCTAATCTGCTAGTACCTGTTTGTTACATCATAGTTTTATTTGAAAGGTGCTGGTAATCTTTTGTTCTGGTAATGACAAAAAGGTAATTTCCATAACAATCCATCCAAATTTTTTACTGAATATTGCTTACTACAAATAGACGATATTATATCCCTCATCGTAAAATTTTTGCATAAGGAGTGTACACAACAAGAAAATGAATAGTTTTACCAGAAGAGCTGTTTCTTGCCATCTAGTTCATTTTTCCTGCTGACATCATCGAATAGTTCATTTTTTTCCCTATCACCAGACAAACAAATATACAATGACTCATTCTCGGAACTAGCTAAAACTATTCGCACTCAAGAACACCAAATAGTACAATTTGGTGTTCCTCCGATGCTAACAGTTTTAGCCAGATCCTCGAGTGCCATTGTATATTTGTATATTGTCCCCTAGAAGCCAGAATGGCATCAAACCAATATAGACTTAACAGTAACACTCTTCTGGCTCTCAGTGGAAAAATTCTGGGCCCTGTTTCATGAAACTTGCTTTCACTGACAATTTACAAGAACTGTTATAAGCTACTGAAATCCTTGCATCTGACAGGCTGAGAGCAAATCGGTAAAAATAACTGACAAGACACTTGATGAAATGCCCCCCCCCCCCCCCCGACAAACATTTGGATGGGAAATGTTTAATAGCCGACTCCTGGTACTTGTAAGCAGGGAAGATGGGGGAAGTGGGTTGATTGGACTATCGGTGTGATATATAGTCCTGTATGTGCAAATTTACATTCATTCCTTTCTGTATGCATGTAAAGTGGAACTTCGTTATAACAAACACCTTGGGACTAAGGGAATTTCCTTGTAATATCAGGTCTTAAAAAACAATAATATACAAAGGAGTTGGACCGGCAAAATTACCTTGTTTTCTTCACAATAGGTTTCCACTGTACATATAATTGTTGTGTAATTTGTGTACATTGTACTCGTCCAAACAATCATTTCATGATGAACAAATAATAATTTTGCTTCTTTACCAGAACTTGAGATTACCTTTAAGTTTAAACAAGTAACAGATCAGATTTTTAACACATTCACCAACTCTACGAGTGAAGAAGACCGTATTATTTTGTGCTAGTACACATTCCAGTAGATGTAGAGTTCTAAACTGAAATACATGTAGAAGCAGAATAATATTCAGTTGGTTCAGATCCTACTGACCCAATGATCTTCACATTCTTAAATGCCATTATATATCATAATTGACCAAAAGATTCAGCTTTAAATGTATTACATCATAAATATATATATGCAATTATACAGTGTTTGTGGATTTGATGTGGTTGTGGGCATTATGGATGCTGCTTTTTTTCCAGCTGATATCTTTAAAAACCTGGACTTTATGCATTTTATATTATGTTTAAACGAACATTTTAAATACATTTCTTACACCAACGCTCTTTTAATTCCATCTTGTTGATAATCTGACTGTCAAAACAACATATGATTTTGTAGCGAGAGTGTAATTCATCTTTGCAAATTTCTATATCATTTTTCTCTGCATATAATTGATTAGACTGATTTAAATGAGGAAACATAATTTAAAGTGTAGAAATTCCAAATTTTACAATGAATTATTTAATTACTACTGCAAACTAATGAGAAATGAGATTAGAAATAATTAACTATTCTTCAGAGAAAAGCAAATATGTGTAATAGATCTACATGTTATGGAACACAAAATGGACAGTTGCCATAAAATATACTCAACCAAAAAAGTAAGTTCCCCCAAACAGTTGCCAATGTAACTCAAGAAATGTATGATAAAATATGTTCATTCAAAAAGCAGAGTATGCAGAATTTTCTTACCCACATTTTAATAGGTTATTTGTGAAAAATTGATTATGTTTTCATATTGAAATAATGTTTTTTATTGCAGTCTGTACAAGAAAAAAAGTTGCACTTTGTGTTACATAATGCTATGCAGGGTTTAGGTGTGATTACTTTTTTCAATTCTTTTCCTCTTTAGTGAATGTAAAGATGGCTAATTTGTCATACACATTCACAAAACTGCATTAAAAATCATTACTTTTTGATGTGGTTTCATTAATTTGAATCACAAGTTATGCACCTCTACATGAACATAAGAATTGAATACATACACACATGTACACCCTGCACTGTATTGTGAAATGCAAAGTGCAACATTTTTCTTGTACCGACTGGAATAAAAATATAATAAACATAAACAAACAACCAATCAAATTATGGGTGAGAAAATTGTGCATACCTTGCTGTTAGAATGAACAGATTTCAGCAAGTATTTCTCCGGTTATAGTGAGAATTTGAAGGGGAAACTTACTTTTTTGGAACTTGAGTGTAGCATGTGCACTGCAAACTGTCTAGGTAATCTTTCTTTAAGAAACATGTATGCTAAATGTATTAGAATGAATACACAGTCAAAGAAGTGGTGTTATAAACCATTACTGTTATTTTTTCAAGTGATTAGAACGACATGGAAGTGTTTAATGCTTATTGCTTCAAGTTTAATTTTGCAGTTTATGACAATCATTATCGTGACTTCTGAGTATAGAAAGTCCACTGAAATATGTTTTTGCAAACCTTTAAATTGCAATGCACATGTTCTAAGAAATTGTTCATTCTGAGAATGTTTAGAAAAATCAGGTTTCATAATGCAAGCCAGTGCCACTATACAAGAGTAAACCACCTTTTGAAAATGTAGTACCCTTTCTATGCAATGATTTGCTCTAAAATTATGCATTCATATGATAAGCTCAGCATGTTTGCATTCCTGTGTTGTCTAGCTCATTCCTAAGTCTCCAGGTATTTTCAAAGCAATGTAAATTAACTTGCTGTTTTCTATTAAGTTCCTGTATTGGAAGATATCATTTTTGATATTTAAAAAATAATGAATTTAAATTAGTTCTTTTTTTTTCTTCAAATTAAAATTGCTTCTATTACTGTTCCCATGTTTGTCTTCCAATTTCATTCACAATTACAGCTATAGATAAACAAACTGAGGATTAAGAGAGACAAGGAGGGATATATAGAAAGATAGACATATCATGAAGAGGAAAATGGAGAAAGGGAGAGGGAGAAAGAGAGAGAAGATGTAAATAGGGATGTAAAGAAGAATAAGGAAATGGAGAGGGAGAATTGACAGGAGAGAATTAACGAAAGGGAAAGGTGGAAGAGAAAGATACTCATTTAAATGAGAAGGAAAAGAGAAAGAGGAGAGGGATAGACATTGAGATGAGAAATATAAAAGAGACAGAGAAAGAGAGGGATAGACACTGAGATGAGAAATAGGAAAGAGACAGAGAAGGAGAGAGATAGACACTGAGATGAGAAATAGGAAAGAGATAGAGAAGAATAGACACTGAGATGAGAAATAGGAAAGAGACAGAGAAGGAGAGAGATAGACACTGAGATGAGAAATAGGAAAGAGACAGAGAAGGAGAGGGATAGACACAGATGAGAAATAGGAGACAGAGAAGGAGAGGGATAGACACTGAGATGAGAAATAGGAAAGAGACAGAGAAGAATAGACACTGAGATGAGAAATAGGAAAGAGACAGAGAAGGAGAGAGATAGACACTGAGATGAGAAATAGGAAAGAGACAGAGAAGGAGAGGGATAGACACAGATGAGAAATAGGAGACAGAGAAGGAGAGGGATAGACACTGAGATGAGAAATAGGAAAGAGACAGAGAAGAATAGACACTGAGATGAGAAATAGGAAAGAGACAGAGAAGGAGAGAGATAGACACTGAGATGAGAAATAGGAAAGAGACAGAGAAGGAGAGAGATAGACACTGAGATGAGAAATAGGAAAGAGACAGAGAAGGAGAGGGATAGACACAGATGAGAAATAGGAGACAGAGAAGGAGAGGGATAGACACTGAGATGAGAAATAGGAAAGAGACAGAGAAGAATAGACACTGAGATGAGAAATAGGAAAGAGACAGAGAAGGAGAGGGATAGACACTGAGATGAGAAATAGGAAAGAGACAGAGAAGAATAGACACTGAGATGAGAAATAGGAAAGAGACAGAGAAGGAGAGAGATAGACACTGAGATGAGAAATAGGAAAGAGACAGAGAAGGAGAGGGATAGACACAGATGAGAAATAGGAAAGAGACAGGGATAGACACTGAGATGAGAAATAGGAAAGAGACAGAGAAGGAGAGGGATAGACACTGAGATGAGAAATAGGAAAGAGACAGAGGAGAGGGATAGACACTGAGATGAGAAATAGGAAAGAGACAGAAGGAGAGGGATAGACACTGAGATGAGAAATAGGAAAGAGACAGAGAAGGAGAGAGATAGACACTGAGATGAGAAATAGGAAAGAGACAGAGAAGGAGAGGGATAAACACAGATGAGAAATAGGAAAGAGACAGAGAAGGAGAGGGATAGACACTGAGATGAGAAATAGGAAAGAGACAGAGAAGGAGAGGGATAGACACTGAGATGAGAAATAGGAAAGAGACAGAGAAGGAGAGGGATAGACACAGATGAGAAATAGGAAAGAGACAGAAGGAGAGGGATAGACACTGAGATGAGAAATAGGAAAGAGACAGAGAAGGAGAGAGATAGACACTGAGATGAGATATAGGAAAGAGACAGAGAAGGAGAGGGATAAACACAGATGAGAAATAGGAAAGAGACAGAGAAGGAGAGAGATAGACACTGAGATGAGAAATAGGAAAGAGACAGAGAAGGAGAGGGATAGACACTGAGATGAGAAATAGGAGACAGAGAAGGAGAGGGATAGACACAGATGAGAAATAGGAGACAGAGAAGGAGAGTTATAGACATTGAGATGAGAAATAGGAGACAGAGAAGGAGAGGGATAGACATTGAGATGAGAAATAGGAGACAGAGAAGGAGAGGGATAGACATTGAGATGAGAAATAGGAGACAGAGAAGGAGAGGGATAGACACTGAGATGAGAAATAGGAGACAGAGAAGGAGAGGGATAGACACTGAGATGAGAAATAGGAGACAGAGAAGGAGAGGGATAGACATTGAGATGAGAAATAGGAGACAGAGAAGGAGAGGGATAGACACTGAGATGAGAAATAGGAGACAGAGAAGGAGAGGGATAGACATTGAGATGAGAAATAGGAGACAGAGAAGGAGAGGGATAGACACTGAGATGAGAAATAGGAGACAGAGAAGGAGAGAGATAGACATTGAGATGAGAAATAGGAGACAGAGGAGAGGGATAGACACTGAGATGAGAAATAGGAGACAGAGAAGGAGAGGGATAGACATTGAGATGAGAAATAGGAGACAGAGAAGGAGAGGGATAGACACTGAGATGAGAAATAGGAGACAGAGAAGGAGAGGGATAGACACTGAGATGAGAAATAGGAGACAGAGAAGGAGAGGGATAGACACTGAGATGAGAAATAGGAGACAGAGAAGGAGAGGGATAGACATTGAGATGAGAAATAGGAGACAGAGAAGGAGAGGGATAGACACTGAGATGAGAAATAGGAGACAGAGAAGGAGAGGGATAGACACTGAGATGAGAAATAGGAGACAGAGAAGGAGAGGGATAGACATTGAGATGAGAAATAGGAGACAGAGAAGGAGAGGGATAGACACTGAGATGAGAAATAGGAGACAGAGAAGGAGAGGGATAGACCCCGGGGGGGCACTCACGTATATTGGTGGTACGGGGACGTGCCGCTTTGATGACCCCCTTTTTCAGACCCCGATTTCCGTTCTCTAGATACTCAGTTCCGCTCAGGAGCCGCTCAGCCCCGCTCTGAAGACCCCGTTATGAAACATATCCATTCGCATGCGGCCGGGAGCGTGGCGGAGGCAGTGGTCGCTCGACCTGGTCTCGCGCCCTAGGCCCTTTCGTCGCGCGAGCCTTGAAAACTGCTCCAGCTAGCTAGCTACTAGCGCTACACGGCGCGGGCGCGGCCCCCGGCGCGGCCCGTCCCGAGATCCTGCGATAGCGAAGGTGTACCGCCGATAAAGCGAGGTTAGTTTTGTAGTTCCCTAGACCCTGTTTTTCACTCTGCCCAATAGATCATAGTTCCCAAGACCCCGTATTTTACACCTTGAAGTCAGTTCCTTAGACCCCCTTTTCGGGGATTCGTGAGGCACACCCCCGTCAAAATATAATTCGAGTGCCCCCCCCCGGGGATAGACATTGAGATGAGAAATAGGAAAGAGACAGAGAAGGAGAGGGCTAGACATTGAGATGAGAAATAGGAAAAAGACAGAGAAGGAGAGGGCTAGACATTGAGATGAGAAATAGGAAAGAGACAGAGAAGAATAGACACTGAGATGAGAATGAGTAAATGGAAAGGGAGGAAGAGAATGATAAGCAAGAGGAGCGAATGGGGAGAGGAATGTGGAAAAATGAAGAATAGCAACATTGGAGAGGGATGAAAGGACAAGTCACCACAGAGAGACAAATGAGTTAATTGAGAAAGAGAGACGGGAAGAGAGAAGACACGTACAATCAGGGGAGCATTTCATCAAGTGTCTTGTCAGTGATTTTTGCTGACAAATCTGCTCTCAGCCAATCAGGTGCAAAGATTTCAGTAGCTTATAACAGTTGTCGGTAAAAATGACTGACAAAACGCTCCCCTGAAGGCAAGAAAAAAGAGAAGTAAATATATACATGCTGGTCCAAATGAAATATGGCAGCAAGGAACAAGGGAACAGGCATACAACATAATACAGTGGTAGAAGAGAGAATGGTGGAAAAAAGAAATCTAGACATTTCATTCTCCACCCCTTCTCTCTTCATTTTCTCCGTTAGTCTTTACCCGATTCACTCCTTTATCTCACTTTCACTTTTACCCTCTTCCGTTCCCGATTCAAAGGTATGTACTATAAACCCAGGAACTTTTGCATGTTTTAAACGTGTGGATTTTGAGAATGGTCCAAAGTCTGGAGTCATGCCAAGATCAAACCGACAACGCTGAATTCATGAAACTATGACAATACATAATTTATGCAACTATGGAAGTTTGTGGTCTTACAATTTATTTTTTGAATTCTTTCTCATCTTTCCCCTCTCTCTCTCTCTCTCTCTCTATCTCCATCTATCTCATTCATGCTTTCCTGAAAGATATTTTCATGTAGCAGATTGAATTGTGCATTGAATGTCTGATGCTTTGAGAAAAAAAAAATATTTGTGTAAATTTTAAGATAAAAGATTTAATATTTAGTGTAAAAAGAGACAATTACATCTTATTTGTCTGTTTGCAACAACGCTATAAAGGCCACCATTTTCACAAAAATTGAAATTCATGTGCACACGATCCGTTGAAAACCATTTTACTTGGTGTGTGTTTTTACAGTGACCTTGCTGTCTCTCGCACTTTAGATTGCCTCCCACCCCCACATGATAACATGTTGTACCTATCAGCAACATAAATCAAATATGAAAGGAGAAAGAAGCATCATTGAGTAGCACAAGTCAGGTCAAGTACATGATTGAGATTGTCATCTTTTATATTTTATATTATAATGTAAGGAAGATTGCCAAACTGCTCCTCACCTAGAGAGTTCTTGAGATGACAAGTATAATTGGGAGTCAAATAAACTTTACTTTAAAAAAATCAAATTTATGAAACTACCTTTGACCTCTTTCACACTGAAAATGACCCTTCACGCTACATTTAATAGGGACACTGATTTTCCGTTTCAAAAAATGGCTTTTTCCGGTTCAGAAAATCTGGAATTCCGTTTCAGATGGGCTGAAAAACGAAAAAAAATCCCGTTTTCCCATAGATTTCATACACATGAAAAAACTAAAATTCCATTTACATAAGATTTGCATACAAATATGAACTTATAGGGTACCTATTGTACGTTGTGTGTCACAATCTCCATTGGTCCAGCGAAACAAAATGGCAGCGCCCTGTCTCTAAAGAATCTGATGAATATCGCTGAGTATTAAAAGTTATTAACCATGACTTTAGGCCCAATATTTTTTCACTGCATAACAAATCAAAAGAATAGTGTAAGTTTTACGATTTTATTCTGGAAAACATTCAAAACATGAAAAATGTTGAGGTGAAAGGGGTTTTCCGCGACTTTCCGTTCCAAATTGCATTTTCCGTTTCAAATGGTCATTTCCGTGAATTCCGTCCGTTTTCCGTGATCGCGAAAAATCAGTGTCCCTAATTTAAACAGTATATACAACACAACAGCAAATATATATACAGTTCAGAAATTTATTATGTCAGGAAAGAGCTTTTTCTTTTTTTCTTCCTCCTGAGACAAACATGGTAGATGGATTGTGATAATCAACAAGTGTACATCTAACACAACATTCCTAACCATCAAGTTTGCATAATAAAAGTATGTACAAAATTAAGAAACAGGTCATAGTCATCTTCCTATGCTCTTCTAATAGCGAAGGCAAGAATATATAAATCAAGTACCAATAAACATCAAAGAATGTATCTGCATGTAGGGGTGTGATATCAAATATTCACTTGTATGGCTATTTTCTTTCCCTTTACTAAAATCAAGTGTCAGATGGATGACTTGTTGTTTTAGAATCCTTAATTTTGTGTGTGAGATAACTTGATTTATTTTTACAACTCGGCGAAAATATTAAGACATGAAGTTGAAATGCCAGCCTTGAATTCTAGAAGTATGACATATTGGTAAACACTACATAAACATGAAAAACAATACATAATATACATCATCATGATATTCACTGTTCCACGCTATACCTCCTGATGACTTTCACTAAAAAGCTGCTGTAGCTCTACTGATGCAATGCATAATTTATAATATATACTAAAAATGTGTAATGGTGTATCAAGAGCAATGAACGGATGCATGACAAATCCTGATGCCGGAATGTTTTTTTCCTCTGTAAAATGACTCATGGAGACTGAAAAAGAATTACTTTCCATGATTACCATTTAACAAATTTCACAATGGACAGAAAAAAAAAATGTCACTGACATACCAAAAGTTATATTTAATGAGTAAATCCAATCAAAACCTCAAACATCAAATAACAAAAACCAAATATCTCAATCTACAAAACAATGGTTCCAAAATACAAACAATGACAATTTCCCCTTATAATTAACTATATACAAACTGTTTTATTTCACATGTTCACAATCAAGGTCACCCATCTTCATTAACCATCTTTTTTTTTCACATTTACCTTTCAAATTGTATTTACACCATTTTGTTTTTCTCAACGACTGAAGGTTTAAATGGAGGTACAAAGTAACAGATAATCCATGACCTCACTAAATTTACATTCAAAAAGTTCATAAAATATCATGCAAGCTTAAAAAAATATCAAGTCAACCTACTCACAGAGAAATCTGAACAAGTCAAACCACCACGATTTGAGACTATAGTCATGATCTGGGTAATCATTCCAATCTTGTTCTTAGACTACCTCTTTTACTCCATATTGATTTACTGGCTGGACCCAGATCCTCCATAGTTGCCGTAGTTGCTGTAGTACTGGGCATACTGCTGAGCATACTGAGGATTCTGCTGGTAGTATTGCTGATACTGTTGTTGATAGTTGGCATACTGTTGCTGTGACGACTGCTGCTGCGTTGACTGGCTCTGCTGCTGCTGCTGATACTGCTGATTGTAGCTGTTGCCCTGGTTGTAGTTGCCGCTGGAGCTGGTGTTTCCACCATACCCTGAAGTGTTGCTGTAGTTTGATGAGGAGCCATAGCCTTGGTTTGAGCTGTAGTTGCCTGAACTGCCACTACCATAGCTCGACTGCTGGTTGTAACTCGACTGCCTATTCTGTTGATAGTTGGACTGCAAAGTGAAGATGTCGAATAAGTTATAATTAAAATATGTTTTTGTAATACAAAATATATGTCTCATATCACATATTAATATAGAATAATAAACTGCATGAATAGGCACAATTTACCTCAACAACTTGTCACAATATCCTATTTCTGATGAGTTACAATTCAGGATTCATAACAAATGGGAATCATTAAATCTGCAAGATACATTTCAATCTTTCAACAATTAATTTCGAGTAAATCTTGATGTGTGGAAACACAAATGAGTAGCAATGCATGTGGGTAACTGGATTTTGAAGATGAAGAGTCAAATCAAGGGCATATATGATACTCGTGTACTGAATTTCTTCCTCTCACCTGGTTTCCATATTTGTTGTATGAGCCTTGGTTCTGACGGTTGCCATAGCTTCCACCACTGCTCTGGCTACCATAACCACCAGAGCTTGAATTCCGGTTGTAGTTGCTTCCACCGCTTCCATAGCTTGAGCTTCCACGGTTACCTCCATAGCTGCCGCCACTGCCTCCTCCATATCCACCACCTCCATATCCACCACCGCCATATCCTCCACCGCCGCCACGTCCACCACCATAGCCACCACCACCACGACCACCGCCATATCCACCTCCACCACCACGATTCCAACCTGCAGAAAGGGAGTAAAATGACAAGGAATACGAAATTACTTGCCTGACTAAATCTATGCATAACAGGAAATCTACAAAGAATCTTGTACAAGCCAACTGACAAATTGCAAATCATAACTCACAGTATTTTGGCTTTAACATGGTGTACCATAAGCTTACTGAAAATAAAGACTTTTGTTAGGATGCCATCCAATTGATACTCCTTCAACCCTTACTGTACTGGGCTATTTCAAGCTCTTCTCTGACTTGGGGGGGGGGGAGGCCTCTGATCTCAGCTGTGACATGACCAATGTGGACAAAATTTAGCATGGACTTCGAGAATCTTGTACAGAACACAAATCCATTGTTATTTTAGGTAAATCTTTTTTTCCCTATTTAATATTATAATTTATGCAAATTATATGCCTAAATATACATTGTGATTGGCCTTTGAGAAAAAATTTCAATGCAAGAGGTTCTTCCTAAATCTTAAATCATTACAGAAGAAAAAAACTTTATAATTTTAATTCTTATGTATTCGTATTCTTATGTATTCTTATGTATTTCTTTGTTTTTCAACTAATTTTTTTACTGTTTTTTAAATTTGTTTCAGAGTGTTATCTGAACCAATATTCAGTTAGAATAGATGATAATTACAGCTTAAAGAGGAAATTATAGGTGATAAAGGAGGAAAATGAGGAAGTACAGTGACTCATTTGTTTTGTACACAAAACTCTAAAATTTTCCCGTTTTTCAGGCTAACATGAGGTCATATAAAGTCACGAGACTCAGTAATGGTATGACCGATCTTGTGTAAACTTGGTGTCGAAAGGTGCGCAAGACTTATAAGAAAAAAGTTGCAAAGTTGCATGGTGCAAAAGGCAGTGGTTTGAAATGAGCGACAAAATTTGTCTGGGGGGGCCTTGCAGCCCCCCCCCCCCCCTGCAGTACTGTAAGGGTTAATATTTGCTTGAGTGCAGTGGAATAATGTTGTACCAATCAATATATAAACCTTCATACAGATAGTGGAATAACTGAATTAAATCAAGCAGGGTTGGCACGATTTAAATCATGATTTTTCAAAATTCTTGAAATACTTCAGTAATTTTGTTGCTAACATTGTTGATGTGACAAACAAGAAAATATCTCTCAAAATTATGGTTTGATTTTTTTCTTCATTTTATGGCTTAAAATAAGGGAGAGTTTTTGTACTCCAAATAATGTCTGATATTAGATCTACCAAAATAATTTGTTTCTTTTCTATGGGAGCAACATATTAAGGCTACAACTAAAATAATCTAATAAATTGATTTAAATCAAATAAATCAGATTTTTACAATCTTTTAAAAGAAAAATTATTTTTTACCAACCCTGCAATCAAGCATCAATTCAAATAATAAAATGTCATAATAATACAAGAGGTGATAGTTTACCTCCTTCACGGTAGCCTCCTCTGTATCCACCACCACCACCATAGCCTCCTCGACGGTCACCATGATCGTAGCCTCCTCCAGACCGATAGCCACCACCGCTGTTGTATCCATAGCCTCCTCTGCGATCGTCGTGACGACCGTATCCGCCACGGTCATAGCCTCCTCTGAAGTCTCGACCACCGGGACGACGGTCAAAGCGAGGTTTGAGTCCTCCGGCATCCTTGCCTTCCTTGCGGTAGCGCTCCACCAGGGGCTTACTCTCTTCCTCGCTCAGCTCAATGTACTCCACCTCATCAAACAGCACACCCTTCTCAGGTAGCTCAAAGTTGGCTACATAAATTAAGAGTGTGGGTTAGTACAAAAGGATAAAGTAAATTAGAACGCAGAAATGGAGCCAAATGATACTTAGAGGTTACTACACTACACTTACTGTACGGTTGCCTACATTAACACTCTTACAGGCTAATTCTACAAGAGAGTAAGACGATGGGTGATTACATTTGTTTGAGCCATTTCTGGCTATTGATCCCTACCTTTCATCTCATTCACAGCGTGGTCCGGGACGTCCTTGCCTTCTTCTTTAGTGCGTTTTTCCACCCGCTTCTTAAACTCTTCATCACTGGGAACTAATACGATTGCTTTGGTGCTGAAACCCTCAAAAGGGCGCATTTTTCTTCTTCTTGCGGAGGGATACACATTTGTCTGACAGCAGCATTGGAGTAGGAGAGAATAATAGTGATTATTTCTGATTCCATTCATGGGCTATCAAAGCCGCATCTTCATTCAATTCTCTGTAATGATAAGTCCATACATGTTACTCAAATGGTCAAAACAATAAGTTTGTTTTCATATACAAACCCATCTGAAAAAAAGAAGAGGTTAGTAGGGTTGCCTCGTGCACAAAACTGAAGTTCAAAGCCAGTAGGTCCAAAAAATATAATGCATCAAATCTTCAAATCTACCTCTTACACTGAGATGCCATTGATGATACTTAACAATATTACATAATACACTATTCCTTAGTTCAAAAATACAATAAAATATTAAATCACACACATTATTATTATTATTAGAGAGCTTTTACGTACTTAGGTACTACAAGCATTGATGCAACATCAAAACACATCGAGATGAACATGAATAACTTTCTTTCAACAAAAGAAAATTACTAAATAATGCATGCAGAGTACCTTATGAAAATTCACCACTTCATAGAACAGCCGACAACAAAGATAATGCCTCTGATATGGTAGACAAAATATCCTTTCTTTGTAGTTCTGTCATTTTGACATCATCAATTCTGAAGATTTGTCTAAAATACCACTGATGTACAAATCTTAGTTCCACACTACCTTATGATTTGTGCAGTTATGCATTGATTCATGAGAGGTGCATCCCATCTACATCATGAATATAGTATCTCCAAAAATGACCCAATGGAAGCCAATAAGGACTGAGGAACCCTTTGCTACAGATTCTTAATATGCAAGATTTTCACTTTGAAATCTCTATATCATTTAAATCACATTTCATTAAAAAAGAGAAGTATGTAGTGCTATACTCAATAACTAAATGCTTGTAAAAATGGTTACTTCAAATGAATTGAAAGCAGGGTAAAAATATGATTTTGATAACAAGGACAATTTTTTAGCCCCAAACTGGACTTGGTCATCACATTTATGTATCACAACCCATTGACATAAATAATTTATCATGGAAGCTTTTCTTCCATTTATAGTTGCTCTTTTCGAATGTGGGAGGAGAAAGAGGCAAAATGCCTTTAGGCCCATTCTATTCTTTTCCTGATTCCAAGCACTGTTGGTCTATCTCACTTGGGCCTTATCTCTCTATGTAACAACCAATAGCTCCATTCATACAAGTTCAATTATAAAGGAAACTCCAGACTTTCTTCTTAATTATCCATATCACAACTTATTTCAATCTGATAATACAATCCTCTTTAAAATGCTGCTATTCTGTAAGGCATGATCAAACAGGTTTACTTTTGTTGAATTCAGAGAAGACCAACACATTTTCGTCAAAAATCAACTTATTTAGCACTTGACATACTATCCTGCAACCGTCGTCTTGGTTCTAATTTAAATTTTGTCATGAAGAATCGTAGCATCAGAGAACGTCTTTGCAGTTTTATTTCGCCTTTCTTCTTCCAGGCTACATTTAAGTTATCCAAGCTACCAGATTTTTTCCTCTAATTTTGAACCCTTAGTGCTCATCATACATGGTATTTGGTTCAATACTTTTTATTTTTATGAGTCACTAAAATAAGCATATCTTTGTTGTAATAAAATACATTGAAAGTCACTTAGGTCATTACACCTCATTACACCATGTGCAAGTACTACAAGATTGAATGACTGGTACCAACTAAATCATTTCTTCAATAGGTAAAATAATGACGAAATTCCAATAATTCATTAGATAGTATTAACTACAAATAATTTTAAAATCTACACTCTAAACTGTTACCATTTTAGTAAAACCAATGGCATGCCCACTTGTTTGGTAAGAGGTATGTTCTATTGATTTGTAATGCACTGAGAATTTCAATTCTTTTGGGGTAATCTTTCAGCATTATGCAACAAGGCAATGAGTTCAGTACGAAACTCACTCTTTTCCTCCAGTCGGACAACATACCTGGTCAAGAATGTAGTTGCGGCGCTTCCTGGCTGCAACCTCGAAGAATCGATTCAAGCACTTTGAAGCCAAGTCCATCAACTTGTCCCAACGACCGGCATAGTTGCGCTGACGGCGAAGTCCCATCACCTATAAATATAGTTAATGAATATTATACTAATATTTGACAATCCCAACATTTTACATTCTCTATCTTGTAATAGAGCTGCAAATATTCAAGTCTGGATATATATTTGAGGTGACTTGAAGTGTAACTATTTTAACAAGCAAATAATGTATTTCACTGCATTAAAAAATTATATTAAAGCTCATGTACAGTATTGGTAGCAAAAAGGAAATTGGAGAGAAACATGTTAAATATAGTCTCATGTTGTTCTCCTTGTATCAAAAGATGTCTGTAAGAGATCATTTGGTATTCCATCTATGATTTCTGGTGAATTTCAGTGAAATATCTGTAAGGAATGCTTGATCACTGCCATTATGCTTAGGTAGGACCCTTCCATCCCCGACGGCTCCCCGCACAGCAATCTTGGGGCTTCGCACAGAGACAGCATGTGTATCACTGTGTGTAGCTACTCATTGGTTTTACACGTGTGTTTAGAGTGTATAGCACATGCTGCCTTTGTTGGGATTTTACGTGCCTGTCCCGGCACATAAATTAGTTTTTGCCTCTTATTTAATATTAAACTTTAGGAGGCGAAATCTTCACATTGTCTTAGTATTGCTAGTATCTTGCTATTTATCAACAAAAATTGAAGAAATCTGACGAACAGCTTTTTAGGGCTTACCAAAACTAAACATGACCTTTAAAAAAATGTTCATTTAGTACCGGCTACAAAACCTCTGGTATGTTGGTATCAAAAGGGCCCTAAATATTTACATCTTGGATAGAATCGCATTCATTTCTTCATGTATTTTCTTGCATGAGGAAGGATTTGGCTCTGTACAAGTATTTCACACTTGCTCAATCTCATCAAATGCCACCAGTTTTTGGCACTTGGCTTGACATATGACCCTACCTTCATCTTATCCATGATGAGATTGGTACCAAGGATGTAGTACTTCTTGTCAGTCATCTCTTTGCATGCCTTGATGGTCCATGTTGTCTTGCCAGAGCCAGGTAGACCTACCATCATCAGCAGCTAGACATCAAAAATAAGCCATAATTAGTAGTTACATAAGAGGGGCACAATTGGAGTGTAATAAAATTGATGTTGATGAATGTTCATTTCGCATTTTATGAGCATCCCCAAATAATCATGAATTTGTAATTATTACCCGATTATGCTCACAGTCGCAGATTATCCCTCAACCTCTCTCTTACAAATCAACTGAAAAGGGTGTTTTATTCCCAAATATTTTCTGCTTTGAATAGATTGTGAGAAAATTTTTGAAGGATAATACGAGAAATGTTACACAAGAAACTGATTTTTTTTCTTTTCTAGAAATCACTGATACACACAAGTGGTATGTTTAATGCCACAAACATTCCTGACATATAGCACAAAAATATAGGTAATCCAGCTCAATAGAATATATTCCATGAATAATGGCAGAATAAATAATAGATCATATTTAATACTTTGACCTTACAATGCATTGTCATGAACAAAGTACAGAAAATATAAACATAACATGTATAATACAAAACTGGGCAACACAACAAAAAGACAATGCTTAGGTCAGTCATTTTTTCTTTTCTTTACTTTGGTGGGTATTTTCAGTGAAAATCATTAGCTACTTTACAGAAGGGGCCAACACTAGTGTTGCAACGAATCACCGAAATTTTGATTCGATTCGATTCGGGTTCGTTTGATATTTTTTCCCCCGAAATTCGTTTCGATTCGGATTCGGAATAATTATTATTTTTTTAAATAAAAAGTCGGAAATCGCCTTTACATGTGTGTTTTTCTGTTTTGACTTCCTTCTTATTTAACATGCGAAGCGCGGGGATCCGCGATTCTTGATGTTGATTATTCACTCGAATACAGAATTACTGGCACACAAAAATATCAAATTCAAATAATTAATCTTACTTGTGAATTGTGATAGCCGCATCATGGAACCTACGTTTGTTCATAATGCGAGAAATAAAGGCTTTCGTCGTGTATATATATCCGGTAGAAGATTGCCAATTTGATGAGAGAAAACGTTGCACCGATATCAATGTGATGTGGTTATTGCAAACACTCGTACGAAGTTACAAACGCCCGTATTCTATCCTGGTCAATTATACAATCATCAAATTGACGGTGCGATAAAATTATCGCTAACTCGGTCGCTAACTTCAGTTTTTTCTCTCGCGAGCGACGTTCCGCTTTACCACTGATCTCTATGGAAAAATATTCCTATCGTTCCAAACTAAATTAGCGACTAGTATTTTATCGCACTGTCAATTTGATGACTGTATAATAGACCAAGATAGAATACGGGCGTTTGTAATTTCGTACGAGTGTTCGCAATAACCAGATCACATTGATATCGGTACAACGTTTTCTCTCATCAAATTGGCAATCTTCTTCTGGACACACGCATTATTTCTAGCAATGTGAACAAACGAAACGAACATGGGTCCCATGCAGCTATCCAACGTAAGATTAATCATTTGAATTTGATTTGAATTTGATATTTGTTTGTCCACGATTTAATTTTGCATTAAAAAATTGTGAATTCTCAATTAAATGCTGTACATGTAGTTCCCAAATCTTCAGAATCTTCCGAATCTTCCGAACCTCCAAATCTTCCGAATCAAGCAACAAAATTCGGATTCGGCAGGATTCGTTTCGACAACGCAAATTCGCGAATTTTCAGTTCGGTTCGGTTCGGAAATTCGGAAACAACACTAGCCAACACCAATAGGCTTTGTATAAACTGACACTCTGAAGTCTCTGACAAGAATCTGTGAATATCATTCCAGAAATCAGAAGAGGCAAAAAATGGATGCTTTGGGAACAAAGAAACACCAATGCGGCACAGTGAAAAGAAAATGAAACAAACTTCAAACATCATGCATGTATACATGTAGAAACACTCAGACTTTAATTCTGTAAATTGGAGAAATTTAGAAAGAAGATCTCTTGGAACATTTGTAACTGTTCATGAATCTTAGTTGATCATGATGATTTCAGTACTTACTTCTAAAAAGGCTTTACCATCATTTAGAAGAGCCATATTCCTATATCAAACTTATTGAATTTCTTGATGAAATATGTCCATTTATAGTCAAGAATTGTAATTCCGAACAGATCGTATTACCGAACGTGTACTGTTAAGCGCCTAAAATGGGTTTTCATACGCGTGGCATTACGCGTATGAAAACCACACTACTGAAACAAAGGTTGTGTCTTTTTCCCATAGGTTTCACACGTTCGGAAATACAGTACCTTTTTCAAGGGACCAAAACGCCGCGTCGTTGGGAAGGGGTTCACTCGGAAGGGAATATCGTATTAAATGTACGTTGTCTTTTTAAAATTCCATCAACTTCTTTTTCTGTAGGACTTTGAGCATTCATTATGTAAGTTTGACAGATATCCGTTTGATATTTTATTTGCTATCGTTGATTTTCTGAAAAGTGTTCGGACACTGGATCCACTACCATACATCCCATTTCAATTACAGTTCTTGTTGACATCACTACTAGCCTGTCCTATACAATACAGTTTATGGACTGTTTCTCTATGCAGACATAATATTTGTATTTTGTTACACAACAATGTACTAAGCAAACTGCAAATACATGAATGACTTTTCACAAATATGAATAACTTTTCACACATGAATTACTTTTCACACACAATAAAACATGTATACAATTCCATCCAACAAATAAATTCATGTACATGTACACACACATACACAATATCTACTCATACATTAGCCAGCTATTGATTTTTCAAAACCAAATTATGAAATTTCTGCATAACCCTAGAGAACATTTAGCCATAATCTTGAATTTTATTCTGTATGGAAAACTAGGTTTTCCTTAAACTCTCAATGAATTCTGCCTCGAGAGGTAACGAGCTTAGGGCATTTTGGAAAAAGACAGTCTGGCTGCACATCCTTGAATGAGAGAGACTTTTCCAGAAGTTGCCTACACTCCTGCCACACAGTATCCTGTTCAGCAACTGGGATGTTGTACAGCTCAAAGATGTGATGCTGAATCTCACATATCCTGGGACACTTGGCTGTAACAGATGGCTGAGAACCTGTCTTCTTGCCTGGGAACAACTTCCTTGCCAAACGCAGAGCACATATTCGGTAGTTGGCGCTAGACTTGTAGATTTTTTCAACCTCTGATGCGTGCAACATGACTTTGGATGGTTTTGCCTTTGGTCCTCTGGCTGCAACACTTCTTCTTTCAATTTCACCTGATTTGGATGGATTTATGGAAGAACGCATCTTTCCATGCCCAGCCTTGGGTACAATGGGGGCATCAGGGATTTGCTTAAGAGAGACAAAGGATGGTGTTGGTGAGCGAGACATCTTTTTGCCAGCTGATTTTCTTCTCACAGTACCTGCTGCTGATGCTGGAGACAGCCTGTTCAACTTTGTCTTGGGAGCTTGTGCCTTCTTACTGCTCAGAGAGCAAATGTCTTCTTTCTCATCATCTTGCTGTAAAGCTAAAGAAAGGCGACTGTTCATCTGGTTTATGTTTGCTACTAGCGTTTCCAAAATCCCATAACTCTCCTTTGGTTTGTCATGGTTGGCTGAGTACGTGTCTTGAAGACCCTGGAGGCCCAACTTGGGATTAGGAGGATCAAATGTCTGGGGAACAGCATTTTGATCGTGGGTGTGCTTCACTAAGCAAGAAGTCTGGTAGAGACTGATTAAACGAGCTTCCAGTAACTTCTTCAAGCTCTTACTAATAATATCATCACTACTCAGGATCATGTCTTCGGTCATCTACAAATATGACAAGATACGATAATGGTATAATCAACTCATCTACATGACAAGGTTCAAATGTTTTATATTGCAAATGTCTTCATTAAAAAATAGAGTAGTATTTGTATTGATGCAGATAAATAATCTTCTTCATGGCTTTTAAATAAACCTTTTAAAAAAGTGGATGTAGTGTAGGAAATTCACATCTTATACAGAAACTGCAATTTATGATGAAAAAAAAATGCTACTTAAATGAACAGGGTTCGTTTTTGCTTTATATTCACAATCTTTGATCAGCAACGTAAGCATTATGCATAATAGTTCCTGGATGCATCATGGCTCAAAACACACACCTTATTCTGATATTCAAAGGAGACAGGACATGGAAGATACTGGACCAGCATCTCAACATCTTCTGCATTTCCTGCATATGAGGAATAATAATGTACATCACCTAAAACAGAATCACTGCAATGATCAGCTCCATTCTGCTACTTATATGGAGACATTCGTTCATCTAAAAGAGGAATCATTTTATCTTTAAATGTGAGCTGGATTACTCTTATAAATTAAAGAGTACAAACTTATATGACCCCCCCCCCCCCTGGTCAAAAATATGTTTGACCTTCCATATATTATATGACCAATATTTCTTTAAATGATGATGATGATAAATAATCAAATTATTCCATGCAGAAGCTGATGCTGCTGTTAGCACTTACGCAGAACAGATAACACTTTTCCACGATGAAGGGACCCCTTCCTCCTGACAGTTACAAACGTATGTTGGACACTCATTCCTTCCATAATATGAACAGCTGGTATGATACAAGGGCTCCACTCATCCGCAAAACCAACCAGCACAGCAACATTCTGGGAAGGGGAAAGAAAGGTCTCTGACCAGCAGCTTGCTGCGAAGATATGATAATGATAGGTGCTCATTCCAGTAAGTTGCTGCTAGCTGAGATGACAGTATGATGTTGGGTGCTGATGATGGTATAATGTCAGGTGCCGATGATAGGAGTTGCAGTCATGAATCCAGTCTCAGACTCAAGTGTGACAATCTGTGCAACCGTGGGTTAGTTGTGCCACTGATGACTAATGTGGGGCTTGTATTAGAGTACCAATGTAGCCATCAGTGCCACACGCAGAGATATGGCTTCTCCAACTGGAGCTATTCAGTTACTTAATTGTAACATTATCTTGAAATAATAAGTCTTCACAATAAAAAAGTAATTCCACAAATATTGATTCCTGCTGCTGTTTGACATTCATTGCAAAGCAAATGAAATAGCAATATTTTTAAAATCACAATACAAACACACTCTATTATAATCTTTTATTATTTTTATTTTATTGATCAAAACACAAACATAATTCCACATTCAAATAACAAATAACACAGAGTGACAGAGACATACATGTAACACTTAAACAAAAATGAACAAAGGAACATGTAATGTAATCAAACAAACAAAAAACATATTACTGTTATAAAAATAATAATGACATGTGATTTTGTTATTGAGCATTGAGTTGTGTATTGATTTAACACCAGATTCTGTTGAACAAGTTCTACTGTTACAACCATTAGCAAATGATGAGATATACATGTATATGATCTATTTTCCACAATCTATTACTACAAAATGTTAAATAAAAACTTGTTAAACCACGAACAACTAATCTGGTCTTTGCACAGTTGTTTCACAATTGTGACAAATTCACATTCTTTCATAAATGAAATTCATCAAGTGGCTAACATAGCATGGGTAATCACAATATCTGCTGGATTTCAACATTATTGACCTCAGATGTTAACACTAGTTCAGTCTCTTCATGATTGTGAGTGCTCATTCAGAAGCAGAACTGGCAGTGTGATTATCATCACAGGACATCATCTTTGATTAACCAACTGATCACTGGCAGTCAATCAAAGGCATCCTTTCTTCCTATCCCAAATATCATTAAAATATTTTACCTTATTCATGGTAATTCATGTCCAATGAGACTTCTCTAAATCTAAAACAAGTTAAAAATACACAATCCTTATAATCTAACAATGAACTTGAAATCTGTAACAAGGGCACAAACAATACTTTTTCTATATATTTTACACTTGAGTTTGCATGAACCTCCCCCCTCCCCCCCCCAAAAAAAAGGATAGCAAGAAAATACGTAAATGCAACAAATAGGCTCTCGGATATGTTACTAGACCTGTATGGCGAAGACTTACCTCGCATTCCTTCTTGGTTGCAGGAGGTTTAGGTCCACGTTCTGTGTCCTCAGCAGGCAGTTGACCAATGAAAGAGAATCCTTCTTTGAGAGGGAAGTACGGCTCCTCCTAAGTAACAAAATGTTAATTATAAACATTAGCAGTGAAAATAGTGGAAGAAAAATAAAAACAAGTTTGTTTTTTTTTCATTTGCCAGAGCCCAAACTCCTTCACTCTAAAATAACTGATAGTAGAATGATGAGAAAGAAAACAAAATGACACCACAGATGAGACAGATTTTGTTTAATTCTCAGATAGCAACACTAGTTTAGTTTCTTCATGATTGTGAGTGCTCAATCAGAAGCAGAACTGGCAGTGTACATTTCATCATAGAATTTAAAACTCCAAAGCAGAATACAAAATGGGCATTGGTTGCACAAAGGAAGTGATGTTTGCTGTTTTGACCTACCTTCTGGCCCAAGTTGACCTCGACTGAGATGTTCTTGACCATGACATGAGGGTACAGGGCTTGACCATTCATGTCTTCCTCAATAGTGAAGGCAACACCCAGATCAGTGCCGTTCTTGGTGTATGAGATCGTAGGCTTCTCTCCTTCAAAGTCCTGCAATCAGATCAAAAGAAAACCCTGAGAATTGACAATTCCTCTACATTGATGTGACTAAATAATCAAATTGTACACAAATAATAAAGAATTTGTAATATATCATCTATATTTCTCTCCATCTTGATCATTGTTAAAAATACCAGAGTATCTTTGCTTGACACATCCTAGAACTCGCATTCAGTTCCTCACATGTGCAATGACAGGCAGCACAAAAATGCAATTGAACTTTTTTTCATGTACTTCAAAAGAAACTGCAAGTATGACAACCAACCAGGACAGCTTTAGTTAATTCTCAGATAGTAACACTAGTTCAGTCTCTTCATGTTTGTAAGTGCTCAATCAGAAGCAGAACTGGCAGTGCAGGTATCATCATAGAATAACACGTCAATTTCTAAGCTTATATTTTCAGGATGGTAAATTCTAATTACATGACTTCTGCACTTTGTACATTTTACAGAGGCTGTAACATCTTTGGTATGTAGAAAACAATAGAAGACTTACCACATATGCTCCAATGACATCACCAACACCAAACTTCTCCCCATAGTTTTCAAATTTGCATTTGACTGATGCCTTTCCTGTCCCACCATACCCATAGGAAAAGTCTTCCTCTCCTGTGAAAACAAATGCAAAAAATATATTATCCGACTTTTAATACCTCGAAAACATAACCAATGTTTCAGCTAGAAGTTTAGTTAGTTCTACATAATGTAAGTTCTGAAATCAATGTAATGTGTTATCTCCTTGAACAATTGTAAATTTCATTGCAAAATGTGATGAGCAGTTCAAAAAATCATCTTTAATCTCACAGGACAAATCACTTGATGCAAATTAATAAATATGGGTTATATTCAGCATTTCAATCAAATCCAATTCTCAGATAGCAACACTAGATCAGTCTCTTCATGTTTGTGAGTGCTCAATCAGAAGCAGAACTGGCAGTGTACGTTTCATCATAGAATTACACTAGCATTCATCAAGTTGCAATATTTCTTCATGAAATTCATCTCTTGCAAAATGAAATGTATAGTGTGCTACATCTTCCAATCTATGAAGGTTTGAATTAAGACAGAACTAAAGAGTTCACATGGGGTCTTGTATAACAGCCCAAAGGTACCCATGAAAAAAATAACATGGAAATGAACTGACCTAACTGAAGTGAAGAAGCATCAATGGACCATCCCACACGGACCACATGTCTGTTAGTCTCTTCGGGTGGAAGGTGTCGTACATCAGCCTGAGACTCCAGCTATGGTGAGAAAAGACAATAAATCTTCTATTTTACATTTCTCTGAAGAAAATTGAAAGTTACGGAAAAGCTTGTCATCATGGGGGGGGGGGGGAATTATCCTCAGATATTAACACTAGTTTAGTATCTTCATAATTGTGAGTGCTCATTCAGAAGCAGAACTGGCAGTGCAGATATCATCATTGGATAGGTAAGGAGCAATTGTATAAAGCACATGTCATCATCACTTATACAAAACTTTTCTGACTACCACATGGGACAACACATGACAGAATCTTATTCAAACAGTATATGAGCATGTTTTAGAAAAATATAATTTGACCTTTACATTAGGTGTACATTTCCAAATGCAGTAATGTACTTAGGGGTCAACATACCTTGCATTAATATCAGGCATGTGAGTGAGGTAAGAAAAAAAAAGAGGAAAATAAATTAGTGACATTGCGAGGGAGCGGAGCGACCGACCAGGGGGAGGGTGTGGGAGGGGGGTCACCCCCCTCCCACGGTAGGGAGCTTTGCAGTTTTTGAACTTGAAATTGTGCAATCTGGTGCATACCAAGAGAGGAAATTCAGGCTTAGGATTAACTGTATCTGGGTAGGTGTGTCATGATTTGATAGATAATTAATTATAATAATTATATTTTTCTTGAAAAACACAAATAATTGACACACTAATAAATTTGCACGCTAAAACAAATACACACACATATTATTGTATTAAGTATCAAACATTCACAGTTCAAAATTACTTCAGTTTTTAATATGGTACTCACAGATTATATGCTTTTCCTACTTTTCTTGTTTACTAATACTAGTCTCTTTAACGAGAGGGTCTTTCTTGTCAATTGATGCCTTATCATCACGCGAGCCCCGCTCCACATTATTTTGATCCTTGGAAGTAGAAGCCATGATTTAATTTCCTCTTGTGAAGTTCACATCAGTAAATAAACAATTCAAAACAAGTACCAAGATGGCGCATAACTGTGTGGCGCTAATGCACTTTCGTATCCATACCCTACCCCTACCCCTACCCCTAACCCTAGCCTAGGGTTAGGGGTAGGAGTAGGGGTAGGGTACCCAATGCGCATGGATACGAAAGTGCATTAGCGCCACTGTGTTGGAAACGCGGAAGAAATTTATCCAAACGAACTCGAAGTCCCGCTCGAAGTACCACTCGAAGACACAGCTACCAGCTGAAGCAACTTGACCAACGCCGTGCGATACATGCGAGACCGGCTATCGCCCCCAGAGCTTCCCCGTGCCACTTGATTGCTAGCCCGGCGCAGCTGCTTAGCAGTGCACTGCTAGGCTGCCACGCACTGCAGCGTGAAACCAGAATACCGGATTGGATAGTCTCTATTACCAGGCGTTTTTAGACATGAATAATAATTGCTCGCGTAATGAGAGGCTCCAAATACGTTTATATTTTGACAAAAAGCATGGTACGAGACTAGACTGTGTTTTTCATTACCCAGAGAGTAAAAAATGCGGAAAGTGAAAAAAAAAACGTGAGAAAATGATTTTAAAAAAGCGGAAATTCGCGTAAACGCGGAAATTTCACATGCCTGTAATATGCAGTACTGTACTTAGGGGTCAACATACCTTGCATTCATATGCAGTACTGTAATTAGGGGTCAACATACCTTGCATTCATATGCAGTACCGTAATTAGGGGTCAACATACCTTGCATTCATATGCAACCTTTCCTTTGTTCACACCATGGGTTGCCTTGACTCCTCCCCACATGTATGCAAATCCTTCCATGCTGAGGGGACAAGCATTGTACCCATCCTTACCAATCTTAAGATTCAAGTCAGAGAGGTCTACAAAGAAGAAGAGAATAATAATGATCAATATACACTAACAGATTTCAAGGTAGCGCATTGAAAGAATTTATTTCCCAACATTACAGTTCAAATATTGCATTCTATTTGCACCAAAATTTGGCTATCAGAAATTCATTTTCTATTATACAACTGCCAAGAATGTTCTGTAATCAGATTGGTTCAAATCGGGTCATGACATTCAGTGGAGTGCACTGTAGCATCCATTTGCATTGGAGTGCAGAAATGTACCATACCAAATGCACTATACCTGGACTCGCTGGAGTGCAGGTATAAAACAAACAATGCACGTTTGCTTGTGCATCTGTTTGCTTGTGCATCTGTGGGCCGAAATAATGCACTCTGTGCTCAATTCGCCACCTGGATATACCGCACTCAGTCCTGCGGACCTCGCTGCGGTATATCCAGGGGCTTTTCTTGTACATCGTGCATTATTTGGCCCTGAATGCTCTCACTACCGTGCATTATCTGTATACTAGGCTTCATTACATAGCAACTAGCCATTTTATTTTAATTTTCGATAATTCACTTGCCATTTATGACAAAAAGTCTTAAATGATAATGAGTGTTTTTTTTTCAAAACCAAAATTCCCATGTTACAAGTCACGTAATAACAAATCACAGATAAAATTACTAATTACATGTACATGCAAAAAAATGCAAAAAGCAACATCTTTGATGTGTCAAGAAAACAAAGTACACTTAAGCTCCATAAGGACAATCCTCAGAAATTAACACTAGTTCAATATCTTCATGATTGTGAGTGCTCATTCAGAAGCAGAACTGGCAGTGCAGGTATCATCAATGGATTTAGCCAAATGTGGCAAATTACATGTACATCAAAGCATTGGTACCTTCATGTAATTTTTCTATTTATTAAATGTACTTACTATTTACTCACTTTCAGTGTATCATGTATGGTTTCTTTTTGGTTGCTTTTTATTGCAACATAATACATATATCATCAATTGACATTTACATGTCTACCCACACTAGAGATATAGCTGCCATTCCACTATCTCCCAATTTTATAAATACATGTAGAACAATGGGCGATAACAATAAGACTAATAAGATATGTCCACATTCACAAGGATGGGTCATCTTTGTTTCATAAAATATATTTCAGACAAAATAAAGTTATTACTTATCAAGTAACTTACATTTGCTGAGCACACACTGTGTGTCTGGAATATCATCATCTTCTTCCATGGTCACAGGAGGGGGTGTTCTGAAGATAGTAAAGAAGAAAGCTATGTTAGCTGGTTTCTCAAGTACACTGTACTGTACAATACTACATACACATCCTTTGGAGTGACGTCTTGCATTCAATACTGTATTTATTATCATATTAATGTGCACACTTCCTTGTTTACCCGGCTTCCTAAAAATATCGCTTCACATGACCTTTCATTCTTCTCATCAAACTGGGGAATCCCCATTCCACTTAAGACGTAAATCAAGTGGGAAATCAAAGAGTATAAAAAAAATGAAATAACATGAGTGAGCCCATTGCATGCCAAATGAATGCCTAGCGTCGTCTCACCTGCATCTTGCAATTTACAACAAACAATGATCATTACCCGCATGAACGGTAACTAAGTTTTGTACCTGTAGTATGAATTTTGTGATTCTACCTCAAATCCATAGAGAGTTACTGTGATTGCAGTGCTTTTTGCACAAAGTTCATTGACCTTTTGACCTTTGACCTTGGTCAGAATAAACTCATTTTCAAACTTGACCTGTGCCTTCAAAGTCAGGTTCACATGAAGAGAACTTTAAGTTGACTGGTAATTATCTTGTAGTTCCAGACCGTATGAGGGGACTCGTAGTTTCAAAACTTTAGGTTTACTTGTAGTTCTAGAAAGACAGGCGAGCTTTTGGTTAACGCAGAAACCAAGAGCAGCAGGGGGTCCTCCTTCGTAGTTTCGGAACTTGTGGACAGAATAAAATTTTCGCAAGCTTGTAGTTAACGATGACCTCTCTGTTCACGTTAAACTTCTGTGTCATACCCTTTGCGCGAATTATGAACATGGGATCTGTATGTGTACTGTACACATATTCAGTATCTATTTCAGCTGTTAATGACAATTGCTCAGCTTGTAGTTCCAGAATAACGAGCATTGTTGTTTCGGGCCTGTGCGAACCCTCCTCGTGGTTAGTGAGTTGTTTCGTTAACTGAAAGTTTCACTAACTTTAAGTTTCGAAACTACGAGTCCTTTATGAACGTAGCTCAAGAGATGTACCTGCGGTATGAATTTGGTCATTATAACTCAAATCCATAGTAGGCCATGGGCCGAGCCTCAAAATTCTTCAGTTCCGTGGTCCATCTCTGGGAAGTACTTTATTTTGTCATAAATGATTAATGGACAAATATCTAAGAGCAGTGGTGAATGTTCCCATTTGCAGATTTTGGGCATATTTTCACAATTTTGATATAAAGTTGCTACAATGAACAGACAGCTTTCCTGCAAAGATGATGTATTATCTGGTCCTTAAGTAACCAATCACAGCTGGGCTATTAGAGACCTGAGTGCAAATGGCCAATCACAGCCCCTGTACTCTGAGTGTTTGTGTGCATGTACCATGTCTGCCACACAGAGCATCTTACACCATGACCATTGAATCAAGCGATTCACCAACAAAACTAAGATTGAGAGGGCCAGGAAGAAGCAAGAAAGAGCAGACATGAAGGTATTTGATTAGTGTTATGTTTTGTATTTTGGGGGAAAGCATTATTATGAACAGTCAAATTTTCACCAGGTTTTATTTGCATGAACTGTGGGCACAACTTTTCAACTACCAGTCCCATGCATTGGTATTTGTGTTGTGGATTGACTCCTTTAGTTTGACTTTTTGAGTGGGCTTATCTAAAAAATCAGTTGAATTTACCCACAAATAATCATTTCCTTATAAGGATATCACAACATTGTAGGTAGACTGTCTCATTATGAAAATGTGAATGTCTAAACACCCATTTTTATTATGAACTAAGCAGTCACTTTCTAGCAAAGCTATGCAAGATTATACTTTATAGTTTATACATGTAGTAGATTTATCGATACAATTAATCACTTATAGTACATGGACAAGCTTATCTGGAGGTAACCTTGTACTCCACAGTAGCATTTACAGGTGAATAGGCTTCAATAGCGTTTGTGTGTGTGTTAACAGGCTATGGTCCATTCTAGAACATTCATACATGAGAGGAAAATACAATTTAAAATTTCACTTTCAACTCTGAAACCTCAAATTTGTAGCATAGTAAGAGTTGAAGAGTCCCTGAATTAGGTAAGCTGGCAATGAAGTACTTCTATGCTAAGTAAATGAATGGCATGTCCTATTTTACAATATTAACAAATACTAAAATTATTGGGAGAATTGATATTGATAGACCTAATCACATTGTGACCAATCAGCGTTATCGTTAAAATAGCCCCCCCCCCCCCCCCCCCCCCCCACTCCGGGCAGTATGCTATGGGGACTTAATTTCCACTTCAAAAGTTCAATATACATTAATGTAGTAGAAGATGGTTAGATTTAATGTGTTTTTAAGTCAAATAGTGTATTGTATTTCATTTTTTTATACAAGAGCAAATGACATTAAATCTCTTATATTTTTCTGTTTCTTTTTAGTCTTTGAAAACAATGCTCCCAGCCACAAGGACCATCGATATTCCACGCGAGACAGAAGCAGTAATGGAGCCACATTTGAAGGTCCGACAACTATGACTGAGGCTATGTGAATGATATTTTTAGCCAAGGGTTCACCATGTTCTTCCTGTCCAGTGCATCATATGGAAAAAGGGACAAAACAGTGGATAAACAATTCACAAGAAAAAGAACGAAAGAGAAACAATTTATGCAGGTAAGCTGGTACAAGCTGCAGAAATGAGCAAAGATGAGACGATTCTGCTCAAGACTTGTCAGAAAGACCTTCTTGCTTTGAATATGAGATATCACTTCAGCCATACTTCACCTCCTACCAGAACTACACAAGATTCCTCCCAAAGGACAAAGAAGCAGGTCTTGAGAAGAACTATTAACAGTCATATGAACATTTCTGTAAATCAATTGCAGTAGGAGCGGGGAAGGGCCGTGAAGTACATGTATTAAAATTACAGAAATTTCTGTATATGCCATATATTCTGCAGGGGGTTTATATTCACGAATTTAACAACATGCTGAAATATTGGCAACATTCATACATACTAGCGCAGCGTGGCTGTATGCAATGCAGGCTGTGCTAATTCACCCCTTCAGCTTGCAAAAGTACATGTATAATATCATTGCTGCTTGTTGATTACCCAATCTAAAATTTAACCACTCGCAAAATGGTCTGGTTAATCCTATTTGCGAGAACAAATTTTTTAAAAAATGTAAAGTCGTATGTTTTTCAGTTAATATGCAGATGAACTGCACTCATAACACATAATACCTTAAGAAAGAATTTTTCAAAACACGTGTTACATGTTTTATCCCAATTTTGAAAGTTACAATTTTTCAGCCAGTTATTCTCACAAGCATTTCCATATTGTGTGGAATACCGTGATTCTGCATATTAGCTTTCATGATTCATATGCCCTCTCATAGTCATTAGTCCATCTATCTTATAATTTTGTAATTTTGTGTGGAATCATCTGTTACTACATGTATTTGTAGTGGGAGCAGTAAAATATCCTAAAATGATAAATAATGCAATGTTCTGTATTTTTCTGTGAGTGCGAATTGGATAACAAGTTTAAACCTTTCTCAAGTACAGTGAAATGGATTGAATATTCTGACAATAACAATGTACTAAGAATCTTTTTTGTATGATTTTGAATACATGTCAAATTTAAGGTTAATCTTTTAAATAGGGACAATCCATGTCTCTGTTTTTAAGTTTGAATGAATGAGATGGAAGTGAATTTCAAGAATAGACAGCTTTCTAATCAGGACCATGAAGTTGCTATACTTTAGGCCAGATGTGAAATCTCTGATGTACATGTACATAGTTATTGACTGTTACTGAGATGTACTTTTTGCTGATGTGCTCCAAAATTAGGGGTATGAGATGTAGTAATCATTCACTTTGGACATGGTTTTCAATGCACCTGAGAGTAGGAGTTTTACACTTCAAAAATACTAGGGAAGTACAATTCATGGGCTTAGAAGTTACAATGGTTACCTGATTAATTTGGCAGACATGATCACATTTAATCATGAATAAATAAAATACATCACTACTTGCTGAGAAAAGTAAAATATTCAAGCGTTGTTGAACACTTTGTGCAAAATGTAATTTTATATATATACAGGCCTACGCACATGTACTTGTTTGATGCTAATACAAACTACATGAACGTAATGACTGGTTTGAATTATATCAAGAGTGTTTGTAAATCCAAGTATCCAACAGTGAAATTTATTAAAAATTAAAATATGCAACATGAATATACAGTTGTGTCATGCTTATATTCCTGCATTGTTTTTCATATGTAAGGTCACAGAGTGAGAGAGAGAAATAAGGTGATACATATTAAGAGAACAGGATAACAAATGATTAAAAGGAATACAATAAAAGTGCTGGGGGGGGGATGGAGGGGTATGTTCTTGTTTCCAGGATAAACAGGAGATTAACCTTCAGAGGCCTTTTAATTTGTACACCTCAAACACTTTATCTCTCGTATTCATTTATTCTATTTTCATCATTAGGTCAATTATTCAGTATTATCTGGGGGGGGGGGGGGGGGGGGCTTGCCAGTACATGCGCAAGTAGATCTGTATGTGTGACAATGATGGCTGTGTGTAAATTTAAAAAAGAGAATGGGCACAGCATGAAATTTAAATTGAAAACATCTTGCTGATTGTGGGATTCATTATAGGCCAATTGTTTAGTATAACTTGGGGGGGGGGGGGGGGGCTTGCCCGCATATGTGCAAGTAGATCATTATGTGTGACAAGGATGGCTGTGTGTAAAAGAAAAAACAAAATGGGCACATTATGAAAATTTGGATAGAAAACATCTTGCTTATTTTGTGTGATACACCGTCTTCATTTTTGTTGTTTTAACTTCATGGATGTACATTTGTGTGTGTGTGTGTGTGTGTGTGTTTTGGGGTTTTTTTTTTGGGGGGGGGGGGCTGATGGGTGAACTGATTAGGGTGGGGAGGGGTGGACGTGGGGTATAGGGCAGCAGACAGACACTGTCCTCCCTTCAGGCAAAGCAAATACATCTGATTCTATGTCTGATTACACTGATCATTTCATGAGACATTTGATCACATACATGTATACTTGGTTTCTATAAGGATAACTTACTATCTATATAATAATAGTGGGAGCTTTTTCGGCGGTTCAGCGCCGTAAACTTTTTTGCCGCCGCTCCTCGGAACGCGCCCTTTGTGGGAACAGGTAGCTGAGGTGCCGAGGCAGTGCAACGCCGGGTTCGTATTTCGCGAAAGCCCGCCGTTTGGCTGCAAAATATGATTTTTCATAACAAGCGCCATGGACAAAGACAACCTGGATGGCTTGCAACCTGCTACGCCCACTGCCCGCCTGTACACGAACGTACACGAACCGTCTAAAAATAGCAATATGGCCACGAGTGCTCGCAAATACCACCCATCCAGTACCCGTAATCCATGAGCATTCTGTAGCTTTATACCAGGCGTCCGTATTTCTTTCCCAGGAATCAGTTGGTTCTACAACGGGAGAAACACGAGATTTAAACCTCTGAATATTTAAATGATGATCTTGGACAGTTTTTCTTACAATTCAGATCTTTCATAATACCAAAAAAAGGACACAGAAGAAGAAAAACAAGAAGGTTACAATGTCCGTTAAATAGAAGAGTCTTCACGGAAGAAATCGCAGAGCTTTCCAGCCACCAATCCAAGAAAAAAACCGTACCGTATTGCATCAAGGAGACAAATTACAGACTTCGCGGTATCCACCACAATGGTGCATTGCTCATGGTGGAGTTCCCTGGAGTTAGTAATCGATGAATATGAGTAAAAGACAGTGACTGTGATCATTGTGACTACTAAGATTATGCCTGTAAATACTAACATCAATTAACCAAAAAAAATAATCATAACCACTCAGGCCCAAGAAACCTTAATTTTTTATTTACTCACCCATGACATGACCCAAAAATTAATGTCTTTAACTAAAGATCCTTCTTGCAATACAATAATTGTTTAATATTTGTTTGAAAAGAGTTTTGTTGCAAAAAAAATAATTACCATTTACAATTAATCCTGAACTATGGCCACAGAGGTATAATTCAAAAAAATATATCTTCAATGATACAGCACTTCTTACATATGAAGCTGTAATTTGCAACTTATAGACAAAAGCACATATACATTTCCCATATTATTTCCCTTATAATTCAGCAGCTACCTTTAAAAACAAATATCTAGCATTCACCAAAATAGATTTATTGCATTTTGCAACAAAACTCTTCACATTTTTCAGTCCACATAAGGGTTATTTTTGCCTTTCCAACTATTATGTCAAATAACAAGTCTAATTGTTGCAATCAAACTCATCCTAATTTCAATAGTGCCTGTGGATTTCCACGGGTTCCACTAGTAAGGTATTAATATGCAAATTAGATTTTATATGATTGACCATCATTACATGACATCACATTGCTCAAAATACCATCTCTGTGTCTAATGACTATATCTGATGTAAAATATTCGAAGAAATACCTCTCTCTTTCATGGTTGCTAAGGTCAAAATGTCCCTAGCAACCAATTCTTTACTTTTTCTTTGTTTTCTGCCATTTCTACTTAATGCCCAAGTTTCAAACATGGGAACATGTCATTCCTGTTTCAGGTACATGTTTTGAACATATCTAGCACATTTTAGGTACTTCCCAGAGATGGACCACGGAACTCGAAAACTAAGTAAGAAAACAGGCCTCGGCCCATGGTCTATAGGAAGTTATCGTCATTACAGTGCTTCTAGCAGAAAGTTCATTGACCTTTTGACCTTGGTCATATTCAACTCATTCTCGAACTTGACCTGCGCCTCTAAGAGATGTACCTGTGGTATGAATTTTGTGATTCTACCTCAAGAAAGTTATTGTAATTACAATGCTTTTTGCAGAAAATTTCAGACATTTTGACCTTTGACCTTGGTCAGATTCAACTTATTTGCGAACTTGACCTGCGCCTTTAAGAGATGTAACTGTGGTATGAATGTTGCGATTCTATCTCACTTCCATAAAAAGTTATGATTACAGCACGATTGTTGACGACTCCGACGAAAATAGTGACGTCTACAGTCTCGCTTTGCTACGCATGTGAGACAAAAGTGGAGGCAGCAAAACAGCGATGTGCTCTGAAGCATATCACTTTCAAAGCAAGGTGTAAAAATAAAATGTAACTTATTACACCAAAGAATAATGGCAAAATAGCAAATGTATCCCTTGATGCCCTCAGAAATTAACACTAGTTCAGTTTCTTCAGGTTTTTGAGTGCTCAATCAGAAGCAGAACTGGCAGTGTGATTATCATCATCGGACATCTGAGCATGTCTTATTAGTCTAACCTACCTTCTTCTTGGAGACCTATCTCTGCCTCCAAATCGGCGATCACGGTTCCTGTTTTCATAGTCTCGTTTCCTTTCCTTATCTTTGTCACTTTCTTCTTTCTTGTCTCCTGCAAATGAAATGATAGGAATGCCCAAAATTAGGATGACAATAATATTTTGGGGAGCGTTTCATCAAAAGTTTGGTCAGTGATTTTTACCGACAACTGTTACAAGCTACTGAAATCCTTGCATCTGTTTGGCTGAGAGCAAATTTGTCAGTAAAATCACTGACAGAACACTTGATGAAACGCTCCCCTGAATTATATAGCACCATATATATGATTGGAACTTAAATTTGGTAAGAAATAAATTATAGCAGGGTCTTTCCAAAATTGAACATTCCTCAGATGGAAATGAATTTGGTTTCTTCCTAACTTTTCTTCCTAACTTATGTGCTAATTCATTCATTCCGGAGAACTGACAATGTTGGTATCATAAATGGGTTAAGAGAGAAAGAGAGGAGAATATAATTGTTCTCCCTGTACAACAGAGTGAACTAGCTTTTCTCTTTGGACAGTTTTTGACAAATTGAGATCACCTTATGTGCATTGTAAAAGCTTTTTCCAGAGCTCAATTGGAGCTTTTGAAATTTCTTTCCTCCAAGTACTTCCTTTTTTCATTGCCGCAAGAAGAACGGTACTAAAGATCCTTGATTTCTCTTCTATTAGTCTATAAGAAGGGCTCTGATGAAGAAAAACCAACAATATCATTACCCTCCCCAGTCTGCTCTGTAGTTTCATCTCCCTTCTCTTCTGCTTGGGTTTGAGCTTCTTGCTCCATGCCTTCCGGTTGCTGTTCTTCTTGCTTCTGTTCCTGCTCATCTACTATTTGGGCCTGGGGTGCAGTTTCTGTGACTTGAGGCACTGCATCTACTTCCTGTTGCATAGCCTCTTCTTCTTGGAGTTCATCAACAGCTTGGGGTTCTCCCTCAGCTTCTGGTTCTTCCATAGCTGGAGGGATCTCCAAGTCAGCCAAGAGCTGGTCTTCTCCTTCACCTGCATCAACAGGGGACAAATTGCAATAAGGTCAACAATCAATGAAATTCACAAACTTATGATCTATGTATATATGCTATGCTAGTAATAGCATATGGTAATAGAATTTTCTGGGGGGGGGGGGGGGGGCTAACTTGATCTGATTTGAATATGATCCAATTTGAATATGAATGTGTCTAACCAATTGTTATGCCCAGAATTATGACATTTTCCTTGGCTGCTGTTGTTGTTGTGGATTGGTTTTAACGGTGCATGTCATTCAATTGTGAATATTTATGCCAATGGCGTGTGTGTGTGTGTGTGTGTGTGTGTAATTGGGTTTTTACAGACGTGTATCAATCAGATATGATTATTTACGTCTGGGACCGACCTTTAACGTCACCATCCGAAAGACGTGACTCAGTCTCGAACCTGGGTCTGTTGAATCAGTTTATAACTTCCACTGCTAGCTGGATTACAGGCGCACGCCACAACGCCCAGTTGCCTTTTCATGTTTATTATTTTTCATCAAGGACTTCAAGTTTAACATTTTCTACCCAACTTAGCTTGGTCAACAGAAGAAGCAGTATTGCAAACACCTACATGTAGATCTAGTTGTGTTCTTCTGTCAGCAATTTTTGAATTTTTAGAGCTTAGTCAGTAAATAACAAAAATAAATGACATCAAAAAAAAGAAAAATATGACTTGCCTGAAGAGTCTATACTCCATTTCAATACGCCACAACTGGGCGTTGTGGCGTGCGCCTGTAATCCAGCTAACAGTGGAAGTTATACACTGATTCAGCGGACCCAGGTTTGAAACTGAGTCACGTCTTTCGGATGGTGACGTTAAAGGTCGGTCCCAGACGTAAATAATCATATCTGATTGATACATGTCTGCAAAAACCCAATTACACACACACACACAGTGGAAACTCAGTATAAAGAGATCTGATATAACAATATTCCGGTCCCAGCTCTTTATATTTTATTGTTTTTTAATCCTGGTATAACGAGATTCCTGCTATAACAAGGTAATTTTGATGGTCCCAAGGATCTTGTTGTACTGAGTTTCCACTGTACATATAAATTGACTGGAAAATCAGGATTCAGGCATTCATTCTATTTCTACAGGTAGATCAAGTCAAATGCCGATTTTGAGTGAATGTTGGTGACTTTTGTGAAGTGGTGTTTGTAGTGTTGAGGTGTATGACTATGTCCGAGTATACATAGCGAGTATAGGAAAGTAGCCACTTATCCAATGAACAAAGTTATAACCTTGTCCTCCCAAACAAATATGGTCATGGTGAAAACACATAAGGGCTGCCCTCTACTGCTTTACTAATTATTATGAAGGGAAAAATGTGATGAATTAATTACAAACTCGCACACATTGATTTTTTCCCTTCATAATAATTTTCCCTTGTACCTAGACTAGAACGGCTGCGATGTTATCTTCATTCCTGCGCAGTCATGGCAGTGGAAACCATTTGAATACATGGAATACGGCTGCAAGATTTTCAAATGGATATTAATAACTTGGACCCTGAATTACCTGAAAAAGGAGCATTACAACTACAAGGAATAGAACAGTCAAATTGGTAAGTGAACAGATTCGTGACTGTTTAGAGCCTAGATCTAGGCCTAATCTATTCAATTTATAAAAAATAATTGAAAAGGGGGTCTACAAGCCTTTTTACAACTACATGCCGACTGATCGTTGGCTCTCAGAAAGTTTGCATAGCAGAGTGATAGGAGCATTTCTGTCTCTAACTTCTAAGCTAAGACTAAGTGAATGGCCGACCCTGTCGCTAATGAACGAGAGACAGAATTTTCGGTCTAGTATTGTACTAGTAAGTTAGATCTACAATTAAAATGTTTGTTTTTTTTCAGACAAATGAAGTGACTTCAGAAGCCTGAACTTCTGAACTTGAACTTCTGACGAACCTTCTTGCAAGAGATCATCATCAGCTTCTTGGCTGGTGCCATCCTGATCCCCTGAAAATCCAATTCCAAACTCATCGCCAAACCCTTGTTCTGCTTCCGGGAGAGCTTCTTGTGCTAACTCGACTACATCATCCTCAAAATTGTCATCCCCTTCTGCCTCAGCGGGTTCATTTTCATTAGCCTCGGCTTCCTCAGCTTCCTCAGCTTCTGCAAACAGAGCGTTTTCCAATCGCTCGACAAGCACAGCTTTCACTCCCTTGGAATCGAGACCACGCGCTTGCAGTTCCGCACGAAGTTCAGCGACCTTCAATTTTGACGGCTCAACTCCACTCATTTTGTCACCTTGAATTTCGCCTAGTTAAAAGCAATATATTTTGGATTTATATGCTACAAATAAAGATACAAATTAAGATACAAATTTTTCGCCTTCGAATATTAAAGGTGCTTTAAAACGGTCTAAAATTAAGATCGACGGTACTGACGTAGACCGCAGCATGCCCTCCACAATAAACTATGTAAAGCGAGTGTACTTCCTTATAAGAGATGTCCTTTGATTGGATATTCGATATATTGCATTCCATGGTCATTTTCCCCGTAAATGTGATTCATGGCTCAAAAAAGTAACAAATAAACCTCATTTTAGAGCAAAAAGTATAATCTATTAACCCTTTCCATTTTTTATACGTTTTATTATCTGAAAGACATTAGAATTATAAAATTCCCATCTCCCTGCTCTAATACAATATAATTACCATTATCCAATCAGCGACGGGCTTGGAAAAACATATGGTGGCGTGGCTTCCACAGAATCAACTCACTGACCGTTGTCGCATTGCTTTGTGGGAGCTCGAGCTGAGCTGACATGATATTTATAGCTAGAGCTATAGAGAGATCATAGAGATCCATAGACAAATTATAAAATAAGCATAGCGCATGCTGCAGCATGTACCGGCATGGCAGCAACGCATGCGCTGAGCACTTCATGTCAGCTCATTGAATCAGAGAGGTGAACCATGGAATAGTCTCTCTTCCACCTCCCTGATTGAATCAAGGAGTTATCACAATTCTGTGATAACTCCTTGATTGAATTGAGGCCTGTACATTTCAGTTTAGAAACTTCCCCCCCCCCCCCGGGGGGGGGGGGGGGGCACTCAACTCACTGTACACAAGCGCGACCACAGGTTTTTCCTAAACAGTCACTGGTCAAATTTACACCCTATTCAAAGATTTTCGCGTGCTTGAAAATTTTACCCCCTAAACAAGTATATAACCCGTAAACATACCCCTGAACAAGGTATGCCTCAATTAAACCTCTAAAAGGTCAAGCTAGTTAACCAGCTTAAACATTTAATCCTTAATGGAGAATGAAACCCTGAAGAAATATCCATTTTAATGAAAAGAGAGGATAGAGGTCGAGAAGCAATATAAAAAAAAGTTCCATCAAGATCGGTTATGAAAAAGTTATGAAAGTTTGAAAAACTATATAGTCTCAATTAATTTACTTTCTATGGCGATCCTCAAATTGGCAATGTTGCTTCAAAATGGCAGGTTTAGTACTACAACTCTCAATATGTTTTCATATTTTCTCCTTATCTCAAAAGACTCGCTGCTTGTCTTTTTGTGAACTCAACATATGTTGTGTCAAATACATTTTCCCATGATATATCTATATCTAGCTATAAGGAGGAGACAAGCTGCACCTTGAGAGATAATGGGGAAAATATGAAATTTAGTGTACAAAACATATGGAGAGTTGTACTACTAAACAGGGGCGGCGGAGTGTCTTTCAAAGTGGGGGGTGGGACCAACAAAAAGGGGCACTTTTGGGAGAAAAAAGGGCACCTACAAAGGGTGAAAACGAGGCGGAAAATTCCACTTTGAGACATTTACATGGGCGCAAATCCAGGGGGACACTGGGAGGGGACATGTCCCCCCTTTTAAAGATAGGGGAATGTCCCCCCCCCCCACCTTTTTGAATAACCTTTTTTTTGTTGCTTGTCAGAGAATTTTAGAGGCGAATGTCCCCCCTCCCCCCCCCCCCGAATTTCAAAATCGATTTGCGCCACTGTTAGTATACTGCTAAATTCTGATTAATGACTATCAAGGATCATTTTCGACCCATTATTGTTTATGTCTTAACATGGTTCTAGATAAAACCTACTTTGCAGTTGAGTGTAATGGTCTGATCATTCATTTGCGAGCGAGCGAAGGGAGGGAGCAAAATATTTAAGATATTTTGAATAGCAGCAATTTTCCTAATATGATAAGCGAGCGAGCGTAGCGAGTGAGCTTTGGAAAAAATTTAGAACAAAATTGTCCTTCTTCCTGTTATGATTTAGGGGCACTGCTTAATCTTGTATAATTTAGGCATGTGCCCCTCCTGCCCCCTGCTCCACTGCCTTACATTGTGCTGATATCAGTAGGGGTATCTATTATTATGAAGCCTCTCTGATTATTTGGAGCTATATGGCTCTTCTGTGGACTTTAGGGCACAGTTTGTAAGCGACACCGGGATATATAGGTAAAATATATTAAATATATTAAATATATATAGGTATATAGGTATAGGGCACTTATCAAAAGGGAAAATGATAAAGAAAAAGGGACACTGATCAGAAGTAAAAGGGGCACTTAAAAACAGGCATTTATTAGAGGTGAAAAGGGCACCTAATCATCAGGTAAAATTGCACTAGAACGGAAAATGGGCACTAATCAGACGAAAAAGGGGACACTTATCGGATTTTCAAAGGGGGCACTTATCTGAGCTCAAAAGGGGAACTTTATCAAAAGGTGGAAAGGGCACTTATTAGAAAGAAGAAGGGGCAGTCATACGAAGAAAAAGGGTCACTTATCAGAGGTGAAAAGGGGCACTTATAAGAAGGGAAAATTGCACCATTAGATTAGATTGCACCATCAATTTATGCGCATGATGTACTGTAACTCGAGATCAAGATCGTCTGGCGTATGTATAAGCTACCTGGTCCTGTAGGTGGTGGTGGTTGTCGTGGGGGGGGGGGGGGTGAGCCTAAAGATTTCAAAAGAGAATCGTGCAATTCTAGATCACACAAAATCCCCCGGCGAAATCCAGACAACTAAGGGGGAAAAACTACCCTAAATGCGTAATGAAAAACTCCACAAACATCACAAACATACCCCTTTTTTTCCAATTTTTGGCATTTTTGACATCCTAAACGCGTCACGAGCGTCACTCGCTTTAGTCGGCAAAAACTACCCTTTTCACGCGTTTCTTGGTCGCGCCTGTGTACAGCAATACAGTTGAGTGCCCCCCCCCCCCACCCCCGGGGAGAAATACAGGTAAAAGAGAGTGTGAACTATATAAGGAAATTCTAAGTAAAAATTAAAAATCCTTTTTAAAAGGTATGTCTCATTGAGGCCTGTATGGCATCCGCGTCCATAATACTAGGAGGCAGTTTCAATATACAAGTAAAAGAGAGTATGAATTATGTATGTATTAAGGAAATTCTCCTGAAATTCTAAGTAAATTTAAAAATCTTTTTCATGGTGGAAACAGAGAGACTTAACCTTAATTTGTAAAATTCAGTTGTTTTAAAAATGTTTATACATGCATTGCGTCACTTGCTCCAATTCCTCACTCGGTATATTTCATGAACTTGAAAAAAATACTTATACATTTTTATACGGAGAGGAAAAGACAAGATAAAACGGACGACGATGTTTCTAGATTATAAAAAGGGGAGGCTTAAAGTAATGAATTTCGAATTGTTGATTAAAGTTCAAAGAATTATGTAGGTAAAGAGACTATTAGGTGCATATGGGACCAGCAAATGAAATGGAAACAATATTTTTATCACTGTACTCGGCATATAGGAGGAAATTCATTTTCTTCTGTAATTATAAATTAGACAGCTCAAACTATCTTTACCGCCATTTTATTAGAGACATGGTTAGAAGTAGGAGATTTAAGACATTTAGTATGGCAGTTATAAAGGTTATGAAGTTATTTTTAACAACAAGCAAAAAGTATATGTGAATTCGAGGTTTTGCATTCTATCATGTAGATTTAATATCAAAAGGCATAGTCAGATGGGAACATATTGTGGATAAAGATGGTGAGTTGAAAACAGATGCATATTTCACTAGTATAGAGGTCTTAGTTCTTGGAATATATTGCAGGTAAGACACCTATTTGAGAAAATTCCCTGTATAGTTGGAAAAGGCAAATGCATATAATAGATGAAAAGAAGACGGAATTAGATCGATATAGGGAAGGAATTTTATTTTTGCTCGCAGATAAAATTGTCTCCTTAAGTGAAATTGTTTCACGGGCCGGTTTTCTTCCTATGTAGATCCGCCACTGCACACAAGATACTATTCTCAATAGTGAATTAGAAGTCCCACTTGTAGTAAATAGATTAAAAGAATTATTTGATTTGTCATTTTGTCTATTAAAGACATTGAAAACATTTTCCTTATATACCATACAAGGAAATATACTTTAAATAGTAAGCTTATAGGGAATTCCAATTCAAAATGTTACATGCATGCTTGGATGGGATTATCTACACGAATCATGATTTATCGGTGTGGACTGGCTCCAAGTAGTTTATGCTCCATTTGCAAAAGGGAAGAAGAAACATATCGTCACGTATTTCATGAATGTGAACATATTCAGTTGTTATGCATGGGAAATCATGCCTGTGCTGAACTTGCCGATTTCGAAGGAATTAAACTGGGAGAGAATTCTATTTAGTGTGACTCAGTTCGGCGATGTGGGAAAAATGTGTTTACTGAATCATGTAATATTGTTAATAAAATATTTGATATTTCAATGCAGGAAGAGAAATATACCTCCTAACAGCAAAGAAGTGAGAGAAAACTTAATATTAGCATGAGCCGTGAAACGGGGGGGGGGGGGCTGGGGGCTGCAGCCCCCCCCCCCCCCCCACTTTTTTGAGTAGACAAAAAAATCTTGGAAAAAGGGCTAAAAAGTCGTCGTTAATTAGTGAAATTAGATCAGCGCCCCCTCCCCCCCCCCTCCCCCACTTTCAAAAACGCTTTGCGGCCCGTCATGGGCCACAGAACTCGGGGGGGGGGGGCTGCAGTCCCCCCACTTTTTTGAGTAGACACATGTCATAAAACCTCTAGAAAAAAGGTTCGAAAATTGTCATTAATGAGTGAAATCAAATCAGCCCCCCCCCCCCCACTTTCAAAAATGTTCCGCAGCCCCTGTCAATTATATGTTACAAGAAAAAGTGGTAAATTAAATACAGTATGCTCAGGGGAAGGGGGGCATGTTTCATTGAGCCCTGTTCATCATCCGCGTAATTCACTTTCTGAAAAGCACCCTTGACGGGCATTGCAATATTAGGAATAGTTTTGATTCCCTAAACAGGGAAACCCGTCTAACATCCGAGGCTAATAATCAACTCACTTTTTCCTAACTATCCTTGCTTTAACCTTATCAAATGACCTACCAGATTAATTGGCATAAATTGCTCAACAACTTTACAATCATATAAAGCAACTATAACAACAAAAAGCAGAGACTCCAACCCCAAGCACCTCTATAAACGGGACTCTTTCTCCTGCTTGGACCCCCTAAGGCCATAGCAAACTGGAGACTGATCTCGCGCGACTGACATGCGCACACTACGAGCGCGAAGCGCGACGTCTCTTGCGGCGCAAAGTCCAGGGCCCGCTTATTAATGACTGGAATTATTTAAGGGCTAAATAATTGATCACATGTTGTTCTTCAAATTTGCAACAATTACAATAATATTTTTCTTTTAATGCTAATGGTTCTGATAAGGTTTAATGTCTTGAGTACAATATACATGATTAGCAAATTTTGTTGAAAAAGTTGAAAAAAAACAACCAATTTTTATTAAAAAAACATCCGATTGTGTTGCCAATCTAAGGACTTTAAAGCTAATTCTCGTTCTTAAAATTCCTGGCATCAAACACAATATGGTCATGCAACAAAATGGACATAGTGTGTTCAGAAATTTTTGCTCTTTCTACTCATGCATCTGGTATTTTTTAGGGCTCTGAATCAAAAGTTATTGAGCCAAACCACAAAATGTGGTCAATTTGTCTTGCACTTGAAAGGGTTAAGGGCCCTGCAGCCCTATAGGGTTATAGGTGCTCTCTGGTGCTATCTTCAACGATCTTATAGGCCTATTTTTGAACATATGATAAAACTAAATGTATAATCTAATGATTAAGATCATGAAATTAGTTTTATGTTATAAAAAGAGGTAGTTGGGCGGAAGAAAGCTCATTTTAAGCGGGAGAAAATACATCTAGCTAAGCGGGAGACGCACAACTAGAGCTGGAGAAATTCAAACTTAAGCGGGAGAGCGGGAGATTTGGCGAAAATGGCCTCAAAGCGGGAGATCGAGATCCCGCAGAAAGCTGGAGTCTGGAGAGTTGGACTCTCTGTAGTCTAAAATATAACTAAAACATGCTCTTTTCCTACGTCTCATAAAAGTTACAATATCGATCTCACATTTCGATAAAAATGTTATTTCAGTGCGGTAATCGACCAAAACGATCATTTCTATACACTATAAAACTTCAGCTTTTCTACGAAATTAAACAACTCGGACTTTGCTAGTAAATTCTCTTGTAAACAATATAACTTCTTTGAAGTATATGATCAATATTAAATTTCAAACTCTTCATTTATATTCTTGAGTCCAGTGATTTTCTTATTAGGGGTAGTTAAGCAATCCATAATTTTATAATTCAATTCACAGAAGTATTCCGCTTCACTATCATGGAAGATAACTGAAATACAACACAAGATAAAATAATCATTCAGAATACCATCTCATGATATTATCTTCAGCGCGCATAATGTAAATTAGGATTATGCGCAGAGTAAACAAAGATCATGGATACAACGAAAGTTACAACAATTTTCAGTTTATACCAATTTTTCTATAATGGTGAAGTTTCAAATATTAGAGATAAAACCATTGGGATAGAACAGTTTTCCGTCTAGTCTTAGTTTTGTTCTAAGCTTTTGTGATTTGTCAGAAATGGTTGCAATATTTACGAAATAAGTTTTTACCGTACATCTCAGCCAATTAATTGTCATTGAGGAATGACTCAAAACCATTATTTCTAAAGTAAATGTGCATCTATTACCAAACATCGCTTCGACATCATATGTCCATTGCAACAATTTTTCTGTCAACGTTCAAATGTTGTATCTTCGGGTCTGATTTTTAGACTAGCACGCTAGCAACATATCAACAGATCGACATGGCGCAGGCGGAGGAGAAAGAAAGTGCTGGTAAATATCGCTTAATACTTGTTTTGCCTCTTAATTTTCAAAATCTCTTTCGATACTAGTTTTTGAGAAACGTACAGAACTACGACGGTTGTCATTTATTTTGATTTAGACTGAATTTAAGTTAAATTTGTTGCCTTTTATTGCGTTGATGTTCGTCTACGTACGATCTACCGGTACCTATAGTTACCTGCGCCTGCTGAGCTCTAGCCCGTCCCCGATCAAGCTGCCGTAGGCGTAGCTGGCCGGCCGTACGTCCGTCCGTGTACTGCATCTAGTGCGTCTCAAAAAAAAAACTTTGCACTTTTGAAATGGCTGCCAAATAAAAAAATATATGATTCTGGTGGAAAAGGCTTATATGTATGGATAGCTCATGGACTCAACTTTCGTATGACACCAAAAAGTCCGAAAATAACTCATGCTTGGGTGAGCACTGCTCACTTTTGTAAAAGGGTATGAAAATTAGGTTGCGCAGGAATTAGCCTTCCAATTTGTGAGAGGTGAGGAGGCGAGTCCTTTGGAGCTTACAAAATTGAGGGGGATATGATAAATTCATGATCAATTGCGATCAGTTTGGGCTTGCTGAGTGAATTTTATGGTTTATTAAATAAAAATTTTATGCATGAGTGAACAGGAATTGCATTTATTATTGTGTAGCATTGTAACTTTCCCTGGTAGACTCAGTGGTGTGTTCATGGGAGTCAGGATGGGGTGATGGTACATGTTGCAGGGGAGGTGAGATAGGGTAGGACTTTGTTGGGTGGATGGGATAAGGGTCAAGAGGACATTATTCCTCCCCCCTTTCTTTCTCTCTCTCTCTCTCTCTCTCTCTCTCTCTCTCTCTCTCTCTCTCTCTCTCTCTCTCTCGCTTCCTGGGTTATTAGCTGGTGCATATCTTGACAATTCATATGCATTGGTCTCCACTCCAAAATATCCAGACCACCTTCCCTTATCCCGAATTCTATCATTTCCCAAATTTGGACTTGTTGCTATTACCCATTGACCTGAAGAATAAGTAGCCAACATCTGTGACATTCCTAAAGCTTTTTTCAACAAACCGTATTTGAATATTCAATTTACATAATCCCCACCTGGGTATGAAGTAAATCAATGAGATGTTCATTGTTCAACTAATCTTACAATAATTGAAATGTTGGGTATAATTCTTCACTAGCCATTGAAGGTTTTTATTCAAAGTCACAGATGTAAAAAATAACAGTGTCAACATGGAAATGGCACATTACTGGATTTAGAATAAATCAAGAGCTGTAAGTTGTAACTCAGTCCTCATTCATCTTGGACTGACAGCCAAAGATGGAGAGGCCTCAGTTTTCACCACAGCAGCGTTCTTTTATGGTAACAGAATACTCTCGCAGTAACAGTGTTACTGCTGTCCTTCGGAAGTTCTGGCAAGTCTTTCCGAATTTAAGATACCCAACACGCGCAGCAGTCTACCTTAATATCAGGAAATATCGGGAAACAGGGTCCAGTCATAACCAGAATCAAGGAAGGTCTGGGCGGAGAAGAACTGGAAGATCAGAGGACAACATCGCAGCTGTACGCCAAGCTCTTCAGGATCACCAGGATGGAACAATTAGCAGTCACCATAATGGAATAGGGATTCCACACGCAACCTTCAACAGGATTACCCGACTGGACTTGATATTTCATCCCTATCAGATGATCAAACATCATGAACTGCTTCAGGGTGATCGCCAGCGTCGCTTAAGGTTTTGTCAGTGACTACTTCAAAGACCTGCCCGCTTCCTGGATGACTTCCTCATAGGAGATGAGTCTGGCTTCGCCTTGAATGCCCAAGTGAATACCCACATCCTGAGGGTATATCGAGAGCAGGGTCACCCTCCTGACGAGTTTCACTGTGAACGTAGTGATAGCAGTTCTACATGTAAGGTGACATGATGAAGAGAGCAAGATTGTGCATCGAAAGAGGAGGTGGACATGTGGACCATTGAACTGGAAGACTTTGATTTTTAGTTTCCATTATCAGATTTTTTCCCCCTTTTTTTCTCTCTTACAAGATGGATGAAACAGTTGTAAAATTGAAAAGAATAAAAATCAACTGAAAAGAGAGACTGACATGTTCATTTTACAAATTTGTGTTACACTGTACCGTATTTCTTGTGCGAAACTCAACTGCTGAAATGACTGGTGGGTTGGTTGATTAATTGAGTGATTGACTGAGTTATTGATTAATTATGATTGATTTATTGAATAATTAAATGACTGAAATAGCTGAATGGTGATTGAATGCTTGATTGATTAATTGATTGACTGATTGATTGACTGATACATTGTTGACTAAGTGATTGATAGCTGAATGTTGATTGGTAATTTACAGTATTGGTTGACTGACTGATAGATTGTGATTGACTTCAGGTGTCAATGGGTAATAGCAACCAGTCCAATTTGGGAAATGTAGGTAGAATTCGTGATAAGGGAAGGTGGTCTGGATATTTTGGAGTGGAGACCAACGAATATGAATTGTCAAGATATGCACAAGCACACCCAAGAAGAGAGAGAGAGAGGGGGGGGGGGGGGGAGGGGCGTACATGTCCTCTTGACCCTTATCCCATCTAACCTACAAAGTCCTACCCAACAAAGTCCTACCCTGCACCATGTACCATCACCCCATCCTGATTCCCATGAACACACCACTCAGTCTACCAGGGAAAGTTACAATGCTACAATAATAAATGCAATTCGTGTTCACTCATGCATAAAATGTTAACCCCATAAACCACAAATTTCACACCGCAAACCCAAACTCATCACAATTGATCATAAAGTTTTCATATCATCCTCAATTCCATAAGCTCCAAAGGACTTTCCTCTCACAAATTGTAAGGCCCATTCTTGCACAACTTAATTCCCATACCCTTTACAAAAGTGAGCAGTGCTCACCCAAGCATGAATTATTTTTGGACTTTTTGGTGTCATATGAAAGTTGAGTCTATGAGCTTTCCATACATATAAACCTTTCCCCCCAGAATCATATATTTTTTATTTGGCAGCTATTTCAACAGTGTTTAATTTTTTTTTTTTGAGACGCACGGTAGATTGATCCTGCCCTCACCTTGCAGTGCAGGCTGCAGCAAAGCCAAGGCAAAGGCAAGCCAAAGGCTGTCACCGTCATTCACTAGACATTACATCATAGCATGCGGTATTTAACTTTAATTGATAAATCTGGGTTTATTATGATGGTATAAACTTTAACTAGATCTAAGTCTAATAATAATGATCATGAAAATCATGACTTCATGACAATGCCATGTCATTATCTTGAATATTTGTTAGCGTTTGCCTTAGAATTGATAATATACATTGTCATATTCATTTCCCTTGGTCACTCACACTTAGGTAAGGTTATTTGGTACCATTTTCGGGGATACTTTTTCCTTTGTATTATTTTCCTTTGTATTATTTTCCTAAAATGCCCAACACTCATTAGCAAAATCCCTGCTGTCCAAAAGCGGTCAAATTACACCTTTACGGAGCTAATATTTCAGATTGACCTCTAATTTAAGCACTTAAAGTAGAATCTATGTTTGAATTACACTGTGTGAAGTTGTGAAAACTTAACATGTTTTGAGGTGTGTAGATTCTATTCAAATAATATACAACCAATTTTTCTTGTCATAAAAACCATTTCTCCAGAATCCCTGCTTGCAGATATTCAGAAGAAAATAACAGATGCATTTGATATATTTGACCATGAATCAAACAAGACTGTTGATGTTAGGTGAGTACATACAAACACATTGCTTGAAAGTTTATTATTGTTACAAGTAGATTTATTAATGAAAAGGAACAGGTAACGTACATGTAGATGTGAAGAGCAAGTCTGGTACTAATGTCATGTTTACTTATGTAATACTCACAAGGAGCAAAACAGTTTCATATTTCAAATATCATTTTGTGTAATAACCTGTTTCTCAAAGAGTTTACTGTTTGCAGCCATTTTTGGAATTAGAGTGTATGTCTGTGCACAAAGCTTGCAAACAAAGTGTGATTGATTAAGGAATGTAAAAAGAGATTTGATACTTGTGTGTTAATGAATCATACTTTGAAGTTTGAAGTTGTCATGTAATTCACTGTGTTATATATTTTATTGAACTTCAATACATAACATTAGGTCATGTACAGTATTGGTAGCAAAAAAGAGATTTGAAAAAAACATGTTAAATATAGTCTCATGTTGTTCTCCTTCTATCAAAAGATGTTTGTAAGAGATCATTTGGTATATCTATAATTTCAGGGGAATTTCAGTGTAAATATATGTGAGGAACACAGATCACTGCCATACGCTAGGACCTTTGTGTTGTTCTTAAAGGTCATGTACTATTGGTAGCAAGAAGGAAATTTGAAAGAAATGTGTTAAATATAATCTCATGTTGTTCTCCTTGTATCAAAAGATGTTTTTAAGAGATCATTTGGTATTCCATCTATGATTTCTCGGGAATTTCAGTGTAAATATATGTACAAGGAACGCAGATCACTGCCATACGCTAGGTGACCTTTCCACCCTGACTGCTCCCTGCACAACAATCTCGGGGCTTTGCTCAGAGATAGCATGTGTGTCACTGTGTGTTGTATACTCGTTGGTTTTACACATGTCATAGTACATGCTGCCGTTGTTTGGAGTTTACGTACCTGGCCCAGCATATAAATCATTTTTTGCCTATCATTTGTTTAATGCTAAACTTTACAGGCGAAATCTTCACAGTATCTTAGTTTTGCTAGTATCTTAATTGCTATTTATCAACATAAATCCAAGAAATCTGATGAAAAGTTTTTGAGGGCTTACCGAAACTCTACATTCCTTTATGAAAGAATCCACACAAGTGTGCCCTTTTGGAATGATTTCAAGACTTATAGTTCAGTTATGAATCAATAGTTCTTTGTTTGCTGTAATCTTTCCTTTTTTTTGGGGGGGGGGGTTGATTTTCTATATTGATTGATGTATGTTTGTCGTTTGTGCTTCATGTAAGGTAAGCCCTGTATAAGGAAAAGAAAGTCTTTGTTTGGTACCTTACTCATGCAATATTGTTTTATGTTACTGTACATGTAGTTCCTTTGGATATGTTGGTGTGGTATAAACATTATAAATTATTGTGTTTTTATTACCAAGTTGGAATAAAACTATTGAATATAAATCACAGTACATTACAAAGACAATATGTACTAAATAATAATGTAAATCATATACACTCAGCACAAAAAGAAAGTAAACGCTTTTTCAAGTTCAGATTTTTAATAGAAGACTTTAATAAAAATCAGTTAATTATAATCAAATTTAAGAAAATTCAACTGTCTTTCAACCTGGCAGGTGAACACAAAGTGAAACTTTACGCATGAATGAATACATTCATTTATCTGTTTCAAGGTGCCAAAATGAAGTTGCAAAAATGCAACAACAACAAAATTAAACTCAAACAACTCGAAATTCACAGTCATATTGCACCAAAAATTAAAACAAAGAATGATATAAGTGCAATGGTTTATTGCACTTGAAAAGAAAATCAATCTTCAAATCTAAAAATGGGCCAAGGAGTAGCCAAAGTGGCATAGCATGGGAGATTAAGGACAATGCATTTTGGGGGTACGCTATTGAACTCAACAATGGTGTTCCCTGGAAATGCAGTGTCCTTAATGCCACACACTACGTCACTGAGTAATTTTTGGACATTTAATCACCCGTATGGCTACTTCAGATCCCATTTAAATTTGGACTTAAAGGGAAATCCAACCTTAATAGCAAGTTGCATTGAAAGAAAGAGGAAAAATCAATTTCAAATTGGCCGAATAGGTAATGCCACCGTGATGTAGCTGTGGACAACTCCCCCATTCGCTCCAACACACAAAATGACTAAAATGTCACTTTTTTCAAAATGTATTACTCAGTAGGATATTTTTCTTTCATGAGGACCTATAACAATATGCTATCTCCAATATATTTTGAGTACTGCCCCGAGGGTAGAAAAACCGAAGAAAACCGCAAATTAATGATATTTTTGTGTACGACAAATGGGAGAGTTGTCCACAAAAATGTCACAATCAACTCACCAAATTGCCAATTTGAGATTTGCATAGATGTACAATGTAGTGATCTCATGTTTAAAACATCCATAACTTTCTTAGTCCTTGTCCGATTTTCACCACCCTGTTTTTCTTATTTTTCTGCTTTCACACAAATCACCTTATTACCAAGGTTGGATTGCCCTTTAACAGAAGATTCTACTCCTTTTTTTTTTTTTTTTTTGTGGGAGAGAGAGAGAGAGAGAGAGAGCAAGCAAGAGCTCAACCATGCAGTTTCAACCAAGTCTCTCATTCAGAGATAAAGCCGTCATTTAAGTTTGATCTTTTGTTTCCATTCTTATGTGGAAGGGCATTTACACATCAATGGCAAATTGTCCATTTTTACAAGTTTTACTTTTGTACTTTGGAAGAGAAAAAAAATGTGTTCACTCATGCCTAAAATGTATCTTTATGTTACTCCAACAGAGAGAAAGATTGTTTCTTTTCATTTAATTTGATATATAATTTATTGGATTTTATTACAGTTTTGTATGAAAAATCTGAACTTAATAAGTGTTTACTTTCATTTTTTTTGCTGAGTGTATTAAAAAATGTAAAGAGAGGGTGACATTTCATGCATTGACAGATTTTTATTGGCCTCCTCAGTGTTTCAGTTTCTTCATATTGTGTATTTATTCAATAGTGGGGAGGGGAACAAACTGAGAACATAGAGGAAATTTAAGTCGGATATTAAGCAGTAACAGTATCTTCATGTTATCGAAAGTTTTCGACTGAAGAAATATATGCTGCTTCAGAATAAGCTGTCATAATTTAGCAATAGAAACTGGAAGGCCTGAGAAAACACCAATACATCTTAGAATATGCACCGACTGAGAGATTGGTGACGAACTACACACACTAATATTCTCCCCTAAATTCAGTGAACAAAGAAAAAAAACTCTTAGATGCTTTATCATTAAGATGCCCTAATTTTGCTTTTCTTAGAGCAGAAGAAAAGTTCATATTCTTAATGAAATTAGATAATGAATATGTCATACTCAGTCTAGCAAATTACATAAAGGATATCATACCATGATTAAGGGGTGAATTCTAAAACGAGTTATATCATATCAATCTGTGTACATGTATATACGAATCAAATATTATTAACCTACTCTGATATGTTTACATATTTTATTATTTGAAATGTATATAAGTTGTTATCTTTTTTCTCTCTCGTTTTCTTGTTTAAACAAAATACTGATGTACATTGTCAATGATGTTTAATGAAGTCAATTAAATAAAAATATATGATCTGATGACAGGGAGATTGGGACCATTATCCGGTCATTAGGCTGCTGTCCTAGTGAAGGTGAACTTCATGATCTTCTCTCAGAGATGGAAGAAGAGGAGCCTACAGGATACATCAAGTTTGATCGCTTCAAGCCTATCATGAGGGAAGTCCTCATGGAAAGGAAGTAAGTTGTGCTAGCTAGCTGTAGATAGGCAAAGGTTAGATGAACTGAACTGAAATTCTCTTTAAAATGAGGATAGAATCTATGCTTCTATTTCTGCTGGTGATAAAACTTGGCTTCACTAGGATGGTGATGGAAATCATATCTGCTTATTTCAATTAATTCATTACTTCATAATCATTTAGAAAATGATTATGTACATCTCTTTCCAACATTTGACTTTTTCATTAATGTCACTAGCTTGTTCCTTGCTGAAATGTAGAATATCACCCTTTTTGTATGTTCAATGTGACTTACTAATACACTGTATCACAAAGAAAAAAAGTGTTGTTTTTTTTTCATGAGAGCACATACTTTGTAGCATTCACTGAATTATCAATATTCAGTTTCCTGTACAAAAAAAGTAAAAGGAATTCAATAGGCCTTCTGATATTAGTTAGCAAATATGATGGGAAAAATCCTCACACATATATGAAAACATATTCTTTTTAATGTATCTTGTTTCCTTTCAGGTTTAAGCCATCCCCTGAAGATCAGATAGTGAAGGCATTTGAGGTGTTAGATGTTGAAAAGAAAGGTTATCTCACTGTAGAGGAGATGACAAAACTCATGTCAGAAGAAGGTAATCATCATTCTCAACTTCTTTATGTAGTCATATATTCATTTGTATTTGTATGTATTTCTTTTTTAATTAATATGTAAGTTAAACATAACTGTTGATTGAAAATTTATATTTGCAGTCCTGAAGCATTCAAGGGTACCAACCACCAAAAATTATTTTGCTCTGTATGTTGGAGGTTCCATGCCATTAAACTATGGTGAAAATATGGGCTTCAAATATTACTTCTATAAAGAGATACTGCAAGTGTAATTACACTCTCTGTAAGCGTAACAGTGACTCGTGAGTAGACTACTCCATGCACCCTTACGCGCTCGCCAAGATAAGGGCTCGCGCGGAACCTAGTTCGGTGTGCGCGAGCACCTTCATGTTATCATTTGTGACCAGGCACCACAAAACCACCAAAAAGTCGCCCGATATGAATTTTAAGTTAAGGTCCGATTCTGAAAGAGGAGATTCTCAGCTTTAAAATGATATATAACTCATTAGCATTGGATGTTCCTAACACTGCACAAAGAGTAGAATGCACAGTCCCTCAGAATGTTACTTTCGAGAAATAAGGGTTTAAAGTTTGTAGTCTATTGAAGCACTCTGACTTGCAAGGTCTTGTGCTAAGGTTACAAAAGGAGGATTAGAACTCAATAATAATTTCTATGAAGGGATTATCAGATTGTCCTAAAACTTGGCATACTAATTAGGCATATCCTGTTCATCCTAGTGCACAAGTATCAATGCAAGAACTTACTCTGTTTAAAAGTTATGGGAGATCAAAATGAGACAAGTGTTCAGGGTCGTAAAAAAGAAAAGTAATACAACAAAATCCAGAAAAGACACACATAAGTCTAATTAAAAAAAACTGTCAAAAATACCACTTTTAGATTGTTTGGTGCCTCCAAATTTTTAGAATATTTAGAAAAAAGTATACACTTTCAGGAAATACCCAAAACTAAAATTTGACCATGCCAACCTAAAACACATTGATGGAGCTCTAACTGAAAATCACACAGTGCGACTTTTTGGTGGTTTTGTGGTGCCTGGTCACATTTATTTTCTTCATACTCATAAAATGTTGACCCACAGAATGCCAGCTAAAGTTCTGTGAGGTTAATTTTATATTTTCTAGCATTACACAAATTGTTTTTTCAGGTGATTGGTACACTCTAAGGATTTAAAATTCATCAAAAAAGAAAAACATTTGAACAATGTACATATGGGTATACATTTGATTAGATTTTTCCCAAAAAAATGTTTGAGTGGATTACATGCTTGAATAGCAAATAGGAGTATGTTTGTCCAAAAAGAGTAAGCAAATCAGAAAGGTTATTATGGCATATTAATCTGCATGATTTTGATAAAATTTGGTAATTAGTTACTGTGCTCCTAGCGGTCAAAAATTATCACCACTTAAGTTGTGCCTGATAAGAATAAACCCCCCAGTAAAATGTGACTGAAGTCTAATACATGTGCTGTGTCAAGTTTGAAATGTACAGAGGTATATACATCACGTTCACCACTTATTGAATCTATTTAACTTCTAATCTGGTAAATTTACAGGAGAGCCATTCACCCAAGAGGAACTGGAAGAGATGTTATCAGCTGCAGTGGACCCAGAGAAAGGATATGTCTTATATAAAGAATACGCTTCAATGATGACACTAGATGCAGATGTATGATACCAGCATACCCCTATCCTACCCACTCGCTGAAAAGATGGAGGAAAACAAGTTATTTCCAGGACATCATACTCACTAGGGAGCATTAAGTCAGATGCATAATTATCCAAATGTCATTTCAACCTGAAATTATTATAAGTTGCTGTATTGAGATATATATGACTCAAGGCATACAATCACCCAATAATGCCACTTGAATTATGAAATGTGTTCCTTTATATTTGGTATGTAAAATATTCTGATATATGTAGTTATATATACATGTATATATACCGTCTAATTTCAAAGCCTTGCAAATATATTTTACTTCAGGGGCAGTATTTAGTCCAATCCACTGAAGAAAAAGAATTGTATTTAGCGGTGTCACAAAAACTTTACTTTGAAAAAAACTATGCCAATTGAACAGAGATGTAATTAAGCAAAGAAAACATCCCCTGTGATACAAAAGAATAGAAACATCTTATCGAAATTCAACATTATTGACTTCACAAAGCTTGTTTAATTAAATGGCAATTTGTGAAGAGTCATCAGTTATTTGATTTGATTTGATTTGATTTTGTTAAATTGAATTAAAATGAATTTGTAAATTCACTGTTGGTATTCAGCTGTCAAATGCCACCATGTATAGTGTAAATAATTGTAAATAAAGAGCACAAGAAAGTATGTATTTCCTGACTCTATGTGTATTCCATTGTGTTGAGTTACTTGGAATATATCATTCAAGTCAGAATTTTCAGATATTACAATAAGTCGTACACAATGTGTGAAGTTACTATACGTTCACAAACTGTATTGAGGAGTGTAGATGAAGTAGCAATAAGCTTGCTGCAAGTCTACATTCTCATTATGAGAGAGAGGCCCGGGAGGAGGGGGGGAGGGGGGCATGTCTCATTAAAACCTGTACATCATCCGCAAAAATCACTTTCTTAAAAAGCACCCTAAACAGGGATTGCAGTAGGAGTAGTTTTGATACCCTAAACAGGGAAACCCATCTAACATCTCTGATTTTTATACCCCTTTCCGCGGATCTCCTTCTTATCACCGTTGTATTTGAGACTCTTTTTCTTGATTTTTGCTGTTTTTGATACCCTAATGCTGAAAGAGTACCCTTTTTATCCATTTTCGTGTACGTGGATGATGTACAGGTCTCAGGTCTCAATGAGACATGCCCCCCCCCCCCTGGGGAGAGAGATAAGTACAAGAGAAAAATGGTGAAAAACAAGGTACGAAAGGCCGACATGAGGCCAACAAAGAGGGAGTGAGGGAAGAAAATTAGGTGGGAGTATGATTAGAATATTGCATTATTTACACTGTAATATTGAAATGAAATATTGTTATGTGTCCAACAGGACACAAGCAATTTTTCATAAAATTTCTAAACTTAACTTTTGACTGCTGATTGACAACAATGTGGATGATGATTAGATTGAAATGTGTTGTGTAGGTGTAGTCAAAGAATGGTTAAAGATTTGGAATCCCTCTTTCTCAAAATGTGCATCACCTGCCTGGATCCATTCATGCCTTTCACACAAGGAAATTCAAAACTTAATTTGTAAAAATGAGTGAGTTACTCAGCTTACAAAATACCCAAAGCTCAATAGGGTATAGTTTACACTGTAAAATCACTTCAGCTTGAATACAAAACTAACTACACTGCGAGGAAATTTAGGATATCACATACAATTTTTATTCATCATTTATACACATATACTATTATATAATTCAACCTTTTTTGCAAAAATTTGCAAAATACAAAATAGAAATAAAGGCCATGTGTTGCAATGGCAAATGTCATAATGATGAAGAAATATAGTTATATCTTTTCATCTGTTGGATACAGATTACTTTTTAACCCTTTCAGGACAGGAATTATTTCAGGGCTAAATTGATCACATTTTGTTCTTCAAATTGGCAACAACAATATTTTTCTTTTAGTGCTACATGGTTCTAATAAGGTGTAATGTCTTTGAAAACAATACTCATGGTTACAAATTTTGTCGAAAAGTTGAAAAAAATTGCCAATTTGATAAAAAACAATGATTTTGAATCTCTCAAGGTGTTGCAAATTTAAGGATTTTAAGGGTTATTCCCGTTTTTAAAATTCCTGGCATCAAACGCAATAGGGTCTTGCAACAAAAATGGACGTAGGATGTGCAGAAATTTTGGCTCTTTCTACTCATGCATCTGGTATATTTTTTAGAGCTCTGAATCAAAAGTTATTGAGCCAAACCACAAAATGTGGTCAATTGTCTCGAAAGGGTTAAAAGCCTTCTGACAGGGGTTACAAAAATAAGGGGAAACAAGATAGAATTTTACAAAGAGTTGCCGTTGACCCAAACTGACTGCAACTTTAACTTCAGATTAAAATTAATTGCAACCCTTTACATTAAAGAGATTGACAATCGATTGGAGGACTTGCAATCAATTCAGATCAACTGCAACTCTTTACAACATGGGGGCCCAGGTGTGATATCCTGTCATTTATTTTCAATTCTTATTTGCAAGTTACTTCTCTCTAATTGTAGTTATCTCCTACCTTGTCAAGGAAATTTGTCAAATTGAGTTGAAGATAACCATTTACCATGTAGATGGGTTTTAAAATATTACAAGATATAAATGCACTTACAGATGTTTATTATATCATAGTGCCAAGGACCTCCTAGATACAAGAACTTAATCTATGAGACCAAACCCATCCTTCAGTCCTTCATAGTGCTAAATGGGCTTTAACCCTTTCAGGACAGGAATTATTTAAGAGCTCAATTGATCACATTTTGTTCTGCAAATTGGCAACAATAATATTTTTCTTTTAGTACTACGTGGTTCTAATAAGATGCAATGTCTTGAAAATAATATACATGGTTAGGAACTTAGTCGAAAAGTTGAAAAAGTTGCCAATTTGGACAAAAAACAATGATTTTGAATCTCTTAATGTGTTGCCAATTTAAGGATGTTCAATCTTATTCTCCTTTTTAAAATTCCTGGCATCAAACGCAATATGATCATGCAACAAAAATGGACACAGTATGTGCAGAATTTTTTGCTCTTTCTACTCATGCATCTGGTATATTTTTTAAGGCTCTAAATCAAAAGTTATTGGGCCAAACCACAAAATGTGGTCAATTGTCTTGAAAGGGTTAAGTAGCTATGTAAAGGGTCTGATGCATCAATCAATCTGGACATGTAAGGGTTGGCTTTGAATACAGTGTTGTTATTAAAACATTGCTAATTGTAACTTATTTTGTGATCCATTTATGAGAATCACATTTGTTGACAAATTATTGGGAAAACTAGCAAAATTAGCTAGAAATACAGTACTATCGTTCAACATTTGAATTTGCCAAAAGTCAAATATGATTTTCCATTTTGTCCTTCAGAGCTGAAAAAATATGAAGCAATCTTTTGTCTACGATACCCATTATAATGCATGTATACTTAATTGAATCTCTGGTCACAATGAAAAGAAGAATAAAATGGATGAAGAACTGAATTATTTTTTGACATGATATTCTTGCTAATATTAAGGTAAAGGAAGATGTTGCTTGACTAACTTCTCGAGAACACTGACGCCAAGGATGAAGGGAATGTAAGATCTAAGGCAATTGTATATTCAGTCATGAACAAATAATTCAGATTATATCTGCAGAATGGTTTGAATACAAACATTTATGACAAGAACAAAATACATGTACATCACATTCAAATGGATGTCACAAAGAAGAAATCAAAATTAAATGACTTTATTTTACCAACAACAACAAAAAAGAAATATATATTTTTGAGGATCAATAATGTTCATCATAAGTGTATTTCATATTCTTCTGAGGACTGTCTTTATGTAAAGTTGTGATTGATCGCAAAGTTAAAATTGCAAATTTGTTACATAATGAGTCGCGATTAATATCAAACTCAATTCTAGAAGACTAACCATCATGTATTGCAAGCAGCATTTTTTAACACAGACAAAATCAAATATGTTTAGACTGCAATAGACATTTCAACAAAATGAAGCAGTATACATATTTCCACAGTTAATTTCCCATTTGTATTAAAGGAAATCTTGATATAACAAATTTTCTTGTGATGGCAAGCTGTAAATACTCAATAAGTCATGTAAATACACTCTGTATGCCTGTTTTACAAGCCTAAAATTCACTTATAGCAGAGATTTACACATGATCCTGATGCCTCTGTTATAACAGGATTTCCCTTTTCTACATTGTACATCTAAGCTGATCTTCTCACAGCTTTGAAAATTCTGCCTTTGATTTTGTCATGCTTGCCATTACTGCCTTTGCAAGATCCTCAGTCTGGAGATGGGTTGCATTCCATGTAGCCTGAAAAGAACAAAGAAAATAAATCATACATGGTAATTTAACAGGCGATGCTCTTTCAATATTCTTTGTCTAAGTATGCATTTTAGTTATATAAACAAAGATTTTTTTTTTCAGAGGTTTACAAGCAAACTAGAATGTAATTATGAGAGGAACAAATCAATTAAATTTCCAAAATTGTAACTTCAGTTTATCATGAAACAATGCAGTATTTTTCTACAGATAAAGGTGCATAAAATTTATAAATACTAAAGGTCATACATAATTATACAGTGGAAACTCAGTATAACAAAGTCCTTGGGACCATCAAAATTACCTTGTTATAGCAGGAATCTTGTTATATTAGGTTAAAAAAAAACAATAGAATATAAAGAGCTGGGACAAGGAATATTACCTTGTTACATCAGGAATATTGTTATATCATACCTCTTTATACCAAGTTCCCACTGTATTGTGAAAACTTGGGACACTATGCCTCCATCAGGCCTCACATCAACCTATTTTTATTTTCTTTTTTATATACAACTAAAAGATAAATACTGTCTTAAACAATTACAATTGAGTAAAGACCAAATAGTATCTTTTGTTAAAGTTATTTGGTAATGGTTCTCTTTTTTTTCCAAACAAGATGGTGAGGATTTGTATTACCTAGGAGTAGTGTTTTGGTGATTCTTTCCTTATGGTTGTCAACTCTGACTTACCGCATAATCAAAGCTATCTGCTACACTGTGATCTCTGCTGTAATTCAGATTCACTTTAGTGCCCTGAATAGCCACTGGACTCTTGCTGGCGATGGCTGCAGCTAGCTCCATGGCACCACCCATCATAGCTTCTTGGTTCGGGTACAGACGACTACCCAGTGAAATTTACGCAAAAGCAAGTATAACAGGATGAAATAATTAATCGACTGTTTACCTTATCTGTGTAATATTACATCAGTTTTCTACACTAAATAAATTAGTGTGTAAAATTACAAATGTAAGGCTGACTGAGAATTCATTGAGTACAAGGAACATGAGGCAACTAAAGGAAAGCACAGCTTGTTGAACTATGATGGAGAAAATGTGCTTTAGCTGAAACACATTCCGTAAAAAATTGGTTCATTTCTTGATGCAAATATCATTCATAATAGATAGTTGAATATTTATAAGAAAAAAAAATTGCAATTTATTCAAAGAGGTTGGAGCCTAATAAATATTTGAAAGGGCCAAATTGTCTTTATACAATATGAAATCCATGCATTTTTCATAATCTCTCTCTGTTTCTATTGTTCAAAGAGAAAATGTGAAGAAAAAAGTTTTAATGAGAGAAATACATTAAAATCAATGATGAGCGGAAAACTCTCACCTGACAAGACCTAACTCCTTGGCTTCATTGGAATCGAATTTCCTTGCAGTATAGCACAGCTCTCTAAGCAGACTGTCATTTGCTGTCTTCTGTGGTAACCACTGAAGAACTCCTACATCTGCAGCTAGGCCAAGCTCTGTTTCCTATACAGATCATACCAAGTCATTTCATCATTTATTTCAACTGCAACAATTACAAACTAATTGAATATGAAATCCATGCTGTAGATGATAACACTGAACAATATTGTCTAAAAGAAGCATCCATATCTTCATCATATTACTTTCAATACTAACACAATTTGTTCATTCTTTATGACATTTCCAAACTTAAGTGATAAACTTCAACTGTAAATTGCTGATTCAGATGAAAAATTTACATGCCACAATTGACAACCCCCAACATAAAAATAAAAACAACATAATCTCAGTCAGCTTCTTAGACTACTGACTATTTGGCTATTATGTCTCTGACTAGTAACAAGACAAGCAAGGATGAGGATTAGAGATTTCATGATTTGTTAATCATTTCCTTCATAATGCTTTTTAAAATACCATGCAAAACAAAGCTATAATCGCATGAAAAATATATATGTACACGTATCTGCCAGACTCTCCCTACAACAGCGACATCTTTGTTTGCTATTTACAAGTAATACAGTGTTGTTCAAGCTCATGGATTCAGTGAAAATGTTTGTTTTCAATGCAATAGCCCCACCCCCAACCCCTAAAAATGATTTTAAAAATTTCTTTTTTTCAGTTTTTACTTTTTACCCCATCAACTTTTACATACATTATGCACTACCTGTAAGAGTTGTTTTTTTCATTTGCTGGCATACATCAATATGAATACTTGACCACCAGTTCTTTCAAAAGCATGATAATAGATATCAAAATAGCCTGAACAAATAAAGTATGACCTCTTTAGTCCATTATATTGGACTTTGGTTTGTTTGCATTGGTAGAGCAATGAGTATTTCTTAAGGCTTTCACATCACTCTTAATAAAAGTATGTATACAATTTGAAGACAGAATGATGTAGCCTACCTTAATTTGGAACCAGGCATCTTCAGTACACAATCTAACATCACATCCAGATATCATGCAAAGCCCTCCTCCTAAACATCCTCCATGGATGGCTGCTATCACTGGCTTAGGACACTAAAAAAGCGACAATGAATAAACACTAAATGATACTACACATAAGTTTCTTTCTTTCTCTTCGCAAAATGACAGAAAATGAAAGCAACGTATGAGAGCAATTTTTTTTTCATAGGATGTTAAATCAAATCTTTGAAAAAAAATCCAATGGCCACAAGACAGAAGGTTCAGTCTAACCATTGTGACAACTATTTAGAAGGGTAACAAGAGGGAAAGTCCATTAGACCAAAAGTCCACAAACCAAAACTTTTGGTCTGGTGGACCTTCAGTCTCCTTGACCTATGGTCAACTAGGCTATTGCCAACAGACTTTCTTTAGGATGACCTCATGCAAGAACTCTTTTTTATTAATGAAGTGATTTATATGGCACAATGAACTTTCTGAGAGGAGGATTTCATTTTTGAACATACTATGGGGGAGGGGGCTGCAGTGGTTTTCATTTTAAAAATTGCGAAATGAAAATCAATTAATTATAAACACATTTAACTGCACTTAATGTCTTTCACTGTTTGTCAACCTAAACTGACCTTCTCAATAACAAAGAAAGACTCCTGGTACTCTTTGATCTTCAGTCTGATTTGATTGGCAATACGTGATACATCAAGGTCAGATGATCCTGGAACTGCACCCTGCATCAACTCAGCATTATCCTGAAGATCGATGCCTGTCAAGAACAAAATGTAATATTATCATGTAAGAACCTGTATTGTGTACTACATACTGGGTATTTGCTCTTTGGTTTTATTACCAGCAAATTCAGCTTTGAAAAGAAGAAAAAAAAAACCCATTGATTAACACTAACTTTTTCTTGACAAAGTCTTAAATATTTAGTCTTAAAATATTGGTACATCCACATAGTAAGGTACAAATGCAAACAGTGCATATTTTACATGCTCAAAATCACTTTGCATCTAGATACAAGTAACAATGTGCGTATCAACTTTAATAAATACTTTTTCATACTGTAAAAGTGCTCAACATTCCAAGACACTACTCTTATGTGTTATTTAGTGCCTAATCATCGGATGCTTTTCTATCAATATTCACAATAACTAACATGAATACTATCTGATACAAACAAAAGATATAATGCAATATCAATTATACACGTATCAAATGGAAAAGTCAACAAAAATGTACATAGTCATACATTCATATGGCAATAGAATGGCTGAGAAAGAAGGAGAAGCAGGCAATAAAAAGGTTAAGAGTCATAATTAGACAGTGAAACAGCAGCAGAACGTTGCAGATAAAGGAGAGGGATGAAGAGAAGATAAAGGAGAGGATAAAGGAGAGGCCAAGCGTTAGTGATCCCTGTTTCCAGTCTGCACAGTAAACTTACCTGCAGAAAACATCTTGCCTGCCCCAGTCAGCAGTACCACTCTGCAGTCTTGGTCTGTAGCGATGGTATTAAAACATTCTACCATCTCCCTAAAAAAAAGATGAAAGTCAAAAACTGTCACTATTCTAGGAATATGGATTCATTGTCTCTAATGATGTTGGCACATAGCACTATGAGAATATATGGAGTGAAAATAGGACCTGGAATAAAAAATGCCAAATAACGACACCATGAGGTCATATTTAACAATGCAAAGTACATGTGTATCCTCTCATATTCACTGAAAAGGTAGACCTACTATCCGCAAAAAAAGGTGTCGCAATGGATAAGAGTGATCTATGCATCAATCTCATCGTAAAACTTGATCGGGTTGAGATTCGAGTTGCTTGAATAGAACGTTTTATTTGAGCTTAATTTTTAAATAAAAAATCTATTTCATTTATAAACCCTCTACATTAAAAAAACTCCACCAATCCAAGAGGCTTCTTTGCTACATTGACCTACATGTACATGTAATCTACACTTGATTTAATGCTGAATTCAATTGCAAACAAAGCAGTTTTAAACTGCTGATTACTCTAAGCAATTTGAGGTAGATAAATAAAATGGAACTGATTAAAAAACATAAATAAATATAATAGTCTGGTATGTGACTGCCAGGCTGAAATGTACTATTCATGTGTTAACTGCACAGATACCAAGCAAGCTCCTCTATTATGCCTTGTCAGATGGTCAATGGGTGTGTTTACATAATCCTGACGATATTTTTTGGCTACTTTTGAGAAAGCAATGCAGTTTTCACAATTTGATAACTTATTTAATCAAAAGACCAATTAACACCAAATTGCACCTTAAGAAGATTATTATACTCAAAATTATATTATGAAAATTTAAAATGAATAAAATGCTTTTGAACTATCATAGTAAGAAGGTAAGAAAATGTTTTTTTATTTACATACAAATCATTTGGGGGGGGGGGGGCAAAGCATTGTTAAAGGGCACTTTGGGGTTTTTCATTTCAGGGGGTCTGACACCCCCCTTCCCGATGGACAATTTTGTCAGTTTTTATATTTTTGGAATGTACATCCATAGCTCTTCCTTCTGACAAAATTTGGTCCCTGGGCTTTAAGGGGAAAAATTTACCCCAATTTTTAGGGGCTGTTTGACACCCCATCCTGACGGAAAATTTTGTCAGTTTTTTGTGTTTTGTAATGTCCAGTCATACTATTTCCTACTGTCAAAGTTTGATGCATGGGGGAGATGGGGTGAAATCGACCCGACTTTGGGGTCTCTTTTGGGGGCTCTGGGGGGTTAACCCGGTGGCTTCGGTCAGGCTGACAACCATTTTGTCAATGACTTAGATGGTCTAAGTAACTTTAAGGGGTCAAATCTTGTGGGTAAAATGGGGTGACTATTTCGGGACAGGCTCCTGGCCTATAAAAGCACATTGTAAATGACATGATGATTACCTCCAAAATGCTTTGTTCATAGCATTGCGTTTCTCTGGCCTGTTCATCTCCACCTTGTAAATATACTCTTGCGGGCTGGTCACAGCAAGTGACTCAAAATTATACTTTGAAAGCCCTGCAGAAGACATGTTCCTAGCCAGAGTTCTTGCAAGGCCTACATTGGCTGTAATGAAAAAAAGAAAAAGAAAAACTTTAATTAAGACTGACAATTCATACATCAAACCAAATCAGCTAAAATGTGACATGATCAATTTGACCCAACAACTGATTCATTTCATATGATTAATTGATTATAAAGTACATAGAGTTTTTTAAGTGAACACAATATTAAGTTTCATTGTCCTATGAATATCAACCATATCATAATTTATTATATCGTACAATTTCTCATCAAATTACAGTAATTCCCTATAACCTATATTCCCTAATTATCTCTTTAAAACAAATATATAAATGGTCCTACAATATAGTCACATCACATTTGAATCACAATAGGCCAGTGGAAAAAGTTTGAATACGATTACAGCTGCAAGATTTTCAAACAGAGAATACCTTGGACCCTGAATTACCGGAAAAAGGAGCATTAAAAGGAATAAAACAGTCAAATTGGTAAGTTTAACAGATTGGTTAAGGGTTTGGGCTAATCTATTTAATTTATAAAAATGTATAAAAAAATAAAATCATACAGATTTTTCCAACTACCGGTACATTCCGACTACACGTTGGCGTGTAGTCGGTTTGCACAGCAGATCGATAGGCCCATTTCTGTCTCTAAGTGAGGAGTCGACCCTACCCAAATAATAGGTTAACGAACTAGAGACAGAATTTTCGATCTAAATATCTGCTAGCCAATCGCATCCATTCATCACGCACTGAAGAGACTATGGGGCAGTGGACATGATAGCCATAGGTCGTTGCAACAATGAAGCTGTAACTCAACTGTTAGTCTATAGATCTCTAAGTAGAATCTATTATAACTTAATTTAGCAGTTAGCTACTGCCTGGTGACAGTCACAGTATGGTAACCATTAACCCAAAGGGCACAGGAGGTCAGATCAGGTTAAGTGTTTAACATTAGAGGTTAACTTTATATACTCTAGCTGTACACAAATTATTTTTTTCAGATTACTCATACACTTCAACAAAATCACAAGTTACTCCACATTTACCACGTTTACACATTGATCTGACTCACGGGTTCGACACAAGAGCCTTGTCGAACAAGGCAATTTTATGATGTATAAACGCGATCAGTGTGATCCGAGACTCGGGTCGAACATGCCTTTTTATAATAGTAGGTTTCGATCCGAGAGTCGTATCAGACCCGACCATTATTTTAATGTATAAACAGAAAGCCGTGTCGAACAAGGCAATTTATGAAAGGGAAAACAAAAAGAAAAGAAGAAAAACATAAGCAAGAAAGAAGAAAGAATAAAAAACAATAAAATTCATTAAGAATTACGATTAAACAAAGAAATACATAAGAAAAAATAGTTCTAAGCGAAACGATGAAAGAAGGAAAAAACAAAGAAATTCATTAGGAAAAATAAGATATATAAACAAATATAGAAGTGGAGAATATAACAGAAAGGAAAACAGAGAAATTCATTAGGAATAAGAGGAAATAAAGAAGTATGTAGCAGCTCCACGTCAGCTGGTATGTTAATCATTTTTATGTCTACTAAACTTTTTCAGAAAGTGTGTTCTTTTATTCCCAGGGAATCGTTTCGCGGCAGCAGCCACTTTGTTTATAAACATTAATTTTTCCCACGGGCACGTGCTTTGCTGGCCCGCATCGACCGTGGAGGTCCACATGCGTTTTTCTCCACATGGCTTTTTGGTCACACCTTTTTTTTTTTTATTGCCACGTGAGTCATAATGATTGCACGAACCTTTATTTTGAATCTTTTCATGGCTTGTAGTGGGTGCATTAGCGATACCATTCCTTGGTGTGCTTAATCAATTTTTGTGATAATTTCATGCTTTTCATTCAATGATCATTTCATTACACTGGAAAGTATTTATAATTGGTATAAAGAATTTTTATTATTTGTTCTTAATCATATTGTAGATATTTTGGTGGTAATCCAATTTTGTTTATATAAATAGATTTTTGGCCTCTATTTAGCACAATTTTGTCCTACTTGGACATTTTTTCTCTCCGTAAGGGATTACCTGTGATTGGTCAATTTTGTTAGTGTTCTTATTGGTGCGTTTTAGAACAATTTGATTGGGTAGAAGTCAAGTTTTTTAGGAAACGTGGCTTTGGTTTTTTTTAATTATTATTTCGCTTGATATACATTTGTAGTTGCCTCTTAACCACTGGAGAGTTCGGATCTGTCTGTTTATCCGCTACTCCCACGATCAGTTTATCTATTGGTTTTGTTTCAGGGGTGGCGGAGCGTCTTTCAAAGTGCGGGGGCACCAACAAAAACAGGCACTTTTTGGAAAAAAAGTGGCACCTACAAAGGGTGAAAACAAGGCGGAAAATACAACTTTGAGACATTAGTATACCGCTACAATATGATTAATACACTATCGAGAATCATTTTCGACACATTACTGTTTCTATCTTAACATTGTTCCAGATAAAAACTACTTTTGCATTTTGTGTGATGGTCTGATCATTCATTTGCGAGCGAGCACAAAATCTAAGATTGTTTTCTAATGCTGAAGGCTATGGTGTTTAATTATACACACCGATTTTCCTAATATGATAAGATTATATAATAAATGCGAGCAAGCGTAGCGAGCGAGCTTTGCAAAAATTTTAGAAATATTTTTTCTCCCTCATTCCTTTTATGATTTAGGGGCAATGATTAATATTGTATAATCTAGGGCATTGTCCCCCTCCTGCCACCTACTCCACTGCCTCACTTTGTGCTGAGATCAGTAGGGGAATCTATTACATGTATTATGAAGCCTCTGATTATTTGGAGCTAGATATATGGCTCTTTTGTGGACTTTAGGGCACACTTTGTAAGCGACATCGGGATATAGGTAAAAAATTTATTAGGAATAATAAGAGGAAACAAAGAAATACATAAATACATATAGAAGAAAGAAGATGAAAGAAGGAAAACAAAGAAATTCATTAGGAAATAAGAGGAAACAAAAAAATACATGATCAAAACTAGAAGAGAGAAGATGAAAGAAGGAAAAACAAAGAAATTCATTAGGAGTTATAAGGGGAAACAAAGCAACAAACAAATATAGAAGAGAGAAGATGAAAAAAGAAGAAAAAAAGAAAGAAATTCATTAAGACATAAGATTGAACAAAGAAATACATAAGCAAACATAGAAGAGAGAAAACGAAAGACGGGAAAACAAAAAAAATTATAAGAGAAAAATAAACAAAGGAAAAGTAAAACAGTTTGTGAAGGCTTGCCAACCAACCACGTTTGATGTTATTCTACTCCAGTCTTAGACCGAAAATTCTGTCTGTCGTTCGTTAGCTCTTCACTTAGAGACAGAAACGGTCGTATCACTCTACCGTGCAAATCGACTACTCGTCGACGAGTAGCTGGAAAAATCGCAATAATTTGATTTTTCCTCATATATCTAGATCTACATATTATTATTGAATTGGTTAGGCCTAGGCTCTACTATTTAAGGAATCGGCTCAACTTACCAATTTGACTGAATAATCCGTTTAAAGCTCCTTTTTCAGGTAATTCAGGGTCCAAGGTATTCTCCGTTTGAAAATCTTGCAGCCGTATTCAAACTGTTATTAGTGTGTAAGTCAATGTGTATTTGGTTTGCACAGCAGAGTGATACGACCGTTTCTGTCTCTAAGTGAAGAGCTAACGAACGAGAGACAGAATATGCGGTCTACTCCAGTCTGTGATCCGCAAGTTGGATCAAACTCGCCAATATAATACATGTATAAACGCGATCACAGTTGTCCTCCGTGGGAGCTTGAGGTGGGTTCGACACGACTCTCGAACCCGAGATCCGGATCAATGTGTAAACATGGTATTACATTCACACAATAGACTGTGAGGACGCGGTCGCACTCCTGCAAATCACCCGACCCCGGACGCGATATTTTTTTTTGGAGGATGGGAAAGTCACTAGAGCAAAATCGATGCTCGTGATTGGCTTATAAACTCTTGATATAGGTGTGATTCAGTCGTTTTGTTAAAATGCAGAGTATATTGAGTCAAGCACATGCACAGTAGAGCTATACAATGTATATTTATACCGTACCGAACATGCATCCAGCGTACTACCTGTGTAGAATCATGCAGCGGGCAAACTATTATCCGGATTAAACTATCGAACATATCAATCTGATGAGGCAACATGAATTGCGAATGTGACAGTAGACAGATCCATTCGACCTTAAAAGTAAGAATTCACTGACAATGTTTACATTCAAGTTTGTGAAATTGTGCTGGGTCGGCAAGGCTTATAGTACACGAGCTGCTTAACTCCAGGCTATCTAACATTGTAATACTTGTATGAGTTATACCGTAGAGTAGGTCTAAAGTTGTAAGGGCCTATTTAATTTAGAGGCCTTACAGGCTTCCGTCCGTCTTGGAGGAGAGCCTCTAATTCAAAAGGGGAAAAAAAAGTTATAAAACTCCTTCAAACAGATGTATTTTTCTGTCTACTGTCTAGGTAACTTAGACTAGATCTAGGCTAAGGCGTAGGCCTTGGGAATAGGTTCTATTTCAATTGTACGCATCTACTGATCTGCCTTGGAAGTGAACACATTTTTTTGACAAACTACAAATGACAATGGCATATTGAATGTGAAGGCATAGGTCTACTCATGACATAGGCCCCACATACCACAACCTACACCCTAACCCTAATCCTAAACCCTGCATTCAGATTTCAGTAAGCTCTGGTTTTGGCAGGCTTTAGTTTACTGTCCACGTAGGCCCTATCCTAGTACTGCATGCGCACGGACGCTACGTACAGCTAATACAGGTACATGCTGGCCGATGATAATAAGTATAAGGCCCTTGCTTTAGGCCCTTACAACTTTAGATCTACTGTATAACTCATATAAGTAATGCAACGTTAGATAGCCTGGAGTTAAGCAGCGCATGTACTAAGCCTTGCCGACTCAGCACAATTTCATTAAAAAATGTAAACATTGTCAGAAGGGATCTGTCTACTGCCACATTCGCAATTCATGTTGCCTCATCAGATATAGGTTGCGTTCATGCGAACAAATTTCGGCCCAGAATCACGGTTTTGAAAGACGTTTAGTTTAAAACACGGTTGCGTTCATGCAATTTTTGGTCGGTCGTAAAAATAAACGTGTTTGAGATCGCCAAACTGAAACGCAGAAAAAAGTACGTTTTGTAATACGTTCCTGCCAGAATCTCTGTCGGTGAAATTGCATGAACGCAACGGAGATCTAAATCATGATTCTATGACGTCATTAGAGTAGAAGAATAGATGAGAGAAGGAGAACTATAAAGGAAAACATAAGAAACAAAAAGAGAAGATGAGGATAAGAACAAAGAATAACATATAAGGAAAGACAGAAAGAGAAGATGAAAGAAAGATCAAAACAAAGAATATATTATAGGAAACATAAAAAGAAAGGAAAAACATGATAGGAAAATGAAAAAACAAAGAATAACATAAGAGATTGATAGAATGAGAAGGAAAGAAGAAAATTAAAAATATAAATAGGAAAGAATAGATGAAAAGATAAAAATAAGGAAAGAATAAAAACAAACAAGGAAAAAGAAGGATGACTGGATAAAACAAAGAATAACAAAAGGACAGAAAGAAAGAGAAGATGATAGAGAGATTGAAAAAGAATATCGTAAGGAAAGACAGAAAGAGAATATAAAAAAAGATCAAAACAAAGAAGAACACAAGAAAGACAGAAAGAGTAGAAATATCAAAACAAAGAAAAACAGGAAAGATAGAAAGAAAAAGCATGATAGAAGAATAAAGACAAATAACATATTAAAGGAAAGACAGGAAGAGAAGAAAGAAAAATAAAAAATAACATAAGAAAAGATAGGAAAAGAAGAGAAAGAAAATAAAGAGATAATTAAGAAAGATAGAAGGAAAGATAAAAAAAAAGGATAGAATAAAAAAAGAAGAGAAGATAGATAGATGAACAAAGAATAACAATGGGAAAGATCGAAAGAGAAGATAGGAAGATAGATAAAGAAAAACGAAGTTAATGACAAAAGAAAAGAGGCAGAAGGAAAATATGGGAAAAGTGCACGCCGAAATTGATTTTGCGCAAAGGCGGAGATTCATTGGAGCGAGAATTGCACTGATGAACGCTCTCCACAAGAAACCGTGTTTTAAAACGGCGTTTTGTATTGTGGTTCATGTTTGTGATTCTAGCTTCAAAAAATTGCTTGAACGCACCCTTAGATGGATATGTTCGATATTTTTATCCGGATAATAGTTTGCCCGCTGCATGTACACAGGATGCATGTTGGGTATACGCACTCATAGCGACTTTACTATACTTCGTATGTAGACTCTAGGCACTCATCCACCTCGACACTTTCAAAACACCACTGCAAAAAAGTCAACAACATTCACTCATAATCGGCATTTAATTTACAAGAAACGACACCAACATATTCATGAAATACAATAAATTCAACTCACCGATGTTGGAAAAGATAATTTCGAAAATGAAATCCGTAATTTACTGTCACTTCTGGCGAAACGGGGTATCGCAAGTCATGATGTACATTTCCTGATCGCCGCGAGCGCTGACATCTCCCGCTAAAAAATTTGGTCGTTAAAAGTTCGGTTCCCATCGCGCACACGTAAGTCCCGATTTTCCGTGTGTGCGATCGTAGAGATCGATGTGCACGCGATACCGAGTTTCGTTGTGGACAAAATTTTATTGGCCGATTTAGTCTAAAAACATCGGCACCATGAAAACAACATGCGATCGCAAAAAAAATTGGCGGGGATTTCTTAGGTTTTGGACATGATTTTGACTTTGGAATTTGCTGGAAATATCAGAAGTTCTTCCTAACGGCCATTTAAGGTAGGAAAGAGATTTTAAAGCGCTGAATTTGAAAGGAAGTATTTTAAACATTTATCTTACTTTTCCCCCATACCTTAAGTACATGCGATAGAAAATGACTAGTATTTTTGCATTCGTCCCGCGTAGTGGTCAGTATGACCACTATACGTGGTGGGGGTCGGGCTAACTCGGCACTAGGGCGAACTCGGCACTACGGGAAAAGTGAGGCCGAGTTAGCCCGGAGGGTTTAAATCGATCATGAAATACCAATCCGTAAGGTTTTGTTGTGATTACTAGCTAAGAATATGTTTATTAACCATTCTTTTTGATAGAATTGTATGAAATACTCACTTTGAAGGTAATCTTGCAATTTTCTTGAGTTAACATGATATAAAAGTGAATTTCTATGCAGTTTAATCACACGATACTGCTCCGAATCGCCGTGCGTAGGCCGTATAGCCTACTGTGTTTGCTACGGTATTCGGAGCGATGAGTCGGACACACATTTTGCAAAACTGCAAATTACTGGAAAACTCGGTAAATTTGTTTTTATCCATCATGAATTTGGAACTAATTAACATATAATGAGTTGTTATGTTTCAGACATGATTAAGATCTACGGAATTTTGCAGTAATTCATTCATCAAAATATGTCTCCAGATACGAGTCCGAGTACCAAACACAGTCACTGAGTCAGTGAATGCAACGCACGGCGATTGCGAATATATGCGAGCTGTGAGTGATTAAACTGCCCAAAATGTCACTTTAAATTGATATTAACTCCAGAAAATTGCAAGATTATCTTCAAAGTAAGTATTTCATACAATTCTATCAAAAGAATGTTTAAAAAACGTATTCTTAACTAGTATTTAGTAATCAAAACAAAACCTTACGGATTGGTATTTCATGATCGATTCAACCTCTCCGGGCTAACTCGGCCTCGCATTTATGGTTGGGCCGACTTCGCCCTAGTGCCGAGTTAGCCCGGATTCACGTGGTGTGGGTATACGGTGTACATCGTGTAGCTATACTGCGCTGCAGCTTGACTCACTATACTCTGCATTTTAACAAAACGACTGAATCACACCTTTCTCAAGAGTTTATAAGCCAATCAGGAGCGTCGATTTTCCTCTAGTGACTTTCCCATCCTCCGAAAAAAAATATCGCACCCCGGACCGGGCCCCGCAAGCGCGAGGCTAGCACTTTGACCTTTGTAGCAAACTATGCGAAGTCACAGAGCTGTCAGTGCAGTGCACATCACCCCGAAACCCTCGGCATTATAAATGGTACCGAGGGGGGTTAGGTCAGTAGTACTCAGTAGCTGGAACCTGAAGTTGAGGTGCAAAAGCCGAGCTACAGGCAACATCACAAACAACAACTTACTAACAGACGTACCGGTATTTACATTTATACTTTTTTCTTAAAGTTGTGTAGTCATATACTTACTCAAATTTCCTTTCCTGGATGCTGATAAAATGACTTTAGCGAGGCGATTCATCATTAATTCTTGCTCACTACGGGTCCGATCCGATACTGCGATAACCAGTATCGATATCCCGCGCCGCGCCGGCGCGCGGTGGCTGGCTATGGCGCGGCCGTAAAAAAACTTACGTATGTGCATATATTATAGCGCAAAGCAAGCACATATTTGTGTACGTGTCGTGTCCGTAGCCGTAGATTTTAGGTACAATTTAATCGCAGAATTGGGTGAAGGTGAGCTCAAATATTCATATCTTTCCGTGTAATATTATCTCCATTCTTGATTATTAGAACTTAACTGCCTAGTAATGTACAAAACGTTTTCAGATTCAGGATTTAGCATGAGTGGGATTTCTGTGAATATTTGGAACACTAGTCCCATAAATCGACATTGATGCAGTGTTAAAGGGAAAGTAAGTTTCAATCAAGTTTCAAGTTTATTTGTCTTTCAGAAATCACATATAACAAAATATCATAGAGTATAATCATAACAGTACCAAAAAGTATCGTCTATTCTATACTAGCACGCAATTTAGGGACTTTATGCTTTGCGCTCATGATGTGCGCTTTGCGCACATATATTCTATATCCCTCTTCTTAAGCCTTAATTGCAAACCACCTAAAAACGGCTTGTACTTGGGTATACATGTATGTACATATTGGAAGGGATTTTAAAGGGGGGGGGGGGGGAGCTGGCAAAGGAATGGGAGGAGTCAAATATTCAAGACTTGCTACAGTACACACACAAAAAAAATTAATATAATTATATTTATATAGCTTGAAAACACATTCAGGTGTCATCCACATACTTGAGTCTAAAAAAAAAACAAATTGAGATCCTTGGAGCATTTGTTAAAGACTAAAGTAGAATCAAGTGAATTTCAGAACCTGGGGCCAGTGGACATCAGAGTGAACGTTGTCCTTGCATATGGTATATGGAGAGCAGAAGCCTGTCTAGTATTATGGCTGTAAATTTGATTATTTCTTCTAAAGATTTGAGCAAGGGCTAGGGCAGAAGGGAGGTCCCCCAAGTGAATGCTAAACATGAGCATTCCAAGGTGCATTGAATAGAGATCTTCAGTTCTAGTCTTAGAATATTGTTTTCATAAAAAAGCAAATTTGTATGTGCACGATAATTTGCTTTACAAATTATTCTAATGACTCACTTCTGCACAACAACAAGCCTATGAATTTGAGTTTTGGATGATTTGCCAAATGCCAACATACCATAATTAATATATGATAAAATAAGAGTAGAGTATAGTCAAGGATTGTAATTCCAAACAGGCTGTATTACCGAACGTGTACAGTTAAGCGCCTAAAATTGGTTTTCATACGCGTGGGATTACGTGTATGAAAACCACACTATTGAAACAAAGGTTGTGTCTTTTTCCCATAGGTTTCACACGTTCGGAAATACAGTACCTTTTTCAAGGGACCAAAACGCCACGTCGTTGGGAAGGGGTTCACTCGGAAGGGAATATCGTATTAAATCTACGTTGTCTTTTTAAAATTCCATCAACTTTTTTTTCTGTAGGACTTCGAGCATTCATTATGTAAGTTTGACAGATATTCGTTTGATATTTTATTTGCTATCGTTGATTTTCTGAAAAGTGTTCGGACACTGGATCAACCACCATACAAAATAAACCTCTTGAGGTATACATGATTTCAACTTATAAATAACACCAGTATTTTTTGACACCACTTTACTTAATTTGTCCACATGCGTTTTCCAGTTCAGTGTCTTGTCCAGCGTTGTCACTACGGTGGTTGTCGCCGGTCGGAACCTTCCACCACTCGAAATTTCCGACTGGCAATCAATGCAATATATCACACCCACCCGCCCTGCACTAATTTCCCCACTGACAAAGAAAAAATATTATGATTTTGACCTACGAACATGTAATTGTGGTTTAAGCCAGCAGATTCAATTAAAACATTATACGTACGCATATAAAGCAAATTTACATGAAACCTAGCAAGGAATACACAGCCACTAGCGCAGCGCAGCTCCTTCCCAAATACGAATCATATTTACGTATAAATTGTTCACGTACCCGTACCCGTGCATGCATGCCCAACATCAAATCACTACACACTGTACTCGTCTCCGAGCTGGAATGTCGCAATCAGCTGATTTGCACATGTTCGGGTTTTGAGAAAACTTACCTGTAAGTAACTCACTGTCAAAAAAATCAGCCCTTGTGTAACGACACCGATCTTCGCCACAATGTATTACTTGTACTAGTACCAGACTCGCGAGTCGGGTACGAGTCATACGTTGTGGCGATTTTTTTTTTTTTCCACCACTAAAAAGTCCCTTGTGACAACCCTGCTCTCGTCTCTGTATATCCCAAGAAATTTTGTTGAAGTTACTCTCTAAACAGGGACATTATTAAATGTCACATCACCTGGCAAAAAATGACTGAATTACTAAACAGCATATAATTAGTTCTCTGGAGATTCGAGGATAACTTATTAGCACTAATCCACTTCATTACATTTCAAAACTCATCATTAACAGTTTTCAACAATAATTGTGGACATTTGTGAGAAATAAGATACACTTGAGTCATCAGCAAAAAACATGAAAGATAATACACTCGATGAGCGTGGTCCCCAAAAAGGGATCCCTGGGGTACACCGCATGTTACTTTTTGGAGGCAAGAGTCAATTCCATTTAAGGACACATATTGCTTTCTATCAGTAAGATAACTTCTAAACCAATCCAAGGCGACTCCCCTGACACCATAATGACATCATTTACTCAAGAGAATTTCATGGTCTGCAGTATCAAAAGCCTTGGAAAAGTAGGTCTCTAAGTAGACAGAAAAATCTGTCTGTTTGGAGGATTTTAAAAACATTTTCTGACTTTTGAGGTTCTCCTCCAAGACAGACGGAAGCCTCCCATAGGCACCGTTGTTGAGTAGGCATTGAGTGAGCTTAATCACTGTCCCTATGGACGTACGGGTGAGGTGCCTCACCCGACACGTTTACGACTTATTTAGAGTCGTATATCGACCAAAATCAACTTAACCTGTTTAACAAGACATAATAGAAGAGCTAAATTCAAGTATCTGTGGTATGTGACTGCCAGGCTGAAATGTACTATTCATGTGTTAATTGCACAGATACCAAGCAAGCTCCTCTATTATGCCTTGTCAGATGGTCAATGGTTGTGTTTACATAATCCTGACAATATGTTTTGGCTACTTTTGAGAAAGCAATACATTTTTCACAATTTAATAACTAAACCAAAATGCCAATTAACACCAATTTGCACCTCAAGAAGATTATTATACTCAAAATTATGTTATGGAAATATAAAGTGAATTGAATGAAACATTTGAATTATCATAGTCAGAAGGTAAGAAATGTTTTTTCTTTGCATACAGAGCATTTTGGGGGGCAAAGCATTGTCAAAGGGCACTTTGGGGTTTTCATTCCAGGGGATCTGACACCCCCTTCCCAATGGACAATTTTGTCAGTTTTTATATTTTTGGAATGTACATCCATACTAGCTCTTCCTTGTGACAAAATTTGGTCTCTGGGCTTTAAGGGGAAAAATTTACCCCAATTTTTAGGGGCCGTCTGACACCCCATCCCGACAGAAATTTCTGTCAGTTTTTTTTGTTTTGTAATGTCCAGTCATACTACTTCCTACTGACAAAGTTTGGTGCATGGGGGAGATGGGGTGAAATCGACCCGACTTTGGGGTCCCTTTTGGGGGCTCTGGGGGGTTAACCCGGTGGCTACGGTCAGGCTGACAACCTTTTTGTCAATGACTTAGATGTTCTAAGTAACTTTATGGGGTCAAATCTTTTGGGTAAAATGGGGTGACTATTTCGGGACAGGCTCCCAGACTATTTATCATGTCTTCGTAAAATGGTTTGTAAGGTCCATGACATTTCTGTAGATCACTGACAAGAGTTGATTTGATGAAACAACCCCTTGATACCTAGGGATACCTAGGGAAGATACTAAACGCAGACATTACGCCTCTGTATTCAGCTCCAAGTTCTTCTTCCTTTTCAAGATGGCTGGATCATTTCCTGATATTAAGTTGGTTTTAAATTTTTTTAAAGCAGAAAAATTGAAGAAACAGGTCCATGAAAGTTTGACATTTTTGAGCAAAATCCGATAAGAAATAAGAAAGTTATGACTTGTTAAAGTTGTAATCGATCAAACACAAATTGGCAACTCTGTGACGTATCTTACGAGGGTTCTGCTAAAAAGTAAAAGCCGCCAACACTCAACAGCAGCTGAGAGGATGCCAAGACACGTAATCAATTTTCCAAAAGCCACCATGTGTCTGATCTCCTAAAGCCGCCAACAATGATATCGATCATCCATTTTTCATCATTTTCTTCTTTGATATTTTTTGAATTCTAGTGGAAAAAAAATGGGGTTTTAATACTCTAAAGCTATGGTAAAGAGGAGATGTAAGATGCTGGCCCACGGTATAGGTGACTTTCAAGAGGTTCTTTAGATTCTAAAATGGCTACTCTGTTGCTGAGATAGACAAAAACACCAGGCTCTATGAAGAGAAGCGTTAGCTTTTTTTCTTTTTTACTCTTCATCGAGCCTTTTCCAGGCTATGGATTGGGATCAAGTTTTTAGTGGCCGTCCAAGTTCTGTCGCGGTGACCAAGAAATGTACACAATGATTGGAGGAGTTTTATAACATTTTTTTACTTTTTAGTGTTTAGGCTCTCCTCCGAGACAGACGGAACACCCAAGCACTCACCGAAGTTGAATTATTCTCAGTCTGTCTTAATCACTGTGCCCAAGTTAGAACTGCCTAGATCTATGTTACATGTATGGGCAAAAAAAGTAAGATACTTCACCTGAAGCTTTACAGCAAAATACATGTCGTAAATAGAAAAAATATACACAGAATATCAAGATAAATATATAGATCTAGATTTAGTGCACTCATCTGATTTGGGAAATAATCCCAGATTTACAGAACTTTTATCCAGTTTTTCCCTGGGGTCAATGGGGTTATCGCAAGTGAATCTGTTTGGCGAAGGAAAAGTAATGCTCACGAGTGTAGAGCTCTGCCACGATGCGCCAAACACTTGTAGCACCATAGATTAGCACATAACGAAATACGAATACCCCTATGGGAGTGGGCATGGGCAGGGCAGACTTAAGTCTGTGTAGGAGAGGGATTCCATGAGACAAGACGTAGTCTCAGCGGAGCATAGATCTGCCCCTAGTAGACACTAGTAGATATAGGCCTACTTACTGTTCCTGTCATGATAACCTCTTTCGAGGAAGGCCCTATGCAGGCCTGTTAATTTTCATCATGGCTAGTGAGGATTAGCAAGGAAAAACCTAGGGTTGATTAGTCCCAGAGATTTTATGACACATGTATGCTCCAGGACAATTGCCAGGTCAATCATCTACAACATTCAGTTCAAGAACTTTATTGTCAGATTGAAAATACCAGATAACCGTCCTCCACTGGCAAGAAAGTTGACAAGACGAGCATAAAAAAGTTACATAAATGAATAAAGAATAAATGATACATGAAATATACAAGAGTGAATCAAATAGTAACAGACTATATAGAAACCAAGACATATGAAAAATTGATTAAAAAAAAAAAAGAAAAGAAGGGACACAATAAGTTGAATCTTCATAACCTGAGTGCTGACTATGGAAAAAAAAAAATTATTAAAAAGTATCACTGTTGCACAAATCCTAGACTATAAAACAATGAATACACATCCATGTGTATATCTTAAATGCTCATAAGAAAATGAAGGGCATTGATTCATGATACATGGTACATGAACATGATACATGGAATTGCACTAAACAGTAGCATACTTAATAATGAACTATCACCCAGATACCAGAGCAGTTGTACTAACATGGTTCGATATGAAGGATCATACATAATTCTTAATTCTTGAGACCAAAACAGGAACCAAGTTTGCACAGAGAGTTCTAAACGACAGATGTTAATTATCAATGAAAATGTTATCAATGTACAATACTTGTTCAATAATTAAATCCTTAAATTCAACCATGGACTAAATTAACTCTAACCTGAAAACCTAACCGAAAACCCAATTGCACATCTAACCCTATATCTTTGATTCAATAAAGTCCGTAGCAATACTCACTAGAGCGTATGTCGGAGTATAGTCAAGGATTGTATTTCCGAACAGATTGTATTACCGAACGTGTACAGTTAAGCGCCTAAAATGGGTTTTCATACGCGTGGGATTACGTGTATGAAAATCACACTATTGAAACAGGTTGTGTCTTTTTCCCATAGGTTTCACACGTTCGGAAATACAGTACCTTTTTCAAGGGACCAAAATGCCGCGTCGTTGGGAAGGGGTTCACTCGGAAGGGAATATCGTATTAAATCTACATTGTCTTTTTAAAATTCCATCAACTTCTTTTTCTGTAGGACTTTGAGCTTTCATTATGTAAGTTTGACAGATAGTTGTTTGATATTTTATTTGCTATCGTTGATTTTCTGAAAAGTGTTCAGACACTGGATCCACCACCATACCATCTCAGAACATTGAAGTGAATTTAATTGTACACATTGCTTTGAAATGTAGTGTTTGGTACCCTAAGCACAATGCAACTCAATTTTAAGTTGTGTTTAACCTTCACTTTACGAAGGATGACTTACAAATTATCATAATTTCTCTTTTCATGTTGAACATTTATGTAAATAAAGATACCTCAGAGCAAACATACCAACTACTTGTCTTGGAAGTCTCACCTGTGCCTATCATGGCAATCTTATTATAATAAATTGAGCTGGAAGTTACATGTAGTAGGTAGAGAGTCTGCAACAGAATATAAGTGATACAATCGTGAGTGACATAGATCTATGTTCATACATAATAATATCATATACTGACTGGTCCATAAATCCTGAAAACATGACGGCATTCATGTAGTTTCCATCCATCTCGGCCATAAGAAGAATTGCCCAGCGAGAACTCAGACCATTTGTATATCTCAATCCTGTAAAGATCAGGATTTATGAGACAATTACTCATTGTTCATCCATTACCATTAGCTTTACAGGCAAAAGCATTAGCCCCTCAAAAGGGTCTAACATTTTTAATTCAGACAAATGAAAGTCTTAATACAATAATCTATCTGATTTGCATTTGTAGGGAATCAAGAGAGAAGATGACTGTTCTGAGGAAACCCACATACAAGCCAAGTTGTGGCACCGCTACCCTAATTAGCATTGTCCTGGCCAGTGCTCACCTAGCAAATGCTGAAGAGGCTGATGCGGATTCTGCAAGTGGCTGGATGGACTACTGGTTTGTCCGCTTGGGGCTGAACATCCTAGGGTACCTGTCAGTAATTGTTCCTGCTTGGTTAGCGATCCGCTACGTCAGACGCTCTGGATATCTAGAGAGGGGAGGTGAGGATTCCTCAGGTACAAGGGGCAGAATGGGGTTTGATTACATTGAAAAACTATTGCACCAGCACTGTAAGTCAGATACAAACAATTGCACTCCATTTTAATTCAATATAGCCTGGTCTTCACTATGTGTATGTTATCCATAATTGTAATTGAACCCCCAAATTATGAGATAGTGATTGGATGATATTGTTGCTCATGTATTCTGCCTTTGCACGAATGGAAATCATCAATATTTTTCATTGTTGGTAAAGGTTATGTAAATGCTCTAATATTCAATTTTCCCAAGCATTCATTTATGCTCCTTTTTCAACCACTTTGATATCTGTAAATATCCTTTGTAGGACATGGTTGTTGGTACCAGACTGTCAAATCGTGTGTAGCTGGGTCTGATGAAATCAAGGCAAGCCTGGAAGAAGGGGGTAGCAAACCTGCTGTGACAGAGAAACCAAATGTAACTATCACACCACTTACTGTTTGTGTTTAAAGTTGTATTCCATCTGTTTGGTACTTGGAAATTTTTATTTCACTTCATTTTTATTGACTTTGTATTATTTGCAGTTTCTGCTTTATGATAGGGATCATGAATTCATGATTAAAGTTTTGTCATTATTAGCTATCTAGTTTGTGTGAAGGTGATGGAGGAATTTCAAACTCTTCAGATTTAGTTACAATAAAACACAATTACATATATGTTTATCTTGCTTTAGGTCTGTAAGGGATTGCAAAGATTTAAAATTCAAGTTCTGTTGATTATTGATGATATATTGAGCAATACAGGAATGTTTTTATTTTAAAATAATTAATGGATGAGTAGGAGCATGAAGCAGATGTACTTGCATCATTTATTGCCCTTCTGTTTGAAAATTAAGTTTTGAAGTAGATGATAATATTTAGGTATTTTAAAGCCCTGTACATTTTGTTTGATTTGCAGACGAACCGTGGTTTTGTGCTGCTGTTTTGTGTGGCAGGCTTACAGGGCTCCTACCTATCTTGGGGCGTCCTTCAAGAACGTATTATGGCACACGAGTATGGCAAAGATGCGAACAATCCTGGAGAGAAATTCAGCAACTCCCAATTCCTAGTTTTCATGAACCGTATACTTGCTTTCTTGGCTGCTCTTTGTGTCATGAACTTTACTGCTCAACCACGCCATACTGCACCACTCTACAAGTACTCCTACTGCTCCTTGTCCAATATCCTGAGTAGCTGGTGCCAGTATGAGGCTCTCAAATTTGTGACCTTCCCCACCCAAGTACTGGCCAAGGCTTCCAAGATCATTCCTGTGATGCTCATGGGAAAAGTGATATCAGCGAAGACATATGAATACTATGAGTACATCACTGCCCTGATGATCTCTGTTGGTGTGGCACTATTCTTGTTGTCACAGGGAGGGGATCACAAGGGGACAACTGTGACAACGCTCTCAGGGGTCATTATCCTGGTTGGTTACATGACCTTTGATAGTTTTACCTCCAACTGGCAAGCAGATCTGTACAAGACATACAACATGTCCAGTATTCAGATGATGTTTGGTGTCAACCTCTTTTCCTGCCTCTTCACCAGTTGGGCTCTTGTAGAACAGGGCGGGTTCGTTGAGGGCATCGGTTTCATGCTCAAATACAGTTCCTTCATGTTTCATGTTGGACTTCTGTCACTTTTTTCAGCCACCGGACAGCTCTTCATTTTCTACACCATCTCCCAATTTGGTGCGGTCATCTTCACCATCATAATGACAACTCGTCAGGCCCTGGCCATCCTCCTATCCTGCATCATTTACGGTCATCCCCTCAATTTCCAAGGCATCATGGGAGTTATAGTGGTCTTCATCGCTCTCTTCCTAAGGGTTTATGCAAGACAACGTAAGTCAGGACAGAAGACCAAACCTGTACCTGCTCAAGAATCATCAATTGGTCAGAATAAGACATGACTAGGCAGCCATAACCGTATTCACCATTTGTAAGTTGTGCTGTGATGTAGTGCTAATCTTATCCATGTTCAGGTGATAGCTGTTTTGTTGAGAGAAAACTTAGACTAAAGAGTAAACTTGCATGTAATACAAGTGTCAACACATTAGGTAGTTATGGTAGTTACTTTCTTGTAATGTAAGGTACCAAGAAATTTTTATTTCCAAGATATCTTGGTTTGGGCCATTACTCTCAAAAGTAAGCTACTACTACCAAATGACACTTGCAAGTAACCAGTGCAGTAACTTTCAAGTGCATGTAAGCGTTTTTTTTTTTTTTTCATCTTTGGTTTGGGCTATTGTTGCTTTCTTCAGGTATTACTCAGGTGACTACTTGCAAGCCTACTCTGGAAATAAGTTTCTCTCAAAATAAAGCAATCATTTGAATATGGCTCTTTATTCTTAACTGACATTTGTAAATAGCTAATATGTATATTCAGGTGTTATAAATGAGCTAATGTTCCAAATTGAAATTCTTGACATATAGAGAATTTGTCTTTCTGCTGAATGTTCATATGTTTAAACTAAGAATGTAGGAGTATGGACACAATTTAGTATGGACACAATTTGTATTATTCTGTTAAAGGTAATGTGTAGTTTTGGGTAAGCCCTCAAAAACTTTTTGTCAGATTTCTGTGACTATAGAAAAAGCAAAATACTAGCAGTGGTAAGCTGGTGTGATATTTTTTCCTCCATTGAGATATTTAACAAATGAGAGGGGAAAAATAATTTAGATGCCTGTCTCATGGATGTGAACTCAAACAACAGCAATTATACTACACACACACACACTAAACACATGTGAAACCTACATGTATGAGGATTGTTGTGTGTTCAACAGTTCAGTAATATCCTTTTTGCTGTGCATATATCCATCTGTAAAACACACAATCATGGTTGTATCTGAAAGAGAAGAGTCAGCTTCTAATTTTTTAGGGGGCATTACATTTTTCTTAAACATGCTTTTCCTTTGAATCTTAATCAGAAGTAAGCAGTTTAGCAGTATGTTGTGGCATGTATAACCGTGGCCTTTAAAAAAGAAGAAAAAATGCATCTGGCCAATCAACAGCTGTCTTTCCCCAATCTAGGATCTTTCTACCTGGGCAGGCATATAGTGGCGCCCAAGCTACTTCTTCTTATACGTGCCTCCCCTACCTAGATCGCTAAGGAAAATTGCTTATTGGTGTGGTCATTTGTTAAAAAGCCACTACATGCCACTACATTTCGCTACGCTATGCTATTTCTGGATTAATTTTCAACAGGTTTAATACATCTACAACTAGGGCTAGGTGACAGTTGTACATGGATTTATGCTTCTATATTTTATTAGGATGACAGTACATACTTTATTCATACATACTTTGATAACAGTAGACTATCAGACCTCGGTTGGAACATTTAAGTTTGTGGAAATCAAGATTATTGGTATGAGGTTTTTATTGTGATTATATGTCATATGTTTTTCTTTACCCCTCATATGGTCTCTTATTTTTCTATTGAATACTGTCATTGACTTAAATCATCTTGAATAACATGACTGTTTATTTGTATGAGTGTTGAAAATAATATCTATGCTACTATTATTTATGTGTATATTTATATTAGTTCCTCCTCTGGAATTTAGTTGTTCATGTTGACCAAGTGCTGCATGATATGAAATGCTTCAAGAGGCTCCATGTTAATGAATGGAAGTAAATATTCCATGCTTGCATTAAAAAAAAAAGACCAAATTGTAAACTGCCAATATTTACTGTAGCTTATTTGTGACTTCATGAAATTAATTCTGTTTAATTTTCAATTAATTTTAGATTCTGTGCATAAAAAAGTCCTAATTTTTTTGTCTTCAGTTTCTATGAAAGTTTCCAGCCTGTGAGCAAAATTATTAAATCTCTCTTAATTTGTGCTGAATATTTGGACTGGCAAAAGCAAGTGAAGTACTGCAATTTTATCTTCTTTTCCTCTTGTGTGATATGTAATATGAAATGCTTGTGTCTGAAAGGTGCAAAGTCTATTGAATCTTGTGTGCATATTCATTCTAAAGGGCAATTGATTCTCCAGCAAGTTGTTTTGAATAAAAACAGAAAAATCAGAAAGACACATTCATGAATGTCTGAACAAAATCCAACAAACTATGAAAAAGTTTAGAATCTTTGAGAGTTTCGATTACCTAAAAAAAGTATGGGAATTTCAAATTGGCGAATTGATGTTGCCATGTATCGATGTAAGAATAGCTCTCCAGTCGTATCTTCATTTTCTCTTCTTTTTTTTTTAGGCTTGATTTTTATTCATGGATTTGCATGTATAAATAGCAACATGATACAAATAATACTTGTATATCATGAATACAGCACCAAGAGAAATGATATTTAGGATGGAACTGGAAAGATCAATATTGGCTCTCAAACAAACGAGAAAGTTTACCTACACTACACCACAGTGAAACAAGTGTTAATCAGCATTCAAACATTCATAACTCTTTTATTTCATCATATGTCTAATGCAAATGTACAAGATTATTTAGAATAACCTTGTACACCAGACAGCTCTACTAGGGTGACTTCCTTTAATAGGTGATAGCATGTTCAGAACTCATGCAAATGATGCAAGAATTTCAAAGGAGCAAGATTGCTGGCTACCTTGGTCAAAAAGACAAAATCGTCATGAACATATATGACTTCATCAAGGTGATTATATTGAACCGAGAGATTGGATCATTCTACTTTGTGAAAGGCAAGTATTTTCCCTGCATATTTCCAATTATTCTGTCATAGTTACCTCTGCAACTTAGAGGTTGACCACAGGCAAAATTAAGTAAGTGTCCATTTTCATTAAACTTGAATTTGAACCTATCTGCCTCTTTGTTGTTTTTTTTTAATGCTTTCACGCAAAACAACTTATTTTAAAGATTGGATTGCTCTTTATCGTATGGAGGACCTATTGCTAGTGCAATTTAATGTTTCTGTTGGCAAGTGATGTTAATGGTTAAAGTGAAGGTTGAGTTCTAGTAAAAGTGAAAAATAATCTGTGAGCTTTCTCATTCTTTTTATGTCAGTTTGAAAGAACATCAAAGTTTAAATTTCCCCTGAAAAGGATTGCTCTTAAAATACCCTCGTATTCAAAATATGACGAGATATAGCTGAAGTGTTCGGGCCAAAAATTCATGCCACAAGTGTGTGCAGTCCCATATACCCATTTCTGAGTGCAGTGTTTTCGCTTTTCAGCGATATTGGGTCAATTTCTTATCATTTTGATGATTCCAAAACCTCACAGTATACACCTATTCTTATGTAGACATCATCAATCTTTCCCACTTGCTTTGAGACAGTTTCTTTCACAATGTGATCGCATGACCAGAACTCAACTTTATCTTCCAAGGACTTTGTTAGATTGATTTGAAAAGGTTGAAAAGGTGTGATGGGGTTTATTTTACCTGACTGCTATAAGAAAGCATATGTATGCTTGTAAGCAACCAGGGGACCGACGGCTTTAAGTTCTCTCCGAGGGACTTGGTAATGAGAATTAATGCTGTACCAAAGGGTCCTCCAGTTACAAGACCACTGCTGTACCACTGAGCCATCACGCTTTCCATATTGAAAGCACCTTGTCATTTATGTAGGTTACTTTCACCATTGTTGCTTTGCTTTTTCGTAATGTTTTTTACCTACATATACTACATGTAGCTTAACCGAGAAAAATTTCACATTCAGTATTACTGTAACAATATCTTTTGCTAGATGTTCTTCATGTAGATACATGCTGCTTTTGCAGGACAAGAAGAATAAAGTGATTTATTAATGTTAATATTAATATTTATTAATATTAATATATATATATATATATTTCCACATGTATAACTGATAAGAATATTGTATTTTTAGATAGATTACCAAAATTTGAATTTTCTTGGAGAACTATAGATACAATGGAATTAAAGACATTCTTTTGCTTGGATACGGTTGACTAATGTCTTCTTTATTTGTAAGTTTATGTTAAAGTGTTCTCTCTCTCTCTCTCTCTCTGGGGAGATCTCACAAACACACCAGCAAATCCTGTCACATCACCAACGACATGCCTGTCATTCACATGCACGTCGGATATTAGAATAAGGTGAATAATACTTTGATTTTATTCCTTGGAATTCATATTTCATAAAAGTAGAAACTGAATAAGGGAATGAGCAAATTAGAATCCTCATAAAAGACTAAGCTAAATGTTGGTCAATGTGATTTTTGATTTCTACTAGAATTTTTCAATTTTTTTAATATTGGTATCCATCTGAGAAGTTGTAGATTACCCCTCTTAGACCAAGGAATAGTTTTGGATTCATGCTCATATTTGATTCATTTACTAAGACTTCAGAGAGTTTCATGCACCCAATCATGTGATAGCTCACAGAAAGAAGTGCAAGGTAAGTACTCAATTACAGCCAGACTCGACCAAAACAATCTTTAGCAATGGGTAGAATACTAGTACTTCATGCTCAGTGAAAACAGACTTTAACCAAGGTGACTCTTCACAACTAATTTCTGTTCATATTATACTCTCTCTCTCTTCCTTCCTCCCTCCCTGTCCCTCTGCTTCTCTCTCTCTCTCTCTCTCTCTCTCCCTCCATACTTCGCACCCTAGAAAGAAGAACAACATGAAACAACATGTGGCATTTTAGAGCTTTGAGCTCAACATGTCTATATAATTTCATGGTTATATGATAAGTTTGACATCGGCGCTGAAAAGTATTGTTTTCATATTGATGATATCCATGGATATTTTTGCTATTTCTTTAATAAAATGTTTTTAATGTTCTTTATTTCTTTGTTTTTTTTTCTTTTTCTTAATGGAGGCAATTGGAAACACAGAATCACTATGTTAATCAAATTATCAGAAGCGAGTTCACTAGAAAATGTGACTTTGAAAATAATCTCAAATTTCTTTTTCTAAACAGCACGACCATTAATTTTGGAACACACATAGGATTTCATGTTCTCTAAAACAAATAAAAATATTTTACATACAAAGTGGAATTTTTGCAATTACTACAAACTTGATTTACCATATATGAAGAACCAGAGAAACTTCTCAAATATAATAAGGAAAAGAATCTTGATTAAAAGTAATAAATACTTATTAAAGCTGACCTAAATGTTAGTGCTTTCTGTCGCAATGGTAGAGAGGGGACAAGTAATCCTTTGGGAATTTGCACAATTTGGGCATTTGATCAAAAGGCCAACAACTGCCACATATTTTTTCCTTCAAAATACACTCGGAGCTAAAAATCAATGATGAGGTTGACAAGCGGCACTCCATAAATCTCTAATTAACCCAAACCAGGGCTAGTATGCTTCACAAATGATGAGGTGAACCGCCTTTAAAAAAAAATGCAGTAGCAAAATAAAAACCATTTCACGTGTAAATGAAAATGGCAGCTAGAGATGAAAAGAAAGCTATGCACAACAAAGACCCCTTAACTGTTTATCTCTATGTTACAGAATACAGAATTGTGAAGCACACTGCGTCTATATTATTCCATTTTGCCACTGAAGTTTTTTTAGGCAATTTATGACAAGTAATCCTTTGGGAATTTGTACAATTTTGGCATTTGATCAAAAGGCCAACAACTGCCACAGCTTTTTTCCTTCAAAATATGTGTCAACAGGTGCCCCCCCCCCCAAAAAAAAGGGGTGCCATTTGGAAGATTTTCTATTTTCTTGCTAGGCTTGGATTTCCAAATATCCGGTACATCGCTCTGATAGCTAAAGACAAATTAAACTACTTAGAGAGATATTAGAGAGATACATAACTGTTGATATAGCCATCACATGCTCACGGTTGTGAATGACCCCCCTCTCTTACTGCACATAACCATGTCAAAGGAACCTCGTATGAGAACCGTGGTTGACCATCATCATAAGGGATATGCCAGCTCCCATCAGTAGACTGGATCACAGTGTCATGAGCCAGATTTTGCTGCAATGAAAAGCACAGAATAGAAATGATAACATCAGTGATGTACCACATCCCAACATGAAATAATAGCTATATTCTATTCTTTTTCCTACGATAGTACAAGTTATTTTCAACTACAATTGTCACACTGTAAAGGTGAATTGCAGTAGTAGTGTGTGTATACCACTACACTAGATATTCTTTCTGAGTTTCTTACAAATAGTTGAGTGGTATCTTAAAGTGTGCTGGGTAATCAGTTCTTAAAGGCCAACCATTTCAAGGTTGATATGTGTACTGGATTTCAATGCATTCAAAGCTCAGGGACAAGTACCGATGAATAATTCATTTTATATGATGCTTCTGTCAGCTCACAAGCTTGTACATGTGACACATGAAAATATATGTATCAAGAAAATATGATACTTGCTTTCTTAAACGCATCAACTAGAAGCATATTAACACACATTACAGGTTTTAATTTGTTAGTCGGCTTGACTAGCAGGACTAAAACTTGCCACCACATGATCATAATCCAAACTTGAGTCGGCTATTAAATCAAATAAAGCCTCACTGCTTTATTGCAAACATGACAATATTGAAAAGGTAATTCAAAAGAATCTAGTTACCTCAAAATTTGGAGTTAAACTATTTTTTGTGAGACACAGGAACAAATTCAAGAAGCTGAATGAAATGACTGACCAATCAGGAGGGACTTCTCCTAACATAGCACAACTAGCTTTGACCTACACATGTGTCTGATAGCACTTTTGCGGCAGAAGTATAAAACCTGTCATTACCTTGAAGATCGCTTTTCCATCTCTAAAGTCTACAGGCATGAGCTGCTGGGTACGTTGCCATTTAATGAATGAAAGATGGGCTTCAGGACTGACTAAGGCTTTGTGATCCCGGAGTAGATCTCTGCTGACATACTTGGTCTGGGTGCCACTATGCATGGTGGCGTACAGCATGTAGGGATCATCTTCTGACCTATAGTGGTAGGATACAAAGATATTATTGGTGAATCCCAAACTAACATCATACTTTATGTTAGCACAAAGCATGAAGGGGTCATCTTCTGAACTATGCGGGTATGATACAAGGCTTGATAGATAATGTGTGCTAAAAGTTTATCTTTATTGGCCCATATTCTCGAAAGTCGTCTAACTTAAGCCTAAGCGTGTAGATTTAGGCCACCGAATTATGGAGAGCTGAATGTCACCCTCTTTTAATCCTACAAAATCACCATAGTTCTAGGACTAAATACAAATACAAAAACCCACATGAAAGAATTGATTTCTGATGCTCATTTCATGTCAGAAAATAAGTTTGTTTCTTTATTTTGTTACATAAATATAGTAATTTATACGGGACTTAGGGGTTGACGAATGGCCTTCCATAAATCAGTGGCCTAAGTTAAGCCAGGCTTAACTTAGGCCACTTTCGAGAATACGGGCCACTATCTTTTAGGCTGCTCATTACAAAATACTCACTTTAGAAGAAAAATCTTTACTTAATTCCACACCACAACATTCACATTAAGCTTAGCTCACAAGTATCACTTCTTCCAGACATTGCTTAGCTTACATCAAAGTATTCATGTTTAATAGTCTATGATTACCTTTCTGCATAATGTAGCATTAACTTTACTCAACAGAGTATGTTTGCTCTCCCTTCCCTTGTAAGAGTATGTGCTACACAATTATATTGAAATAATGTAATGAGATGCCTTTCAATTTGTAACACTTTGTACTGCAAAATAAAAATGAGTAGAAACTACTTAGTTCTATAATCTGATATTATTTTTTTTCAATTTGGTATTACATTACAGTATAAATAATGAAGCTAGACTAATAAAGCTCATGGGCCGTGAAACCAGCGGGGCTGGGGGGCTGCAGCCCCCCCCCCTCCCACTTTTTTTAGTAGACACGTTAAAAAAATCTCGGAAAGAAGGCTAGAAAATTGTCATTAATAAGTGAATTCAGATCAGCCCCCTCAATTTCAAAAATGCTCCGCGGCCCCTGAAGCTAAATGTTCAGGGATCAGGATTTGGTCTAGAGTGAGCGTCTATGGGCAGCTCTTTGTATTCGCCTACAAACTGACTCCGATCGGACCCAGGTTCGAATCTCAGTCACATCTTTTGAATGGTGACATTAAAGGTCAGTCCCAGACGTAAATAATCATATTTGATTGATACACATCTGTCAAACCTCAATTACACACACACACACACACACACACACACGCACGCACACGTACTTACACACTTACATGTTTTGTGTGAAGAAGCAGTCTGCAAGGTTTTGTATGGCATCCATATCATCTTTCTCAAACTGAGACCGTTGTTTTAGCATGTGATATCTCCCCAAGACTAGACAGCTGTAACCACACTTCTTGGTAAGGTACTCCACAAATTGTCTCAGCTGAAAAAATTAATAACGTGGCATTCAAGTCAAACTATAATTGGTTTCTGGAAGTAATAGAACAAAAACCAATATCATGCCGTAGCTACATGATAACTGGCTACCACTGTCCTAAAAACTCTATCTGTTGGCACAAAAATATATATCAAATCACACTCTGCAAAATATATTAGAATATAAGGATATTCACTCTCAGAAAGAGATACAATGTAGATGCAATGTATGAGGGCTTTTCTCTTGATAATAATTTCCTTCAAATCAAGAATCTTGAGCAATTGCAACAATATAGACTTTGAAACTTGCTTTTGTGAACAATTGTGTAGAAAGACAACCTGTATCTAAAGGCAACTATTTATGTGTTTATCATTATGCTATTCACATGGAAACCTGTTCTTAAGTAACCTGTCCTTAAAGGGTACCAATCACCAAAAGTAATTTTGCTCTGTATGTTGTTATACTATATTCAAAATATGGGCTTCAAATATTAATTCTATAAAGAGATATTGCAATTTTAATTACACTTCATAAGCGTTAAAGGGACTCGTGAGTAGACTACTCGATGCACCCGTACGCGCTCGCCAAGGTAAAGGCTCGCGCGGAACCAAACTCTGAGTTCGGTTCCGCGTGAGCATTTTCATGTTATCCTTTATTTCCTTCATACTCATTAACTGTTGACCTATAGAATACCAGACAAAGTTCTTTGAGGTTGATTTAATACTTTCTAGCTGTACACAAATTATTTTTTCAGGTGATTGGTACACTTTAAAGACCACTTTCTTGCATCCTTTGAGTGGTCTTTATGCAGAGGTTTCAACTCAACATAAGATTTAGGAACATACCACTTTACCAGGTGACTTCCTTTTCTTGAGCTTAGCAACATTAAGACCATCTAGGACAATGTCATATGTAGGCCCAGAATCAATGAAGTCCATGAAGGCATCTAGCTCTTGTGGAGTAGTCTTCCTGAATATGTCTTTGCCTCTGATGACCTAATACATGAAAGGAAAAGATAGGGGAGGATTACACAAAATATATTCCAGGAAGAGAAACCAATACATGAAATAGAGAAGAAAAAAAGATATGAAGAGAATGAAGTGGATTGTCTTTCATTCATTATATTTTTCTACTTCAAACAACTACCGTTATCTATGGGCATGCATGCATTAATGTTCTTATTAAATTTGCATTTATAGGCCAAATGAAATGACGACTTGTTAGACATGAGGTCAAAGTTAAACTACAAATTTATAAATGAAGTAGATATATTTTATGATACAGATTAGAATAAAAAAGTATAAAAGCAAGAACAGAATGTAATACCTAAAGAGTTAAAGAACTCTAAAACCCACAGTAAAGTTAACATGAATCAAAATAAGTTTACTGAGGCAACGTACATCAATAAAAACCAGGGGAAAACTCCACTTACCTTGCTAAAGATCTCTTCTCTGAGATTATTGAACTCTTCTTCACTAATCTGTAGAAGTTCAAGATGACTAGAGCAAGACTTACAGACCCCTTTATGACTGATCTTGGTGTGAGAAACTTGCCATGTCTCATGCTGCTTGCTAAAAGAGAGTGAAAAAAAGAACACACCAGTGTATTACCAATGTACACACCTTGCATTCATATTGTAGGTTACATTTTCATAAATTTCTTAATATCTAACAGCAAAACCAGTATTAATTTATTTTCATTTATTTATTTATTTAGTCTTATTTTACTAGTCCCATCCTATCAATATGAAAATAGTATACCAGTAAGACTACTAGTATCTGTTTCCTATGTGTTAATTCAGTTATTAACTTTTATCTGTTTCATATTCACTTTTGTCACAATGGAAGGACTCTGCAACAGAAACATTGTCATCTGTGTACCAGCAAAGTAATTTATAAAATGCAGGAGATCTTGAACTTTAAATACAAGCAATTCAGAGAAATTACAGATAATAAGAAATCACCTCTTGAACCAGTTGCCCAGTTCCTCTGCAACACTTTGTGAAGGAAAGTACCTCTTTGCTCTTTGGTAATCTAGGAGCCCTGTAACTACTTGCTCACTCTCCTCCACGACAGCATGGTCCTCAGCTTTGCACTTGAAGGTTGAGAGGATCTTCAAGACACTAGCATTTGAAGGAATGAGATCTCTTCTGTAGTGATCCTCAAGAAGGGATTTGGCAAGACTTCTATCACCATGCTCACAGGCTGCTATCAGGTAAGGTTCCAGGACTCTTGGTGTAACACAATCTGCAGCATCAGCTCGAGCAATAAACTTATCACTTTGGTGCCACCTGTCTGTCATGCAGAGACCTGAGACAGCATTTGCAATGGTTCCTTTGTCCATCATGCTATGGTTCTCCTCTAGCCAATCCACACACCAGAGAAGTCCTTCTAGATCTTGACAAGTCATACACATGAAGAGACATTTACTCATCAACTGATACTTCAACACAGCATGCTCATCCTTGATGAAAGCAACAAGAGACTTTGCTGCTACAGGAAGCATTTGAGAAGCAATGGTTTCCATGGCACGTAGTTCATATTCAAATGCTATTCTCACTATGTACTGTTTTCTTCTTTGCTCCTGCTCTTCCAACCACTTAGTTTTCATTTGCCTCCACTCATCAGCTGTCCACCATTGATCTTTTGAAATTTCCAAAAGCTGTCTGCTTCTCCTTCTTGACCCAATCTCTCCTCTTTGCTTATCAACTTGAGTCAAGTTGCTTTGACTTGACAATGTTCTTTCAGGCAGCAATTTTCGAGAAAGGCCTACATTTGCACTGAAGTAATATGGAGGTATAGAATTGTATTTTCTTCTGTGGTTTGTGGATAAAGATCGACCCAAACTGGTTTGCAAAATACAGAAAGAAAGGGTCCTACTTTGCAATGTGAGTGATCCACTTCTTCCTTGAAGTGAAAGCTTATTGACTAATGAATTCAGTTGAGTAGTTCTGGAAGCCATTTTCTTTACGCTGTGAAATGAAGAAAGGAATGCCATCATATTTGATTGATTCAAGCAATTAATTATATGAGCTGTGGAATATTGAATCTTTTCAGGATCATCCTTCTACAATGAATCCTCAGTCAATGTCATACAATGGTTCTTCTGTTGAAAACAAGCCTTCTACCAGTCTCTGTAAACATACACCATAGTAAGACCATCACATCTGAAAGAGCAATTACATATACTTGATGAGTATGATACAAAATAGATTTCCTTTTTTTTAATACTTTTTTTCCCTCAAACTTCAGTTAACCAATCTTGTCTTGAGTCACTAACACATGTACAAGGTTGAGTAAAAGAGAAACCTACAAATAATATAAAACTCTCAAAGTTGAAATCACTGAAAAGCTTGTGAGCAATGGCATTCTCATGAAAGAACTAGTCCACCACTCATTCATTCTGCACAGCAGCCGTTCATTATGTGCAATGCTAGCTATGGTGACTTCTTTTATTCAACTCTGTAGTCTTTAGACGCAAGTGTGTACGTAAACACTCAGTGACTGGTGGCTTACTTCATGGGATATCCCACTATATTACGACAGTCATAGGGAATTTTCAATTGGCAATATGGTGTGAATTCATTCATCATCGACTTTTTTGCACTTATACATGCACAAGCTCACTCACACTTATGCGAGGTTATTGGAGATAACCTCGGCACAAGCTTATCTTTTTGGTGGTACCTTCAGATTAACTCCAGGGAGCTCGAACGCGTAGCGTTCGAGCTCCAGGTACAAATAACCGACGTCTGCATCGCCATGAGTTTGGTTAAATTCATTTGTTAGTTTTTGAAGGTAAGATGAAAATTTGTACTTACATGTCAGGATAATTACTTTATATATGCAGTAGGCTTTCAGATTTCACGATTTGACGATCATTTCGATGAAAAAAAGATAAATTTCCTCTCCGAGCCGATCTTTCCCCGTGTTGTATCGTCGATGCAAATGACTCGCATTCGCAATGCGCATGCGCTGAATTGCATGCGCACCGTGAATACGAGTCATTTGCATCGACGATACAACACGGGGAAAGATCGGCTCGGAGAGGAAATTTATCTTTTTTTCATCGAAATGATCGTCAAATCGTGAAATCTGAAAGCCTACTGCATATATAAAGTAATTATCCTGACATGTGTGGTGATTGACGATAAGCTAAATTTTGAAGAACATCTTCATACAAAGATCAATAAGGCAAATAGTCTAATGAATTTAATCAGACGAACCTTTGTTTATTTAGATAAGGAAAATTTCTCCCTTTTGTACAAATTGCTTGTTCGCCCTCAAATAGAGTACGCTCATGCGGTGTGGAGCCCCCACCTAAAAAAACATATCCATGCTTTGGAAAATGTCCAAAGAAGAGCGACTAGATTAGTCCCAGAGTTAAAGGGGCTACCTTATGCACAACGATTGAGAAAGTTGAATATCCCTACTTTAGCTTACAGGAGGGCTCGAGGTGATATGATTGAATTGTACAAGATTTTTAATAAATACGATTCTGATGTAACACCAAATCTTGTATTACAATCCAGAGATCAGACAAGAGGGCATAGTAAGAAACTGTTTATTCCTAGGACCAAAACTCAGAGGTACAAAAATTCTTTTTATGTACGAATACGTAAACCATGGAATAATCTCTCTAACGACACCATTACTGCCCCGAGTGTGCACAGTTTTGAAGTAGCATTGGATAGGTGCTGGAAAAGTGAGCCGATTAAGTACGACTATGAGTCGCCTGCACCAGGAAATGATCCAGCCATCTTAAAAAGGAAGAAGAACTTGGAACTGAATACTGAGGCCTAGTGCCTGCGTTCAGTATCTTCCCTAGGTATCCCTAGGTATGTAAGTACAAATTTTCATCTTACCTTCAAAAACTAACGAATGAATTTAACCAAACTCATGGCGATGCAGACGTCGGTTATTTGTACCTGGAGCTCGAACGCTACGCGTTCGAGCTCCCTGGAGTTACCTTCAGATAAGCTTGTACATGTATAAGTGGGTGCCTGGCACTCACACACATACGAGGTTATCGTAAGATAACGGGTGCCTGGCACTCATGGGCCCTTGCCTATGTGGGACTGTGTCCAACATTCACTGTTGCAGCAGTCAAAAACAGACAACAAAATTGCTCTAAGCAAGATTTAATTTTCTTAAATTTGCTAATTACCTGATTCATGGGCTCTTCAACTCTTACTGTGCCACCAATTAGGGGATTCAGAATTGAAAGTGAAATTTTGAATAATTATTTTCCTCTTCTGTATGAATGATCTACCCTGGAAAAAGGCCTGCTGATACACACAAAAGCTATTGAAGCCTATTCACCCATAAAAGCTACTCTGGAGTACAAGGTTATCTTCAGATAAGCTTGTACATGTATAAGTGGGTGCCTGGTCACAATTTTAAGAAAATTAAATCTTGCTTGGATCAAATTTGTTGTCTGTTCTGACTACTGCAACAGTGAATGTTTGACACAGTCCCACATAGGCAAGGGCCAATGAGTGGGAGATTTTTCATATTCGGAGTCAAAACGATCTCAACTTTCAAAATTCCATCAAAACAATAATTTAATAGGGGGTCTAATAATAAATCCACATCATACACACGTTTCCAACTCAAAAATATGCATATGGGACTGATCATCAAACGTGGTAGCGGACGACATTTAGAAACGTGGCCAAGCACCCTCATTGTTGGAGATCTACCATGTACTTCTTTGAAAAATAATGTGCAATATAACGAAAATTTGGTTCTTACATTTGAAAATACGGTGAAAATTTGAATCTAACCTAAATTCTGGCAATTTTCTTCCTTTCCAGCTCCCCAGGCGAATAACTATGGTATAATTCATGAAACAAATCGGGGGGAAAATCGGCAACTTAATTCCCTGCTCTAATTACAAGTGCCTCCAATACTGAACACTGCACTGGTCAACAATTTTCAAAAATATTTCTGCCTCTTAAATAAAACATACCTTTTCTTATTGCCTTTTTTTCATGCCGATTGCTGAATTCAAATATAATAATGAAAATTTGTGATTGATCAAGATATTTCAATTTGTTGTGTACATGGGATTATGGGTGGCATTCTTCTTAGAACGGCAAACTCCGAATTGGAAAATGTTTCACAATGGATTTAATCCAACAAATTGTCAATTAATCTACAGAAAACTAAATTTATGTTATTCAGTAACTCTGTTCATAATCTTCCTGGTGACTTAATCATCGACAATTCTATTCTTGACAAGGTGAACTCTACCAAACTTTTAGGTATTACAATTGATGAAAAATTATCTTGGAAAATTCACATAGACAATACATGTAAAACTATTTCCCGAAATATTGGAACTATCAACAAATTAAAGTATGTGCTTCCACCTTCAACTCTCCTAATGTTGTATTTCACATTGATCCCACCATATCTTACTTATGGTATTCTTGCTTGGGGCAACGCTTCTAAAGTTCAACTTGATCGACTTTATTTACTTCAAAAGAAAATTCTCCGTATATTTAATAAAAGTTTTCACTCTCATATACCAATCCAATTTTCTATTACAATAAACTCTTGAAAGTCTATGATTTATTTTATTTTCATCTTGGACAATTCATGCATAAATACACTAAACATGAACTGCCAAACATTTTTACAAATTTAATTACTAAAAATAGCGCCATTCACAAGTATCCAACAAGACAATCCAATTTATATCATACACCTTTAACACGAACATTATTTGCAAATAAATTTTTTGCCTTCACTGGCACTAAGCTCTGGAATTCGTTGGATGATAGCTTTCAGGTGCCACAAAATTTGCTCAGTTTTAAACAAAAAATGAAAAAATGTTACTTAATAAATATATTCCTCTTTGATCTTGACTGACGTGCTCTCTCTCTCTCTCTCTCTCTCTCTCTCTCTCTCTCTCTCTCTCTCTCTCTCTCTCTCTCTCTCTCTCCTTTTCTTTTTACCTCTTCCCACTTTTTTTTATATTTTTTTTTCCCCCTCTTTTTTCATTCTCATATCGTAACTGTTCACTTGTCTTGTTTCCTTACTGTCCTTACTTCTCGCCTTGTATGTTGATTTTAAAAGTCAGTGTTGGGCTCATTTCATGTCATTTTGTGAAAAATAAATTTATAAGTATAATTCCTATTCGTATCTTTGGGGACCTATGTAATACAAGCAATGCTTTTAAATTAGGTTCCACCACTTTTGTTTTATTATAAATTCATTTCCAATCATTGTGATTACTTCACTGAATTCTTGTATTATACTCATGCTATTGTTCATACTTTTCTTCACACTATTGATTGTCATGTATGATTTATTGTAATTTGTTAAAGAAAAACAAGAGTGGAAAAAATAAATTCAAATCAAATCAAATCAAATTCTGTACATACTGGGTCTAAGACATTAAAAACTTGTGGTCCTTTTGCTTCTTAATGCATGTAACTCAAAAGTTGAAACGCATATCAGACTGACATTTGCACATTGTTAAGTTGAAGGATGTCAAATTATTTGGAGTAAGTTTTATGACTTTCTTTCAGATATTATCATTCTCACAATTATACAGGCGCGTAGCCAGGGGCAATGGGGGCGGTCACCCCCCCCCCTCCCCCCCCCCCCCAAAAAACGCAAAAAAACAACAACAACAACCAAAAAAAAAAAAAAAAAGCGAGAGCGAAAAAGCAGGGGGAAGTGAGAGAAAAAAAGCCTAAAAAGTTGCTGCGAGCCGATATCTTTCCAAATTTGCTAAATCAGCAAAGTTTTCGCGCTTCGCGCGGGAAGGGGGAAACTCCTCTTTATCTTTTCTCTCAAATTTGCCACAATGTCAAAGCGTTCGCGCCCACCGCTGTTAAATACAGTGCAGTATTGCGTCCAAATAATTGAAAAGCAGTCAGCACATCGAACTAACTTTTCACCTGAAAAAAGAGTGCTGCACGAGCCGTCATCTTTCTCTCAAATTTGCCAGAACGTCAAAGCTTCGCGCTTCGCGCGGAAAGCAAGTAACTCCTCCCTCGATCCCTGCGCCCACCGTACCCCTGTTACATATAGTGCAGTATTGCACCCAAATAATTGAAAAGCAGTCAGGGCCCCCTAAAAAAGGGTGCTACGAGCCTTTATCTTTCTCTCGAATTTGCTCAAACGTCAAAGCTTTCGCGCTTCGCGCGGGAGGGGGGAAACTCCCCCTCCCTGCACCCCCGGGAGCACGCTTGCGTGCTCATCAGCAATTTTGCACGCTTCACATGCTCACAACCGCCCCCCCCCCCCAAATGAAATCCTGGCTAGGCGGCTGTCACAATAATGCATGAATCATAGTTTGACTTATGGGAAAAAAAATCAAGGTAAGAAAATCTGTATTTATATACCTGTACATGGGCCGCGGAAACGGGGGGGGGGGGGGCTGGGGGCTGCATCCCCCCCCCCCCACTTTTTTGAGTAGACACGTTAAAAAATAATTCGCAAAAAAGGGGTAGAAAATTGTCATTAATGAGTGAAATCAGATCAGCCCCCCCCCCCCCCCAGTTCAAAAACGCTCCGCGGCCCCTGCTGTAATTAATTAATTCAGAACTCAACAATTACCATTGTGCATTGCAGCTAAAATTCAAGGACACCGTCTCTTTTAACCCAGAACAATTAATGATTCATGACTCTGGGTAACAAGAGGTGCCCTAGAATTTCAGCTGCATGCAATAAACAATGGCAATTGTTGTATTCTGCATTATTTAGGTATATACACATACAAATTTAACTTGATTTGTCAAAAAGTGAACTATTATTGTGAGAATATTTGAAAGCAGGTCATAAAACTTACTCCCAATCAATGTGACATCCTCCAACTTTGCAATGTGCAATTTTTCGGTCTGATTCGAGTTTCGACTTTTGAGTTATTCACAAGCAAAAGGATCACATCTTTTTGTCTTATACACAGTATGTACAGCATGGGAACCCATATATTATCACACATGAAATATTAAATTTGAAATATCTTGAAAACTTGAGCCAATCAGCAATTTTAAGTATCATATTCATTTTCAGTGACACCAAATTAGTCTACGGTTTGACTGTTTTTGTTCAAGAGGCATTTTGACTGCAGACAATTAGTGTAATTCATGAAAAGTCACCACATTGTCCAGAGAAGATAATGCTGTTTCTTTGTGCCCTATGTATTAATAGAGTATACTTTCCAAGTTAAAGAAGATAAATGCGGATAACACCGACTTACCAGTACCATTATTACTATTACTAGTCATATTCATAGGCGTACATGCACATTTGGGCGAGGGGGCTGACGCCTTTTGCCCGAATATGAACTGTCCAGTTTTCAATTTTAACACTTTTTATAGTGAAAATGACAGAAATTACATATTCGGCCACATCACGCCCAAAATACAAGGAAATTCGGGCACCTCGCTGCCCGAATATGAGGTAGGTGGTGGTTTCCCGAATAGACGACAATTTCAAAATCCCCGGGGGAGGGGGCTACCGCCTCGTACGTCTGTGGTCATTTTGACAGAAAGTTTAAATTCAACATTGTAGGTCATATTTTGATGTACATGTATTCGCAACATCTGATATTGTTTATGATTGTCATTGTGGTATAGATAAGTATAGACTTCCAATGAAATATCGGGAGAGTAGCTAAGCATAAACAATTTTATTTAAAGACGTCGAATAAACTTTCCCGGACCGTGATTTTGCGAATCCCACCAAACCTCCCATACTACATATATATACAGTATAGGGGGAAGGGAACTCAGTATAATTATGAAAAATCCCGACATTGTTAATTTTGTTTTCTCTATAATTCGACCCTTTTCCCGTTAATGCCCCGTTCCTATTATCTCCCTTTAAATAGAAATATAAGCAAACAAAATTATGCATGGGCTTTTAATGAAGTTGGTGTGGTTAATCATAATGTAAATAATAAAAACAAAAATTACCAAAACGTCCTCAAGATACATGGAAAAAACATATATATGATACGTCTTTCACAGGTTATAAACTTATAATACATACACATTACATATAATACTCCTGACCCGTGCGTTAAAAAGTTAAAAAGTTATAATGTCCCCATCAATGGGCCATACCTGTCAATACTTGAACACAAAATCAAAATTTGCAGTTGTATTCTGCATAGAGTATATCATTTTGGGGTCATTATTATTTCTTTTTTTACGAGACAAAACATGTGTATATATATATATATATATATATATATATATATATATATATATGTATATATATATATATAAATTTTGGTATTACTTCCAACTTTAAATAACACCGCTCGGATGTGTATTCTTAATCACATAAAGATGCTCATTTCCTGTCCAAACGTTTCCTTCTTTGAACGAAAAGAACAATATATTTTGTATTTGAGAATCTGATGATTTTAAAAGTCCTAATATAACTTCAGAGTTAAAAAAATTGTTTCAGAAAGGAGCATACCTCTATGATGTATCTCGGGCATTTTGCCATAATATTATTAGTGTTCAACATGTAACGTTCAAATTCAAATTCAAATTCAAATTCATATTTATTTCATTTCCAACAGAAAGAAAAGACAATGGCTGTACAGATATTATTACAGAAAATATGAAAAATATATGTACAAATTCATTTTTTCTTAATATTTAACATGATAAAAACTACTTTCGAAAAATAACCTCAAGGGCAATTTCAAAGGCCTATTGTACTGCCCATAGAAATCAGGTTCGGATTACGTAATACGCCATTGTCATGTTCGCACATTTCTAAAGGTGATAGACAGGGCCATTGAAATAGTCTTGAGTTTATTTTTCGAAAATAGTTTTTATCGTGTTATAAGTGTGCAAGTACACTGAACATATAAATGAATTATTATAATGAATAACGTTGTAACTATGCACAATTTTTTTTTCTTTCTTTCACGAGGACTAAAATCGTGACAATTGACACACGGCGGAAGTCGGTGTGGGAGGGGTCCCCTTCCCAACCTGGAAAAACCTGGACCTGATGATTCACAATTAAATTTCTCACTTTTGAAAGAAAAGTTATGTATAATCATGGCATGGCTAGGGAGGGTTACTCCTCCCACCCTTCGAATAGTTTCTTGAGATTCAAAATCAAAAGGTGAGCATATAATGTAAAATTTAAATATATAATGTTCTAGAAAATTAAAGGATATCAGAGCGGTGATCCCGAGGGAGTATATAGTACACGTATATGAATATACACTTTCTTGACTAAAAATTCCCAAGGATACAACATGATATAGGCTCGATTTAGGGGGGGGGGGAATTCCGGCCCGTGCCCCCCCCCCCCTCCCCCTTGAAAGAAAAGTATACATTGTGCCCCTCCCCCGTTTGGGGATTGTGCCCCTTTTAGAACTGATAATTTTTTATTTTTTTTTTTGTGCTTGTCAGAAAATTTTCGGACAGTGTGCCCCCTGGATCGGCCCCTGTATAGGCAATTAATTAACTTCAGTTAAAATCATCCGGAAAATATGAATCGATATTGTTGGACTTGTATCTGACTTCACAGAAGACAGCGAGATGAAAGAATAATCAAAAACTCATGATTTTGAAAATATCATTTGGTGAGGCACAATCGGCAGATTCTCTGGCTATTCTCGTTTATGATCTTACGACAAAACATTGTACTTCTTCATGTCCACTGCAATTCTCTCAAACTTAAACCTTATCTTGTAATATTATATTGTATAGATGCATGTTACATAATAGCAATCCGTTATAGTCTGGCAATCCTTCCTCTCGATCTCCAACCGGCGACCGCATAATGGTCTTGACAGGGACATCGAGGACCAACCGCAGACACCCCCACTGGATTGTCTTCTCCCTAGCAACGGGCATTGCTACACACGCTTTCGGATAATGTGTGTATTGTGTGTTCGCGATGTGAACACGTAATATACAGGTGGATGTTGTATGCACGCGCTATACTATACTATCCAAGCACGACAACAGCAACATAGCTAGGCCGCCACCGATCCTTGTTAAATATCTTCAGCAACATAACATCAAGCAAAGAAAAGGAATGACCTTGATAATATTTATTCTACCTTTGTAAGCAACATAATCCACGGATTTACAGAAATGAAGTAGCAGCTGTTGGAACATAAAACCACTTGATACCGCTGAAGTTTATATTGTGGAATCAATTTCTTTCCCGGATATCGGTGCGACAACCCCTTTTCACGTACAGGCAAGAAGGCGGAAGCGACAGGTGTTGAATTTGGAGCACCAACCCCAAGCAGATTCTGACAGTTAGAAAAAGTAATTGAAGACAACCAAGTAATGCAGAATTACAGACAATCTTGATGCAGGAGGTGACGTTTTTAACGATTTTTATGTAGTTCTATGCAGGACATTTATAATAAGTCTGGAAGTGACGATAGACAAGATATTTCTTGCAAGTAAGGTAAACAAGGACAAGTTGGAATTGGATTGCCACGAACAGATGTCTGAAAAATCTTGGACATGGTTTTTGTGAAGATATTTTTGTTGTAATTTTATGAAGATCTACTAGATCTAGGTCTTTAAACCTAAAAGTAATTACTGAAACTAAATAAAGAAGAAGCAGAGGAGGATTCAGTGTCAACAATGCCAGTGGCACAAACCAGACTTGAAATATTGCAAGTTCACAAGTTTCTGCAGTGCGTACGATCGAAGGACAAAGCGCAGATTGAGAAACTCTGCTCAAATGGAGTCCCACATCTCGTCAACTACAGCGAGCCAGAAGAAGGTGAAACAGGATTGCATTTGGCAGCAAGGGTCAATGATGAGGAGATGGTCCGATTCTTACTTGACTTGGGAGCTCATCCCAATGTCATCGATCTTAAAGGAAGAACGGCTGCGATGAGAGCTGCTGAGTTTGGTCATGTCCAGACACTGGAGATTTTAGCCACAGCTGGCTCTGACATGAAAATCAAAGATACTGATGGAAAAGGTGAGAACGTGTTCCAAGAATGAAGACCTAAGCTAAGCCTAAGGCAGCAGAGAAGATTCATATTGATGGGGTTAATAGAATTGATTTGAAAAATTCAGTAAAGCATTTATTAAACTTCACTCCAGTCCTTGTACTTTGTAAGTGATAGTGATACTCAAATTTGAATATGAATATATTCTAAATTTCTAATGGGTCGGTAGTGATTAGTTGAAAGTATTCAGAGTTTTTAACTTACAAGTACTTCAGATACTTGTTAAAGCTGGCTTGATTTGAAATGAGTGGTTTCATCAATATTTGAAATATAATTTATTTCAAATATTGTACAATTTATGTATTTTTTTGTCTTTGCAGGCATTTTGTTCTACTGCATTTTGCCAACCAGCCGTCATGCTCGATGTACAGCCATTGTTATTGAGAATGGAGCAGAGTGTAACAACACATCTAATGATGGCATGCCTCTCCTGGTTGTAGCCTGTCTAGAAGCAAAGGAGAATGAAGACATCTGTAAGAAGCTTCTAGACCATGGAGCTGATCCAAGTAGCACACATCCAGTAAGTATCTCAATTTCACAGCGAGGAGATCTTGTATGGTTCCCAGATTCTGAGAACACTTGAAAAAGAAGTATGTTGGAAGGAATATGAAAATGGAATATTCAAGCAATATTATTGCATTTTAAGCTCAAAATCCAGCAGCTGGATACACACATATAATTACTGGCATCATAGGCATGCAACAGAAACACAAGATAAAACCAATGTACTATTTTTTTAAATTGCTGGTCATTATGTACATGTACATGTACATCATTTTTGGCTCCGTTTTCATAATTTTAAGCATGGTCTGGTCACAGGAAACAAAGATGTGAAAACTTAATCAGACTGCCTTGATTCTTTTCTATAGGGCGGTATTTCTCTATACAGTTATTTATTTGAAATAACATTTTGATTTAAAAAATCATGATTTATTTATTCAGAAATTGATATGAAATACTAGGAGCATCCCTCAAAATGCATCTAATATGTTTACAATTTAAGATAAAAAGTCTTTGAAAAAAATAATTGATGATAAGATTGTGCAACAAGATTCTGAATAAAATAATCTGTTATTCATATAGTCCACAGGAAGAACAGCTCTGAATGCTGCAGCTGGAAGTGGTAGCGTTGAAGTCGTCAAAGCTATTCTGGCCAAAGGGGGCGATGTGAACACACCTGACAAGAACATGCTGACACCTACACACAGAGCATCCATGAGAGGACACTTTGAGGTTCTTCAGGTGTTAGCTAGCTACGGTGCAGACTTTGGATGTGTAGATGTCATTCTTAACACACCTGTTCACTATGCAGCTGAGGGGGGTCATGGGCTGTGTTGTAGATACCTTGCACAAAGAGGTAGGTTGAAGTTTTCAGCTTTAATGCTAAGCCCCTCAACTTTAAATCATTGATTACATGTGTATGTAATTTTTGTTTCAGATTTTTTTAACGTCAGGCTTTTAAAATAACTCTTGGTATTCTCCAGATTTTTGTTGTTTTTGTTTTATGTTTTGAACCTTGAATAGTTCATATCAAAACTACTGCTGAGCAAGTTTAGTTAGACTGTTATTTTTCTTTTCCATTTAAACATTTGCTTGTAATAAAAATAAATAGTTATTATGCACTACATCCATTTAGACTTACCCCTGAGTATTATTAAGATATCAAGCTTTATTAGATAATATTTTGTTTTGCTTTGTTTTCAACAGGTGCCAAAGCACACATGAAGAATGAAGATGGCCTACTTCCAAAAGTGATTGCAAAGAACTATGGATTCAAGGATGCGCTGAAGGAATGCAAGAAGGCTGAGAAACTTGCCAAAAAGATCCAGACAGGTGGCAAACTCCCAACAGAACCATGGGCTGTCAGGGTGTATGATTGGGCAAATGCCAGACAAGATGAACTGTCCAAGAAGTTTATGGAGATGGACCCAGAGATGAATGAAGTCATCTCAAAAGACCAGTTCTTTGATGTCCTCATGACATTTGATGCACCCATCAGTGAGGAAGACTTCAAGAAACTTTTCCAACTTCATGACAAGACAAAGGAAAATGTCATCAATTACAGTGACTTTCTAGGAGCTAAGAAGTATGTACACAAAACTTATCTCATGTCAGCGTATGCCAAAAAGGAAAAGAAGAAGAAGGGCAAAAAGGGAAAGAAGAAGAAAGGTAAAACAAAGGTGCCAATGCCTATCTGTTTGGGACCAGAAGGTGATAGAACAGAAAGGGGTGGACCTCCACCTGTGTTCATAGAGAGGCATGTGCCATTCACAGATACTGGTCGTTTTGATCGTGACAGACCCCCACTTCATCCCATCCAAGATGACTCTGCTTGGTATCTTAGCCATCCAGATAAGACTTACATCAATGTCAACGACGCTGCTAAGATGGGAGATTTGGACTCTTTGCGCCAAGCATTCGTTCATGGAAGGAGCGTCGACGTACGAGACAAATACTTCAAGACAGCTCTTATGATTGCATGTGGACAAGGAAACTATGAGATCGCAAAGTTTTTAGTTGACAATGGGTGAGTGTTCTCATTTTACTTGCCCTATTGATATTAATACATATTATACAAAAAAAATAATGAGGAAGAACGTAGGAATATTTTCAAGTTCTAAGCATTGATGGAATGTAAGGGATACTTTAAGCATTGTTTTTTTTCCTTTTGTTTGTTTGTTTTTATTGGGTTGGGGGTAAGATTCCATGTCTTAGAAGAGTTCTTAGTGGATCATTGTCCAGAGTAAGTCTAGATTTTGTAACTATCAAAAAAATGGTTTATGTCTGGACTAAAGACGGGAAATCAGAATAGAGGGAAGTTGCCAAACAAATATTTCTTTCCCTCTTCTCTCCAGGGCTCAGGTCAACACTTGCGACAACTTCAAGTGGACTCCCCTGCACCATGCCTGCCTTTCAGGTCAGCTAGACATTGTCCAAGTGTTAGTAGATGCAGGAGCAGATATGAATGCTCAGGCACTGAATGGAGGTACACCGCTCATGAGAGCTATACAGACAGGCTCACCAAACATCGTACAATACCTCATCAACAAAGGCTGTAATGTGCAACTGGAAAATAGGAAAGGTAAGATTGAAAAAAAAAAATTATGTAGAATATGTTAGATAATTTAATTGGAACAATCAAGTTGGCACCTCTACCAGTGCTGATGAAAAAAAAAAAAAGATTTTCAATATATGCACCTACTAGCTTCTGCACCATCTCTGAAATGTAGTATGAGAAGAAACTTTCATTCTCATATACCTTTCCCCCATGTTGTATATGCATATTTATTGTAGAATCCTCTAAAATCAGTCAATGTAAGAGAAAAAAATAAATTTGAAAGACCTTTTATTGTTGTACGTTTAACAATATTTGAGTTAGCAAGGTCTTCACCATATTTACCATTTTAAATCCACTGATGAAGAAGAAACAAAACTGATTAATTCTTACCCTTCAATGGAGGCAATATCCTTATCGTGAGTTTTAACTTTTAACTATGAATTATATTTTTGCACTGCATAAGCAGTTAACTCCTAATTCTTTGTATATCTGAAGTTGTTGAATCCATTAAATAAGGTATTTGTATAAAGCTAAAATCTGGATTATCTCTTTAACTAGGTGATACAGCAATGGATGTAGCACGGTGGTGGGCTGATCCAAGGGTTCTTCAAATCGTCTCGGACAAGTTTGAAACCATCCCAGCTCCAAAGGAAGGCAAGAAGAAAGGAAAGAAGAGTGCTGGAAAAAAGAGTGATGGAGGCAAGAGGGCACAGTCTGTACCCCCTATCCCTCAGGGTGGTCTTATATCACAACCATCAGGGGTGAGTAATTCATTCTTTTTTCTACTTATGTTATTCTTTTGAATGACAGTATAGATTTAGATTTAGTTATTTTTCTTTTACGTAGTAATATCAGAACGAGAGGTGTTTTTTTTTTAAAATCAGTTAGTGTGCATATAAATTTTATTATATCTTTTGAGCATAAAGTAATAGCCTATACAATCTGTTTGCTGGTCATTGGTCTATTACCAAACATGCAAATGACACAAGTACAATAAAATCTGCATAAATTAATTGATGATTTTTAAAAAATTAAATTAGGTTGAAGCTACATGTAATATCAAACTGTTTTTGAAAGGTCATTTTCCCTAAACTTAAATCACATGAACCTGGAAATTTGTATATATCGTATTTCAAATCATTTCTAGATTTAATGATTGTGCTGTTTTTTTCCACAGAACTTGTGTAATTTTAGATTTCCCCTATTTCATAAACACGAGTAGATCACAAATTCCTTATATGTTACTTTGCTATCGATTTAAAGAACAAATATATACTTTTGAGCATGCATACATCTTATATTGAAACTAAAATCATGTTAACATGAAAGGGTTTACCGTTCTCCGTCATCTCCTGATGACGGACAGTCAAGCTGTCCGGAACGTTGAGCCTTCTCACCTCATCGCCTTCTCTACTCTTCGCACCTCTTCTGGTTCACAGTCCTTCTCAGGACTTCACCCAATTTCAAAAAAGATTACTCTACTCTCTCGCTCCATCTTTCTCGCCTTTCCACTTCTCCCCCTCCTCTAAACCCACAGTCCTTTTCAGGACTAACCACATGGTGAACAGTAAACCCTTTCACGTTATTCGTACCACCATGCAAACCTACAAAGAACATCTAAAATCATGTTTTAATTTCTTTCCTTGTTCTTGTTTTAGACCGACTCTCCAATCACAACACCCCGTGAGCGCAAAGGCTCGGTTCTAAGAGCAGCCTCAGCCATGGCAGGGGGAATAGAACATCAGGAGGATATTACCTATATACCACTCAAGGCTTGGAGTAATGTACCCAATACCAGAGAACTTATCATCAAGAAGGAACAGCGGAGACAAAGATACGGTGATGGTATTGATTTCCCAGACTACAGGCATCCGTTCAACGAAAACTTCATGAAGAAATCAGAGGCACTTGGCGGCGTGGACTCTGACGATGATTGAAAATAATATGTATTTGAAATAAGAACTAGGATGAATTGAATTGATTTATTTGTTGATCGTACGAAGCGGTTTCAAAATGATCATGAATGCAGACTCTGGTTGTGATGCAAGGTTCGAAGGTTGAAATCTTGTTTCAGAGATCGAGAATACATGTACATGTAGTGTGCTACTTATAGTACATATCATGTGTGAAGGAGTATGGTAAATGCGAGTTGAACGATTGCGAAAAATCACATTACATTATGAAGATGAGTGTTTTGATCAAGAATTGCTTGCATAACAAAGTCGTAGATAACTTGATATGACAACAGTGAACAATTTAACTACAGGTAACTCTGCCTAAGTCGAATCTCTTGGGACCACAGAAATCTGTTCGACTTTGGCGAAATTCGACTTAGAAGAGGTAAAAAACACGTTTTGCTCATTCTGTTCTGAAAAATTGCTTCGACTAAGGCGATTATTCGACTTATGGAAGGTCGACTTATGCAGAGTTAACTGTACATGTATATGTGTGATGTTCATGTAATGTGTACGCTCTGGTTACCTTCTCAGTAGGAAACTAATTACTTACTTCTTGTATTGAATAATGATTAGTCTAATTTCATCTGTATTTATTCATATTTATTTAATGGGAATTTAATCATGTACACATGCAATTAACATTGCTGCATTTCTCCTTCATGGGTTAGATTGTAAATTCCCTCCCTATCTTGATGTGTGTCTAATGTTTTTATACTTCGTACACAGATCTGATATATGCAATGCAAATTGAAGCTATCAAATATGCATGATGCTATATATGATAAATTTGTTATGTTCCAGTCAGCAACAAAAACACCATTCATGGTTATTTTTATATAATAGTCAAATCTCTAAATGAACGCCAGAGTGAACAAGGTGAGATTATGCACATAATTGATTTTTTTATGCAAATTATTTAACAAAAATATTTGAGTGAGCAAAGGTTATATTTTGGTATTATAGTGTATCATTTATTGGGCACTATTTTCTGATTTTTCCTAATATGTGCAAAATAATTTTTTTTATTCATATATTTTGATTTTCATGATTACAAACAGTGCAAATTAAGAAACTTATAAATGTTGAACTGGAGTTGTATATTATTTCTGTTGAATGAATTATATGAATAATACAAAAATAATTAATTGGCATTATAGGTACAAGAAATATGTTCAGGACAGTGTGATTGGTATGAAATTATGTACTGAAATAATCATGTAGAATCGAATTTACTTGCATTTTTTTCAAATGCAAGTTGGTTTAAATATTGTAGTTGGATTAATTGTAATGTTGATATAGATTTAATGCATACCATATAAGACATATCTGTTGACACCAAGAAGCATTGCACTATTTACTTACCATGCATACCTTGAACAATTATATTTTGTTTTGGAACAAATAGAAGAACACTAAGTTGATGGTTTAGATATACTGCTTTCAATTTCTAGAATTGATTTGCATCACATAGTACAATGTATACCTAGTTTTTGTTAAAGTGCCTTTATTTTTGTGAAATAATTATGGTATGACAACTATGTTAAAGCAGAGAAATATTTTACTGTTCGTTGTATATCATGGAAGTGATTTATCATTAAATATTAGGTACACAAGTAAATAATATTGTCATGACTTGTCTTTCTCTGAAATTAATTCAGTTGCACCTTATGTGAGCCATCAGTAGTCAGGTTCACACAAAGGGAGCCAAACTTTAAAGTTTTGCTTGTAGTTTCAAAACTTTAAGCTGACTTGTAGTTTACTTATCTTGTAGTTTCAGACGGTATGAACGAACTCGTTTCAAAACTTTAAGTTTACTTGTAGTTCAAGAACCACAAGCAAGCGGTTAACGCCAAAATCACAAGCAGCAGGGGATGGGAAGGGGGGGGGGGGGGGGGGGTCCTCCGTCGCAGTTTCGTACAGTGTGGACAGAATAATCTAAGCAAGTTCGTAGTTGACTATAACCTTGCTGTTCATGTTAAACTTCCGGGTCATACCCTTCGCATGAATTATGAACACAGGATCTGTATGTGTATTGTGTACACGATTGGTAGTATCTCCTTCCGGTGGTAACGACTATCGTTATGCTTGTAGTTTCAGAACAATAGGCATCATTGTTTCGGGCCCGTGTGAACCCTTGTGGTTAGCGAGTCATTGTTTCTTTAGCTTAAAGTTTCGAAACCACAAGTTCCGTATGAACGTAGCTAACATAACCTACTAACCTAGTTAACTTTTAATCACAATTTGTGTAAGCCATTACAACAAACCTATTTTTAAAAAGAGCAATCCTTTTTTCGCTTTCATTTTTACGAATTTTTCATTACGAATTTAAATGCAAAATCATAAAGATGAGCATATCCCATTCATACCTGGTTCTTAAAACAAAAAAATACAATAAACTAGGACAATACAAACTATTGAATAGATAACATGCAATGTACTAGGGACAATTTCTTCCATGATAGGTTTACTATGATGGGCACAGGTAGATCAGATTTGAAAACTATGTTATCTATTATGTTAGTGAGTGGTATGACAATTATAACAAATTGATATCATGCAAATACAACACTTACTATTGGTACTTGTGCAGACATCTCTCTGAACCATGCGGAACCATGCTCATACACAACCAGTCACGAGCAGACTTGTCCCAATTTAGTTTTGTTAAAAAATAGTTTTTCCAGAAAATCCAGTCATGCATCAATATACAGTACACATGCATCCACATAGATGTATACATAACTACCGTAGACAAATGTTTTGAAATTGTCAAGCAAGATATTTATTATCTTTCATTGCAATAGCGGTACAATTGAGCACACAAATCAAAAACAGAACAAAAACAATTCAGAAGATGAAGATACCACCTACAGGCATACTAAATAATACGCTAGTAAATCATATTTGCGAGTTTCAGGATTGTGCCCTGTCAATAAATACAGTTTGGTCTAAACTGTTTACCTTACATTAGTATTCTGACCATTACAAATCTTCATTGAAGTATTTCAAAAATAGTCCAATTTTCTGATCTGTATTAATCCACTGTAATTTGAAACATATTGAAATTCTTTTATGATTGTTCCTGATGCATAGTAAAAAATAAATAAATTTACATAATATATAATAATCCTCTAGGATTGTATTTCAAAATATGCTTTTGGCATAAATATAAATTTGGATCCACTGGGTAAAATAGACATGTACTGGTTTTTGAGTAATATTGATTACATGATTACAGGACATAAATAATATTTATCCCTCACAGAAACTTGGAAACACAAATTAGAATGTGAATACATAATCTTTATCACTGTTAATCTGTTACGCATGTTACATCAGGGTTTGTGAAACATCTTAATACACGTTTCTTTTCTAACTCCAAGTTACAAATAATAAAGTCTTATACATGTATTCAAAGATGCAAATGGCTTCAACTAAATTCTATACACATTTGTCTACAACAAAGCTGCAAGGAATTATCAACTGAACTCAAGGTGTGCTCAAAATAAATAGCAATAGAACAATAGCAAAAAAAAAAGCCAATAAAGTAAAATATCAGTCTATGATAAGAATTCTATTTCAGATGAACTCATAGGATTATATACACATTAAAGTGGCACTAAACTGGTAGAACTTGAACAGCGCCATCTTACAGTGATTGCTAAATTAAGATTACAATTTGAAAATTAATTGCATTTTATTCGGAATTTCGACAAACAGCTTGTTTGGATAATAGGCAAATATTATAATTCAAGCTATTATTTTTGACTTGGCTTTGTGGAAAATTGTGTGCAGGTACATTCTAAGCTTTGACAAACTAGAATGGGGCATGATGGGAAAGTGAGAGGCACAGACACTTATCAAGTCCTGTAGAAAGATGGTGCTATTTAGGGCTCCAGTTTACTGTCTCTTTAGAGATATAACAAACTACATGTAACTACATGTATCTTGAAATTCAATTTAAAAGCTTTCTACTGGAGATCAGCATTAATCATTTTCATTAAAGGCATTGATTAACTTTGCCCAGGATTGAAAAAAAAATCACTGTTCCAGCTAATGCTGTAATCATAATTGTAAACCTTTAGCTCAGACAGGAATCAACTGAGTTTTATAAGCTGATCGGTCGTTTATATATCAAGATATTTACGATTGAACATTGATGTCGGGATAGAGTACCACCGAACCCTAAAGAACTCTTACGGTTGGCATACCTCGCTCTATCACAGAATACCGTACGGGCTGGAAACCCGCTCTGAAATCGCCAAGCGCTGGTGCTTGGTTTTTGTGACTGCAGCGCAGCGGAGAAGCCGAGCGACTTGCGCTAGCGATTGATCGCGATTTTCTCTTTTTTAGGATAGTAAACGGGTTCCATTTTCTCTCATACTTTCACATATCCTTAATTATATATGTAGTTAGAGGACTGCACACAATTCACTGGCATTTGAGCTGATTTTACAATTTTTCACAAAGTTAATCAATCACTTTAAAAGAAATTCAAAACCAAGTTAATTATATGGTCTGGTATTTCAAAACACATGAGAGGCATTTATTCCCAATATGTTTTTTTTTCTTATTCTCTTATCTGAAACAGGATTTTACAGGACCTATTCCTCATTAGTATGAAAAGGTATTTTAAAAGGCTAATAAAAACAACTCCCACAGTGCTTTTGCTTGACCTCTTCAGTAAAAAATTTCACTTTAATCCCTCTTCTTCAAATCTGTACACTTAAGCCAAATACATTTTTGCCTTGCTTATTAACCCCAATGCATTATATTTCATTCATATTTCATATCCGTAGTGGTTTTCAATTAGGTCTATTATTACGATTCAATGAATAATTTCAATCAATTCTAATAGCATATCATTGACAGGCAAGGATGGTTGACTTCAGCCTTTCAAAATGTCATTTTTCTATTATCAGAACCAAATCTAGCAGAAATGAAATGTATGCCAATATGTAGCAATTAATATATGCATTTGTGAACAGTATTCTTTCAAATATTAGGCAATTCAATTAAACTGTTAGAAATACATCAACATAATCAGGTGATAACCTCATAAATTCGAGGGGAAAAAAATCCATCCTCAAATCCAATGAATACACTATTATGTCCTATTTTAAAAGTTTAAAACTAGTTAGCTGGATTAAAGAAATCAAATAGCAGTAAAATACATTACCAGTTCATTTCAAATTGTTCAATACAATTGGATCTTAAGCAAAATATGACATACACAATATAGATTCATATATCATACATCAAACTAGAACAAACGTGTACATTTTACCATCAAGGCAGAAAACACTGTAGCTATGTTATACTACATAGAGAGAAGACTGAATATTCTTATCAAATACAATTATGATATTCATGACACAAAACACCTTTGTTATACAAACATGGTAGGCTTTTTACATGACCTTACTCTAAGCCAGTGCTGTTTATGATGAAACCCCATGTTTGCCTACTAACCCAAACAGAGTTATCAGAAAACATATATGTAGTTGTATGGACTGCGGTTGTGGTAAAAAGGCAAACTGAATATTGTTACATTTTGCAAGTTCCTGGTAAAAGTGAAAATGCTGTGTTACTATCATATAATCATAAGCTACCCAAACAGAGTTATCAGAAAACATATATGTAGTTGTATAGACTGCGGTTGTGGTAAAAAGGCAAACTGAATATTGTTACATTTTGCAAGTTCCTGGTAAAAGTGAAAATGCTGTGTTACTATCATATAATCATAAGCTACCGCCGTTTCCATGTGGCAAATTTGAAGCTGCCATCATGTATATGTCTATGAATAAACGGGAAAGATACTCAGCTGGTTATCTTTACATTTGTTACGACGACAATGTCACAAGTTTTCTGACACCGTTCGCATGAAGATAATCCGAGGCTCATAAAAGTTCAAGTTAATAAAGCAATACTGATAGCAAAACATGGCCCCAACTTGGTCCAGAGCCTGATCAGTTAGTCACGGATGGACATTTGACATTAATTTTGAAAGTTTGAAGGCCTGTAGAAAATAAGTATCTAATTGAAGAGAGCTATTTTATGTTTCATTGTGAAGGGCATCACTGAAGGAGGCTCTCCTATATATCATGGAAATTCATGTGCATTATAACTTCATATGAATATTTCATTTATTAAACACTTCAAAAAAAATTATGTATTTATTGAATGAAGAACAAATTTGAGTCCTTTCTTTTGAGGAATCTATAAAAACATGTGGGATTTCTGAGACCTCAAAATACCAGTTGGTGTTTCATCAAACTAGCCTAGAAAGCCACAGCAACATTCTAGAAACGTATGATATCTTGATAGATTTAAAGCTTATCTTTAGTTTGTTCACCTTTATGAGAAACAAAAAAAATATTCTCATGTGGAAAGTCTCCCCATCTATCATTGTACAGTCCAATGTAGCCTATGAAAAGAAAGGGGGGGGGGGGGACAAAAACGGTTCAGGGGCCGTATTCTGAAAACTATCTTTTTGTTAAGGAAACAATGTTAATTGTCATAACAAACTGGAATAAACAATAATTATTGGTGTTTGCACAGGTGTCTCTTTCAACTTTACGTGAACGCAGCCAGCTTTGCCCAGACATTATCCAATGACTCTTCCTAATTTTCATTTGTTACGGCAATTAACATTGTATTACTAACATAAAAGATAACACTGTTTTCAGAATACCACCCGTGAAGGTCTCGTCCCAAATTTTTTTAAGGTGACAGAACTGTTTAGCAGATCAAGTGTTACCCACTCTAACATGACACAACCCATTCACATTATTTTTCACCACAAGTACAATGGTCCAGATTGATAGACCTTTGTCACAAAACTGTCGAGGAAAAATTATTATACTTATCATATACAAACAGCTGCAAATAGGAGGACCATACAACTTTCATTACAACAGGCAAAAAGTAAGAATGCATGTGTATAAGTTCAGCTGCTACAATATATGAAGTCTAAACACTCCTACATTAAACATGTGCAAGAGTTGGAATGATATGTATAACACATGGAAACCAGAGTGGCATAAATACCAATTATGTGCCATGACATTGCTTACTTGTACTAATTCTCTACTTTTCTAAAGCCAAACGCACATCTCATTTTGAAAAGAATTTGAAATGGGAGATGATGCAAAATTTCAAAAATGTAAATTCTTCCTTACAGAGGCCCAGTATTGTCTTGAAATAGCGAAAGAGGAATTTGAACACCATACAATATCAATGATATTATTTATATATCAAATACAATTTGTGTTTTTACATTCCATATCGAATCCTGTTGCTATGCATTTTTTTAAAATCCAGTTGTAGTCTGTCATTAGGTGCACAGTGTCCTTAATGTGAGCGACAATTAGTTTACTTCTGTGTGAGTTTTGTGCAACAAAATAATCTTAATACACATTGACTGAATGTCTACTGATACATGTATCTCTTTGAAGGTACAGTTTCAAATAGAAATACCTGTAAAAGTGATAAAATTGTGCAGAATCTTTCACATGCTTGAAAGTGGAAAGATTGAAGCAAAGTGACTAGCAGTTATTGGGTAAAACGAAAACAGTATTTCTAAAAATTAATCTGTACTTGCTACAACTTTGGAGAACTAATATGGCCTTAATATTCTAAAAATTTCTTTTTGAAAAATACAGCTACATCATGCTATGTTCAGTTTTTTTTCTGTTTGTGTATTTTTTTGCATCTAAGACCAAAATAGTACCAGTAAAGAAAATGTTAAAATATAAGAATTCCTTAACTACGTTGAATATTTCGTTACAACAGCATTCTAAATTATTCTGAAAGCTTTTTCAGACACAGTATATGATTCAGTTGTTAGAACATATTGTTCCAGAATTAGTCCAATTTCAAACTTTCAGGTTATCTTCAAAACTTTGCTTTCAAGCGTTTCCAACTATTTTGACTGTTTATTTTTCGGGTCACTATTAAATCAATAGCCCCTCGGTGATCTTGACTTCGACTTCGTCTTGGGTAAAGTTTAAGATCATCTTGGTGCAGTAGTATTAATTGAGCCCCTCAAAGTAGTCATTATTTATATATATAAAACATACTCAATAAAAATCAAGTTGAGTGTGAAATGCAGTAATTCTTGCTTCTGAAAAAAAAAAGTCTCATGGATAGATAACATGCAATGAGATGAGTATCATGCAACATGAAGGGACTTCTCACAAATACAACTAAACAAATAAATCTTGGAACTAATGAATTGAACCTGAATTAGCTGAGTGTAAGTAATTAGCAACTTCACTTGAGAATACCCTTTGGCACAAAATCAATCAATAACTTAATTCAATAACCTTAAACTCTAAGATCTTTCATCACCAAATGTTTCATGAGAATTCCTATTATGCTAAAACTTGATGTCTCCCAATTTTTTAACATAATAGGAAAAATAATATTAAAGGATGTCCAACAAATATGACCTGTACAGAAAATGTCAAAATGGATGTTGAACATAATTTGTATATGTTAAACACTTACACTGCAGGAGCATCAAATACTCACATATTTTTTTAGTGTTGTTGTTAAGATCCTGAAAGTGGCCCGACCACTAAACCTAGATTTGTTCAGTAAGTGTCAATACCTGCCTAACATTTGGGCTCATCATATTTCATGTTCAGCAAGTGTCAAACTTCAATACTTGTCTAACATTTCATGTTTAAGATCACATGAATGTGCACAAGTGGCCTAAAGATGACGCCAATTTATTAAGAACATTGTTTTGGAAATCTGTGTTAGTTACAAACATTCTTGAAGACTTACTTCTGTCAATAATAATGGCAAACAAGGATATTGAAACTCTAAGTACAAATATATAATACAAAATGATATTTTCAAAATGTGACAAAATAATCTCAGTGGTGGGGTAACAAAAGTTCTGCTGTGTAATGTGTATATCAAACACCAATTGTTTCAAATATTTGCATGTGAATAAAATCAATAAACTGTCTGTCTAGAAGGAAGCGGGTGGTCACAGGATAATGAACAAAAAACTTTTCTCTGTACGTGCTATTCTACTCAACAGGTATAATCTTGACTTATGTGAGCTTGATAACAAACAATGATTTAAAAAAATGAGGAAGGGGGGGGGGGCCTTGTAGCCTTCTGACCTTGTTTGTAGCCTTTTATTTTTCTCCTTAAGATAATTTTGTATGTTGAAAAATGAAGGGGAAAAAAAAGGTTCCCCAAGAGAATAAATACATTGTGAGGATTGTGACAAATACATGTTTTCAATTATATGTTTGTTCAAACAAAATAATAATAAAATAGTAATTTGAGGTGGATTTACATAACCATAAATATATTCATATGAATCACAGTACTGAGTAATATACTGTAACTGTTACATCATTATATATCTTCTAAATCAAAACATTTCAAATCTGATGTCAAATATTATGTCAAATGTATGGAGTTGTTTGGATAAAATTGCTTAAAAGTTACTTCAAATGAATACAACTTTTCTATATTAACATGAATTAACACTTGGTGCATACAGTGCAGTATATGTTGGAATGGTGAGTTACATATTTCATAATATATATAATTCTTACTCATCTTCTTAATTCCTAAACAGAGCCTCGTTTTACATCAAATCAAAAATAAGAATCTAAAATATCTATTCAACAAGTCACCACATTTCCACAAGAAAATAAACTCGACACAATTAGGGACAAAAATTGTCTCATAAAAAATAAAGATATAACATACTTCTCTTTCAAAAATAAACTATACTTCCTTCACTTTTCATTGCATTCACTTTTGAAACACCTGACAACCAATACCACTATGTGGTGCTCTTTCATCTTAAGGACACAAATGTGGTACATCTTTATAAAAAATTGAAAGAAAATGAACATTCAGTACTTCTCATTTTTAAAACCTACCTTATGATACAACATGATTAGGCAGAACGGTGGATTTTCTCACGTATTACACATGCATGAATCTACATATTTACAACAAAAAAAATCCCATTCACAAAATTCATTTTTCAATCAACAATACCTTTCAAAGGTGGCATCAAGCTCTATAGGTAATCTTGAGTACTGGTATGACCCCCCCCCCCCCCACCTCCCAATCTCTGCATTAGGATTAAAACTAATTTTATTCAATAAAATTAAAGGTATCGCCAGTTCTGACTATTCAAATTTATTTATACTGGTACACCATAAAAATGAAAACACTTTTGATTTCACAGTCAGATGCCAAAAAGAAACTGGATGTTATCCATTGCTCAATAGATTCCTTCTGTAATCTTAGAATTTTGTGTTAGTAATGTTTATTTTTTAAAAAATAAATATATTTCATTCACTGCTACAACCTTGGCCAGAACTCCACATTACCACATTATCTGTTAAAATGTTAATAGCAATATTAACAAACACTTTGTGACTTTAAAATGACATTTACATAAAGAAAAGGCATGATCAATAATACTAGAGAAGAATAGATTGCTTATATTTGCTTGTGCATACATTTCACAAGAATGTCATATGGACTTTAAAAAATACTCAACCTTCTTTTTTTAAAACCAATTTTCCACCCGGTTTACCTCCTTTTACTTTTAAAAGCATTTGTTCAATTGAGACACTAGACCTTGACTTTCTTCTAATAATTTACATTTGAGCTTTTCTTCTGACAAGAAAGACATCATTTATACAAGCATCAAAACAAAATCATCATGACTGAGTATGCTCTCCGAATCTACAGAAGCATTGTATTATAAACACATTTTGATTCAATTACACTGTACATTAATTCCATCTGTCAACACATTAACAGGACCAAGTAAACTCCAAACATTTGGCAAGTGCATAATACATTAGCAACAACATGAAGAATGTCGTGATAAATCTTTGGTAACAATTTGAATAAAAACTGCTGCTTTTTTTTCTTCTTAAAATGTCATCACTGAATGAATAAGAAATATAAACGAAAAAAAAAAAATGAAGAAATCATCAATCGCATTTGTCAGGTTTTCAATTTGGTCATGTATAGAGATACAAAATACAAGATTCTTTCATTAGACAGTATGGCATTTTAGGTGAATTATACATTTTCAAAACAGACATCGTAAGTTCTTTAAAGATGTAACTCTCAGACATCAAAGGAAAAACACATTACACATTACATTGATGAAAAAGCAATCTCATTTCAATGCAATGAATTAGGCTATAAATATGTACAACCAATATCAATCATATCAAGGGCCATGGATTCATACCTCGTAAGAAGGAGCAGTACATATCAAGCAAACAAACTGAAACAAATTTACATGACAAATATAGGTCATTCATATAAATATTTAAAAACTGACCATAAAGGACATGTTTAAGAAACATAAAAAAAAGATGGGCATGATTGCACTCCGCATCTGTGTACTGTCTTTCTTTTTTTTTATATACATAAAAAGAAAATCTGTAGTAAATGCACATAACATACACATATATTGCAGAGAAAGCATGGAAGTTCAGAAAAGTGCACTTTGGGGCTGAAGGTGCACAAAGAACAATTCTCATTTTCCTTGGATTTATTTCCAAAATAATCTATTCTGGATGTTTCTGCAGACAAGATTTCTTTTTGGCTCCTTTTTGATGTAGCAATGATAATGAAAGAAGAAACTGATTCAAAAACACAGCACAGATAGAACAAGAAAATTATATAACTTGATATGAAATGGTACATCTACATGCATGACATTTATTTCTTATTATGCTATTAAAGCAGCTGTACCTGTGTGAGATAATGGGTAAGTGAATGACATTTTCGTTGAACTCTGGCGATGCCTAGTCCTGCATTTTAAAAGAACCATAGTGTACACAGATGCGTATCTCTTTGAACCTTCGATACTGTATTGAGTTTGATTACTTATAAATTACTTACAAATCACAAGAATACATGTACCTCTTGTGACCTAATACACTTTTTTAAAAGTCAAGCATGAGTCATGCTTTTACTGCTTAAAAGCTGCAGACTCGCAAATAAATTTGCAGTTATTTCAAAGCTTATTTCATGCAAGAGACTAACAATAGCCTTCTTTTTTATACAACAATATACAGGAACATTTCTTTTTCTATGGCACTGTCCCATCACTGGAATCTCCTCTTTAAAAATAAGCAAAGCTTCTTTACCTCAGGATAAAGCATTCAAACAAGTTCAACCACCATTATCCCAATACAGGGACTTTTACCAATATCTGGCAATGATCCATCAATGGATTGCCCTTTTCATTCCCTGCGTGGTCTACGTCTCAAGGTGCCATAGTCCTCATAGTCACTGGTGGATCGAATTCTCTTGCCAACCTGCACCTGTGACTGGGCAGTCAGCTGAAGGTGGATGGCTGCAGTGTTCAGTTTGCCTGTTGATGTGAGGATACCGCGTAGGCCTTTCATTTTAGCACTTCTAAGAAGGACCTTTGGTACCGGTCTGGGTGGCAAGTTGATGCTGTCTTCCAGATCATCTTTGGTTTCATCCTCCTCCTCATTGCCCGCTTCATCCGCGTCCTCTTTACTCTGTCCCTGTGCATTGTCACTATCATCTTGTGACAGCTGCGACTTGAGACGCCTGTGGAATGCCATTTCTGCAGGACTCTCTGCTTTCATGAGAGACTCCAGGGTCATGCCAGGGAAAGCACTGCCATTCGAACGAGTGCTAAGGAAATCACTGAATTCTGTCTTGGTGTCCCAAAGAGATCCCAAGCCGGTGAAGGGATCTGAGAAGAGTTCTGGGTGAATGTTGTCTTCATTTCTCTCCCCCTCATTCTCTGTTCTGCCTTTCTTTCCACATCCATCAGCTTCGTCGGGTGCAGAGACCACATTCTTGTTGATATCTTCTTCCTTCTCTTTGACTGCTTTCTTGGCTTCACTTGCCTCCCCTTCTCCTTCCTCCTCCTTGCTTTCTTCTTCATTATCCTCCTCTTTCTCCTCAACCTCTTCCTTCCCATCAGCATCAATCAATCTCACGTCCAGCTGATCCCTTATGTTGCTGTCAAACTTGGTGACCGAGGCTACAAAGTGCTTCGCCCATGTGATGTGTAAGACCGGCGTGGAACTGCCTTCTTCCCATTTACAGATGTTGTCGTAGAGTCGCAGGAAGAAGCCATAGCACTCAGGATCCTTGGGGATATGCCTAGCATCTCTTGAGTGGTACACAGTAGCTTCTTTCAGGATGGTAGGGATTAACTCATTGGCCACTTCTAAGAATTCCTTGTAAACTTCCTCATCTTCCCGCTGATAGTTGTACCTTGATAAAGGAAGAAAATTGTGGGGATCACAGTGATAAATAATGACATTTCAAACAGAAAACTTAACACTGATATATTATCTTTAAAAAAATCCTACTACCTAACAAACAATAATTATCCATGAAATCAACTTAAGCTATTAAGTAGGGTCAAGAAAATTGCAAGGATGAGGGTTTTAGAAAAGAATTGATGTGATGTATATTTAGTATTAATGAGTAATTTCAATTTTTCTACAATGTGGGGGGGGGGGGGGGGCGGGGCAATTCATGCACAAATACTGCGCCAAAAACTGAATTGCATTTAAAAAGGTTTGCTTTGGGCACGATTTTTAGTCTCAATCAGTGCTTGTCTTCTCTACATGTCTTCTCTACATGTAATTGCATTTTTAAAAATTCTTCAGTGACTCAAAAGGTGGCATTTCCCAACCAAATACAGAACCTCAAAAATTGAGAACACCCCTTCCAAAACTTGTATATGATTAATGGAATAGCAGTATTGTGCCTGTACACATGTCTGAGAAGTCTACTGTACCATTCTCTTTAGTTTCTGAGCAGCTGCTTACAAAGTTACACTGAATTATTTACATATTTGTGATAGCTGTAATCACTTCCGTGAGGTACCTTAACATACTACTGTCAGTGAGTCCATAAAATTGCAACATTTCTCAATTGTTCATTGTTTAAAAACTCGAGTGTAAAGATAAATGTATGTGACATGGTGTGGAAGAGTAACTCCTTTTGATTATTTTGATACTATTTTTGATGGATGTACTGACGACATAATAGTGTTGATGCATTTCAAGCTTGTTTATTAAAACAATTCTGCTTGCATGCCTTGGTTTTTTTTTATGTTAACAGCATGATGTGCTGTTCTCGAGTGTCCATATGTTTAATCTGATGATGAACTTTCCATTACCATGAAACAATGCAAAGGAAATTGGGATGTTATACCTTTCCAAGCCTGGCAAGGCCTTGCTAGGAATTGGCACAGGAAGTTTTGATCTAGTCTCTTTATTTGTTCCCTGTTTAATCAACCATGGAAACAGGGTCCACAAATATTGTATCAAAATAATGAGAAAAAGTTACTTTACTAAACCATGTTTACATACATCTATATTTACACTCCGAATTGTAAACAATGAACAATTGAAAAGTGTTGCACTTTTATTGACTCACTTGCAGGTCTTAAATTAATCGATGCCCCTAAAACTGGCCGTCGTGCCCTTTTCTGTAATTTATAATATGCTCTACATGTAAAGTAATATGTCATATTTGTTTCATCTTCAAGTCTATGAAATCCACGCACACGTCATACGTTCACTGTCACTGATAAAAAGTGCACCTAGCTAGCAGGAGACAACGAGAGGTATCTAGATCATCAAGAACTTAAAAAATGTACCATATATTTACGTACCTAACGTGTGTGTGTACGTAACTGTGTCAAATGTGTTTGAAATAGAAAGGGGATCACCACAATGCTTTTTTTTTCTTTTTTTCTCATGGAAATTATTTTATTGTTTATTCTTTGCATTCCTGTAACTCTTACAAGGCAAATAATGCCTAAATAAATAGTAGTTTGTCATGAGATGCGCATTACTTTATTTTTCAGAGTTTTATTAAATCATGTTTCAAATCATAGATATTTCTCATCAGAGAACCCACCCCTGGTAGCGACCACAGCATGGCACATCCTGGGCATCCAGCTGGTCAAATTGTGGAAGTATTTGTGGAGGTAGTCACTTGAAATGTCTTTCTGTGCCTTCTGAAGAATTTCCAACAGATGAAACTCACTTGTTGGGCATTTTTCTCAGACCTTCCTGTCCAGCTCTTCCCATATCAGCTCTATCGGATTCAGATCCGGGAACTGGGGGCGACCAATCCATGATTTTCAGGACCCCTTTCTCTACTTTTTCTCCAGGTAGTTTTAGTGCAGCCTTGAAGAATGAATGATTGGGGTCAATTTCCTGCTGGAAAACAAACTTTTTCATCTTCAGAAGGCACAAAAAGACATTTCCAGAGACTACCTCCACAACAATCTCCAAAAATTGACCAGCCGGATACCCAGGATGTGCTGTGATCGCTGCCAGGGGCAGGTTCTCAGATGAGAAGTCTCTATAATTCGAAACATGATACAATAAAACTTTGAAAATAAATAAATGTGCATCTCACGACATACCATTATTCATTTAGTCATTATTTTCCTTGTAACGGTATACACAAATGCAAAGAATATGACTTCCCATGAAAAAATATAACAAAAAAACATTGCAGTGTTCCCAAATTGTTGATGTTTTTTTTAGATGAAAATACTAGTTATATTTTGAGTACTGCCCTGAGGGTAAAGGCGCTTCAGAGAAAACCGCAAATTAATGATATTTTTGTGTACAATAAATGGGAGAGTTGTCCACCAGTATGTCACAATCGACTCACCAAATTCCAATTTGAAATTCGCATAGATGTAGTGATCTCATTTTGCACACGTCCATAACTTTCTCATTCCTCATCCGATTTCTTTCAAACTTTCACCATCCTGTTTTTCTTATTTTTCTGCTTTCACACAAATCATCTTATTACCAAGGTTAGATTGCCCTTTAAGGCCAAACCGGCCTTGCCCTAAACATGATGAAATTTAAGGCCTGCACATACATGTATGGTGTACCAATGTGGTAATGACTAGAGTCAGGAACTTGACTCAGTCAGGCTAGAGTCAGCACCAACCAAACACTCGATTCGAGACTGGAGCTTCAGGGACTCCATTACAACACTGCAATGTACATGTACATCCAAAAATGACAATATACTCACTGGCTGAGCACTTTTGCCCCCTCTGCCCAGTACTGCATGGCCCTCTTGTACTGCTTCTGCCTGTACAGGTGACCGCCGAGATACGTGTAGGGATAGACATGGTGGTCCTCATAACACTCCTTACCGGCCTGAATAGCCTCCTCGAAAAGTTCAAGGGTCGTAGGTCGATCAGGTGTGGGGTCAATGCTTTCAAGGTCACCAAGGTTGCTAAGGGCAAGAGGATACCTGCAAGATGATATATTATATCGAAATCAGATTACTCCGGTTCAAAACACGTACCATCAACTTTCATCTTAACATATTGTTTCAATGTCACATATCATTTCAATTTCAATTCACTTTATGTCAAGTCTTAAATGTTTTTTTTACACTTGAACAATCATAGACTAGGACTTATATTATCCTCAAAGTCCTCAAAGTCTTATATTAAAATTACATTTATATCAAAACCCACTGTGCAATTAGCCTCTTGTGAAGCGAACTTTCAAAAATATCTAATGAACTGACAGAACAGGAACAGTAAATTATAATCTCTACAATAAACTAAGAAAACTACAAATCATTTCACCACACCTCAAGCGAAACAACATAACTATATAATGAGGCACTTACTTTTTCAGATGACCCATGTCATAGAGCAACCACAGCAGCTCCTGAATGGCAAAGAGATAATAAATTCTACATTTAGTACATCACTAGAAAACAGAACGAGAGAATAGAAAACAAGCATCAACTTCAAATTCATTTCCAACTTTAAAGGGTACCAATCACCAAAAAATATTTTACTCTGTATGTTAGAGGTTCAATGTCATTCTACTATATTCCAAATATGGGCTTCGAATATCACTTCTATAAAGCGATATTACAAGTTTAATTACATGTATACTCTCTATAAGCATAAAAGCGACTCGTGAGTAGACTACTCAATGCACCCGTACATGCTCGCCAAGATAAGGGCTCACGCGGAACCCAACTCGGAGGTTCGGTTCTGCGCGAGCACCTTCATGTTATCCTTTATTTCCTTCATACTCCTTAATTAAGAACGTTAAGAACCCACTGCACTATTCGAATAAGAGTAGGGGGAAACCCCGGTGTAGTGGTACACCTGCACATTCCAATCAGTTATATCGGGAGGAGAGACCTGAGGGTTACAGTGATTCAGTTTGCTTTTCCCCTCCCAGGCACAGGTGACGCCAATACTTAATAATAATAATAATAATAATAATTGTTGACCTACAGAATTTCAGATAAACTTCTTTGAGGTTAATTTTATACTTCCTAGCAGTATTCAAATTCTTTTTTCAAGTGGTTGGTACACTTTAATCATGAATGATCTGTGCTTTAAACAGTCTGTGACATACATAATACAGATTTAATTTGTTGGTAAACCTCAATCAAGTCCTGTCAACAATATCTGTTAGTAGTGTTAGCATTGATAACTAGTATGTTTGAATTGGTAAAAAAAAAAAAAAAAAAAATTACATTGGGAATGTGTTAGAAACATGAAGCAAAATTTGGGAATGACACATCAGATTAGAAATATGTCTAAGTATCATAGTGCCTTTCTCACACTGCTAGCACATGTACATGTGATGTATGACCCAATCTATTAACTTTTTTTAAACCAGCAATTTACTCAACATAATCTTTCATGACTTTGCAAAATTTTACTGTGGTGATTTCATTTTATTTTAAAGAATTAAAATTTTGCAAATCTAGATTACTGATAACACTTTCTGGTTAATTACATGAATTATTCGACTTCATAGCTGACCCTTCACTTACATGTAGTTCTTCAAATACCAAGAAATTATTGGATGGTTTGGACAAAACATGCCTCCTACATCTCTCCTACTAAAGACATACATGTATGACAAGATATGGGATGAAATGAAATGAAATTCAAGGGAGCCCTTTCAATTTAAGTAATTGTCATTTTGACTGACAGAAATTCAATTAAAGTCTTTCTTGCACATGTACACATTCAACTGTACACGTATACACAATCTCCTCTTTGGAAATTTGATTAATATTACGTGAACTGAGCAAAAAAAAACATGCACACGTAGACTGAAACCTCATAAGCAAGACTGACTGAATTGTCAAATGAAGAGACTTCTCATCCCTACGAACAATACGTGTAGCCCATTATCGGTAACTAATGAAGTCTTCTCATGTGGACAGGATCGAAATGGCAAGCAACCACTTCACTCCCAGAAATGAGGGAGAAGTTACGAGGCTACCATGACAACAAAATCAAACAACGATCCCAATATATGACAACAGCAAAGCTTACCACCCACACAAGATATTCTAATTACTGCAATGTGCATCATAGGAACTTTTTGCCAATTCAACACTTGGTGAAAAAAATACATATATACATAATGATAATAATAATAAAATACATTTATTAGGCGCTTAATACGGATGTTTCTAAGCGCACGGTTTACCGGAAAATTAAGATTAAATCCAAAATAATACAAAAATACAAAAATTATTAGAAACCTCATGTAATTCAAACAATAGATACAGTGTATAAATAGGGTAAATGAATACTGAAAATCTCCATCGACCGACCCACAACTGGGCCATTCCAGAGGACTATCTACTAAAAAGGTAAGTTTTCAGCAGTGACTTAAACTGATTAACGGAAGTGGCTAGATGTATATAGGCATGTAGAGAATTCCAGAGAGAAGGGGCAATTGTAGAAAAAGCACGATCGCCATATTTTGTGGAAGTGCGAGGTCCCGGAGTTAACTTACATAAATCTATCATTTTGAATAGCCAGACATGATGAAGAGTCTTGACAATAAAAATTACAGAGGCATAATTCTTACAGAGGCATAATTCTTACAGCTTTGCATACATGTGTAACATACATGTTTCTTCATTGCTAGACAGCCTTTTCAATGATGTAATTTAAAGAAAGCTCAACCAAATTTTTTTTAAAAGAATACTAGTAATCTCTTTTCTCACCTGACATGTAAACATACAATCTGTAAACAAGTGAGGCATGAACTATTTCTCCATTATCAATAGAGAACATTGGGAATGACGTAATTAACACGCAGCTCAGAAAAAAACAAATGTCTGGTCTATTTTTAGGTGTTTGTTCATATCATTGAATTCCAGCAGCCACTGGCAAGACGCTTGAGCGATGGGACATCTCCTCTCTTAGAAACAAGGACAATTCGCATGCAGAATAAACACATGAAAATGAGTCATTTCGACTGATCTGAGTCTCATACATACACCTCTCAAGTCCATGTGGGGAGATGAGGGAAAATCAGATAGAAGTTTTCATGTCAAATTCTTTCTCCACGGTCTACATTGACAGTGTAATTTTATTTTGTTCATGTAACTATATTGATATGCATTCAGGTGTTCATCACAGCTAAATATATACATTTGTTTCAGTTTCGAGCCAATAGGGTTTGCCCAAACCCTATTGTATCATTAAAGGGGAAGCCTATCCAAGTATTTAGTTGAATTGAATGAAAGCAGAAAATGAGAAAAATAGATTAGTGAAAGTTTGAGCAAAATTTGTTAAGAAATAAGAGAGTAATGAATACTGTATACGCCATATATTTCGCGGGGGTTTTATTTTTGCGAACTTCGCGAATTGCGAGTGGGTCGCGAATTTAACAACACGCCAAAATATTGCCAACATGAGAAGTCGGTTGAATTTGTTGTCTCCTGGTCGGAAATTCACCACTTCCCTTTGCAAAAGTACATCATCACCGCTGTTTGTAGATTTGAGAATTTTCCGACCGCGAATTCAACCACTCGCGAAATAGTCTGGTCAGTCCTATTCGCGAAAATTTATGGCCGCGAAATTTATGGCTTACACAGTACTTGAAGTTGTAATCAATCAAACACAAATTAGTAACTCCATGACATATCTTGCGAGCTCATCTCCCATTGCTCTGTACAGAAAATTAATAGATTTTCATTTTCTCTGTTATATATTGATAAAAGAATAGATTTGTTTCATATAGGTTGTGAGTAAAGACATATTTGCAATGATTATATCTAGGGTGCATGTATAATAAAATATTTTCTTTAGAAAAAAATGGAAATTTATGATTTTTTTTTGAGTAAGCAAATGGGAGAGGACCTCGCAAGATACGTGACAGAGTTACCAATTGGTGTTTGATGATCAACTACAACTTCAAAAATTTGTAATTTTCTTAATTCTTATCTGATTTTGCTCAAACTCTTTCATTGATATGTTTCTTTATTTTTTCTGCTTCTTTTAAAACCACCTTGATTTCAGGGTGGACTTTGTCTTCAAGTAGGAAAAAATACGGTGAAGCAAAACCTTGGTGTCAAATTCAGATATACAAAGAAATTTTGTTTGCTGCTTTGAGGATATCCATGCCACAGAAATGAAATACTGTAAATAGGTCTATCATCTAGGTTTCATCTCATCTTACCTCAGCCATTTTTATTCTGATGTCAATAAATTTAAAAATAAAGTGCATTTTCCAGTTTCCCTTTGAAAATTTCCTTCACAGACAATCACTTGATGAGGAAAATGGTTTGTAATGGACATGTACTTTGAAGTGTCTTGATAGTATTGTATAGTGGTTTTGGGAAGCATATAAGGTCAAAAAATTGATGTCCATGGTTTTTAGATTTTTGGATACACTACGAGGATAGAATAAAAACCCAATAGAGGTTGAAGATTACATATATGCACACTTGCCATGTGGACTGAAAACAAGCCCTGAAGTGCAGGTTTCTTTCACTGGCCCCATCAATGATGAAAGAAAATATTCCAATGTGTATTGCTATTTCCATCTCATGCAGGGAAAAACAAGCAAAATCAATAACAATTTGTTTTTGTTTTTATCACATCTATCATGGGCTTTCTTTTTCTTCCCCATGAAAGTATACTTTGTATGCAGGAGTGAACTTTTACTTCTCCAATGCTTGCGACAAACATGTCTTGTGCATCGAAAAAGCAGGGGCAAAAAAATGGTGTCGAAAAGTTCAATGATGTACTCCTTATTTTAAGCCTTGTTCAGATATATGTTGCTTAAACCGCCAAGCGTAATGTACTTCCCATTTCTGTATCTCTTAATCTGTTAATACACAGATAAGTGAGTTACAAGCTAAAAACAAAGCTGCCAACCTCTGGCCAAGTTTTTTCGTACTCGACAAGCTGAAAAATCGTATTTTGCTGAAAAATCGTATTTTTGCCGATGAAATCTGTATTTTAGATCTAGAAACATTAAAAAAACAGAAAAAACCTCACATTCCCTATTCATCCTTTCGATTCCACTACGGCGCGGCTCCACATACTGCCGCCCGCGGGCTAGGTTGGCCGGCTTCGCCTAGCGCCTCGGTGTGTAAGAGCAGCCGCACCGCCTGAGCTAGAAGGTATATCGAGCTAGAAGTTTGCGTGTGCGGTGAAAGTACAAGTGTGTGTACGTTCGCAGTCTTTTTGCTGTATGCACTTAAGTACATACACAGTGCAGAGTTCCCGGAACAGTGAAAATAATACAATATGAGTGTGAAAGTTTGAGTGATAACAAATACATGTGCGTAACGTATAGGACAAATAGTGCATTATCAGATTTCTTCAAATTGTATTTTATAGAGATAAATCGTAGTGTTGCATTTTCATTGAAAAATCGTACGAAATACGACAAAATCGTACTGGTTGTCAGGTCTGTAAAGACCTTTGTTGTGTGCAGCTTCACTCCATCCAAACTTGCCATGCATTTACACATTAATCAAACTGCTGCAGTTTATTGTATCTATGTGAATGAGACTTGCACAAAAGGCAGTTGATAATATCATCCATGTTTGCACTGCTTGTGTTCTCATTTTGAAATGTCATGGCTATCTACATGTAAATTAGGGCTAGGGACAGAAAAGTAATTTCACTAAAAACAGTTGGACTCGTGTTGTGATTCATGGTTTCATTGAGAGATATTGCAATGGACACGAAATAGCCATTAATCAGACTTGGGTGACTTGGTCAATGAGGAATTGAGAAAATGGGGAATATTTCCATGAGGACGGACAGAAGCAGTACTAGTTTAGATTCCAGACCGTCATGCTTCTTCCTCAAAAGCAAAAAGTGAAGAACAAGAACACCCCTGTACAAAAAGGATGTCCATTTGAATCTCGAGGAATGGAATAAGGGAGATTAGATTATGAAAATGAAAGAAGGAAATATAAAAAATAGTTAGTGACTCTGAAACCATTTTTATGGCTATGACAAAGTAGGCCTTTTCATTAAAACTGACATCTGAGATATGCATGTGAGTCACATCCCTGTCATTACAATGCATGCAACACCCAGGCAGTATCTTTCTAGCTTTTAGTATCGGCGACAGTAAAGAATATATATGCTTGATGTGATTGATTATTACCCCTACAAGTGTGTAGCAGAGGTGTCCGCACAAATGAATTTATGATATCACCTAGTGAAGGGTGAGTGCCCTGTCTGGAACAAGACCGTCACCTAAGTTAATTTCAATAACGCTCCTGGCATTTGTTCCCGATGATACACCGAAAGGTTAATAACCATAGTTAATAACCATACCATTCACACAGTGCTATGACTAATGCCACAACTCATCTCTATTGTACAGGCATGACAATCATCACTTGGTCTATTGAGTTTGTCACACAGATGAGTCTGCCAACCTAATGCACTCAAATAATTTGCAGGAATAGGGGGCTTCATAATGCCATTTTTTGTGCAACTCTCAATTTCAGAATGTTCTGCAAAAAGGGTAAACTTATGCAATAAACCTTTGACCCTTGTTCTTTATGTGCATCTCATGCACCAGATCCGGCCATCTGCATGTACACATCTGGGGCACCAAAAATATTCCTTAAAAAAAAATAAAACACTCACAATATTTTTTCGCTTCCGTTTGGAAGTATATAAATTAACATGCCATCATTAACTATCAGGATGAATATAAGTCTAAACAAGACAAATGCAACTGTGTCTCCAAAATTCCTCTGCCTACATTCAGTTAATCCATCATTACTATTTTTGTACACAGTATAATTTCCACTGCTGGTATTTTCACAAATATTTTTCATACAAGTCGTCTCCAAACTCAGCTCACTTCACCCCCCGATCTGCATACTACATGTAGTTCATTTACGGATATCAATAGGTTTTATGAGACTGCCATTCATATACAACATCAAAAACTCTACTCTAATTATCACTGATTGACCTATGTGACCTTTGACCTACTTACCCCAAGGTCTTTCAGTTCATCTTTCTATATTAAAAGGTGATACATACTGGTACCAAGTTTGAAGTTCATGGCTCAAAAAGTCCTCGAAATATTGAGATAAGAGGCTAAAACCTGTAATTTCAATGACCTCTATGACCTTTAACCTACTTACCCCAAATCTAATCAGATGGTCTTCCTATGGTGATACATACTACCACCAAGTTTGAAGTTCATACCTCAAACGGTTCTCGAGATATCACGGTAAACAAGAAAGCAGGACGGACGGACAACCTGAAAACATAATGCCTTTGGCACCACCTTTGGTGGGCGGAGGCATGAAAATTTTGCTTACAAGTTCTCTTGCTAGTAGTCGATCTACATGTATCATCATATGCTACTAAGAATGAGAGACAATGAACAGGATAACAAAGATTTGAGAAATTATTATTCAGGCCTGTGAATGGGGTTTCACAAAAAGAGCGGAAAAAAGTTGAAAGTTTCTGCCGCCATGATTCTACCTATTATCATACAATATGACCACGAGCCAGCAAATTCTATTGCCACAACACACACAAATCACATCATTGTACACACAGACATTGTCACTCACCACAAGAAAGTCCCATAGTCACCTCCCCAAATCCGTCTAAAAAGCCTAATTCCACCATCAGAAATGCGGAATCGGCGCCATATTTCCAAAGCATGGGGGGGCCTAAGTCCAATGCTAAGAAACAGGTTCGCAAAAAAAGCGTTAAAAATCAAGAAATCAAGAAATGTGGCGAGTTTTTTTGCTTATCGCAAGCTACGAGTATGATGGTGTCGGCAAAAAACATATGAAAATCCAAAACCCCCGTACCTGCCGATACATTGACTTCATGTACAAAGTATATTTGCAAGTCCCGACTTGCCTTCATTCGACCGAATGCGCTGCGCGCAACGCGCGCGATGAACAACCGATAAAATAGCGGAAATAGCACACAGGAAAAAAGTGGAAATTGAAATCGGGCAGAATGATAAAAAAAAGCGGATTTCCGCTAAAAAGCGAAGATTTCACAGGCCTGATTATATAAGTAGTATTAAAATAATGCATCAATCAGGAGAGAAGGATTAATGGAAATGTTTTTTCAATTTGAAAACATTATAGCTGGCCCCTAATGGGCCCATAGTATTAGTGATGCTCAGAGGCCCACAATGTTATTCAAAATAGATTCACAGCCTGCCTGACAAATTTATCAAGAACCCTGCCTTAGACTCATCATCAGCACTCTCCTGTTTCTGATGTACATGTACTCTCCAGATAGGTCTACAAGGCATCATTATTTCTGTCTTTCTAGCTGAGGGCTTAGAGTTCAGTCAACAACTTCATGTTCAGGTGGAGATAAAAGGGTAAACAGAAAATAATTGCTGTGCTGTTCCATTAAATCATGAGGGATATGAGAGGAAATGGGCAAGAATGTAGTGTTTTCAGTCCCTACAGTGACAAATACAAGGAGTGTCTTTCATTTACATTTTGAATTCTTACCCCTGAAAAATAAAAAGAATGGAAACAATGGCAACAATAGCCAAATGAATCCTTTTGTCTATTCTCAATAACAAAATGAATGCCTACATTTTATGGTATCAGACAGAATGTAAACATACACATTTCACCTCACTCTGCAAGATGTAATGTACCTGTTTTTACATGAAAAATGTGCTCTACATGCAGTTCCAGGAATAGAATAGCTTTCTTATGATTTTTCTCAAGTATTCTCTTAACTACATATGTACCCATACAGAATAAAATAATAATGATCATAATAATAACAAGTGAATGAGTAAATTACGCAATGCGTAATAAATGTCCCCGCCGGAAGTGCAGATCTGTGGAAATTAACTAGCCTGAACCTTAAAACTTCAGTGAAAAACTTTAGTGAATAAAATAATAATGTTACTGCATGCAAAAGAAGAGAATACCAACAATGCATGTATACAACTGAAATATAAAACATGAAAACATTATGAACCTTCAGCCATTTTGAATAAATTTGCATAAATTTGCATGAATAATGAATTTCAAATTCTGTGTAGAAGTTTGGAAGCCCCCACCCAGCCCTATCAGATAAAACAATCGGAATCAAAATCCGATGTGAAATAGAGAAGTAGCATTTTTCGTCAATTTTGAATAAATTTGCATAAATTTGCATAATTAATGAATTTCAAAATTCTGTGTAGAAGTTTGGAAGCCCCCACCCAGCCCTATCAGATAAAACAATCGGAATCAAAATCCGATGTGAAATAGAGAAGTAGCATTTTTCATCAATTTTGAATAAATTTGCATAAATTTGCATAATTAATGAATTTCAAAATTCTGTGTAGAAGTTTGGAAGCCCCCACCCAGCCCTATCAGATAAAACAATCCGAATCAAAATCCGATGTGAAATAGAGGAGAAGTAGCATTTTTCGTCAATTTTGAATAAATTTGCATAAATTTGCATAATTAATGAATTTCAAAATTCTGTGTAGAAGTTTGGAAGCCCCCACCCAGCCCTATCAGATAAAACAATCAGAATCAAAATCGGCCAAGAAATGACGGAGAAGTAGCATTTTCTAACATTTGAGCACACACGGACGGACGGACGGACGGACACACGCACACACGAACGGAGCCCGTTTCATAGTCCCCTCGCGAACTTCGTTCGGCGGGGACAATAATAATTTTGTTTACGCAGGAAAGCCTCATCAGCATCACTGCTGTTCTTCCTGAGGGCCCTGCAATTATTATTACCCCAGCGATTGCGGGTCCCCATTTACTCCTGGGTCGAGAGGCACACACGTGGGTAAAGCATCTTGTCCAAGGATGTAAGCACCCAGCGAGGATCGAACCCAGAACTTCTGGTATAAGAGGCAGGAGCCTTCACCAATGTACCACAGTACTCCCAGGTACGCTATAATGCACATGAACCGAACTCTTAGTAGAAGGCTTACCCTTCAAACCTCTCATGACCCTATGACATTTATAGGATACATCTACTATGTCTAGACAAGGTTTTTTGTGCTGCTTGCAGACATGACCCTATTCACACTGTTACCTCACCAACAGCGTGCTATAAAAAGAAATGCTACAAAAAAGAAAAACCCTGAGGATTTTGCATGCAACCTCTCCCGGATATTTCCATTCCACTTCTGACGTTGAATCACTTTTGCTAAGATACCGAATCTGGATTGTAAACAAGATTCCTGTCACTCTATTTAAAAAAAAAGGGGGGGGGTATTCTTTTCTACTCCTTGCTTTTCCATATTCACAGTGGATTTGAGAGATGACAATGTAATCATTTCTCATAATAGGACAGATCATTTGTAATCAAATAAAAAAAATTATATAAAAACACTAGAAGGCCATTTAATAATATCATAGTTTTTTTATAAAATCCCATGCCTACCTATGACTATGGGTCATGCACTTAGCTGTAAAATATGAAATAATGAAATTGAAATTTGATATATTTTTTTGTCGAACTGAGGTAAGTGTTCAAATTTGATGGTTCACTCATTTATGGGTGGAACTGTGCAGGACATACATCCTAGACAATCATGCAATATCTCCAAAATGCAGAATTCACATATAGCATCAGTGGGAGTTAACACACACACACACATACACACAATTACAGGGCAGGTGCTATCTCAGTGTTCACTTTGCAATCTGAATGAACATTCGGAGTACACACATCACACAAATAACCCTTTGCCTCGTTTTGTGAAGTACAGTTCAAGTTTAGTCCTTTCAAACTAATCCAAATTACTAAGCTGACAGAAAAGGGGAACAGGTGAGTTCTAGTTATTCATAGGTACATGTATGCCTTATAATTTTAATCATAAAGCTGGAATTTTCAGTACTCTCAATTTCATCTCACGGGCATCATCCTATTTCAAAGTGTGTGCCTAGGGGGGGGGGGGGGGTAGAGACACCAAGAAACAATTCTTCCTGGATGAGGAGACTTTTCACCTTTGAATAAGACTGTATTCTCAACTGTGGCTCCATACATGAAAAACACACCGATTCAATAACAAATCAAAGATGGTTTTCTTCTAAAATAAACAACATGAAAACCAAATGGTTTCAAGTGACACAAACAAATAAATACATTCAGCAAATTTGTTCTGATGTCATTTCAAATTTCTTACATTCTCATCTTTTAAAATATTAAACAAGATGAATACGACTGCATCTCCTATATGCCTCCGCCTAAATTCAGTTGATGGCTCAAACTGTTCTTGTTCGAGAATAAAAAGCCTATAATTACATGTACATGTTAGTTGACCTCTTTGATATTGGACCTCACACCTTATAACCCAAAAAGTCTGATCACTTTATCTCCTCCTAGTCATGAATACAAAATAGTTGAGATATGGTGATAACAAAGTTAAAACCAATTAATTTCACATATAATGACATCTACGACCTGTCGAATTTGACCTCCGTGAACAAAAATCTAATCAGTTTGTCTCACTATGGTGATGCATACTACATGTAGTTCCAAGTTTGAAGTTAATGGCTCAAATTGTTCAAGAGAGTGTTAGCAGGGCAAAAACCTGAAATTTCATGGTAAATAACCTTCATGACCTTTGATCTACATTTGCTAAAATCTAATCAGATTGTCTTCCTATGGTGATACATACTAGCACCAAGTTTGAAGTTCATAACTCAAATGGTTCTAGAGTTATCGCGAGAACGAGAAAGCGGGAAAGACGGACGGACAACCTGAAAACATGCCTCTGGCACCACCTTCAGTGGCAGAGGCATAAAAAAATTCCCTTACTAAACCAATGAGTTTAATGCCATAGTGATCTATCTATTGTTATTATCTTTACATGTAAAACTTTACTAGAGAGCATTAAAGCTTTTGCTCTCACTTTCACATACCTGAAAGTATTATTTAAAGGGGAAGTCCATGCAGAAAACTAAGCAGAGAAATGAGAGAGCAGATCAGTGAAAAGGGGATAATGCTCAGTTTAAGTAAGGTTAATATACCAACCTGTTGTAAAGAAGCGAGTTCTATACTGTCTAACGATGAGTTGATAGTAGGATTGATAGCTGACACCAATGCTGCTATCTCCATGTGTCTTGTACATACCACTGGGAAACCATTCAGATACAACCAACTCTTCTCTGTAATTCCTGCAAATGAGTCACAAGTTTTAATTTTTATTTTTCTTCTTTGGTTTAGTTTCATATTCTTGTTGTTTCTTATTGATACCATTAACTAGGGTAATTCTTGCTACTACGTGTAGCTGCCACTGTTAAATCAAATCATTATCATATTTCACGGTTTAGTGCTCATAAACTTCATTTTGTTGCTGGTAGGTTGATGATAATTATGAAAATTGTATACATGGTGTTGGGAATTTAAAAGACTTGACAATCAATAGTATTCACAAAAACAGGAAGGTGTGAAAACAAAATGGCAGAACTAAAGAGAAGTTCCTCATATTTTTAAATTGAGAACAAAATCATATTAACTTGACCAACATACATGTACATGTAGTCATGTAAACTACATGTAGCAAATATAGAATTTGTAACATGTTATTTGTATAAAATCTAAAATGTAAGGTGAGCTACACGTACAAGTCCAAGTCCTTCCACAGACAGCACTGTAGCTCAGTGGTCTTTAGTGTTTATTACATTGGAGTACAGTTATTTTTAACATTTTCATTTTCATTTTTGCCTGTGGAACAGTAAAATGTTCGACTCCAACTAGAAAAACATTTCCCTTTTCATTTTAGCCTACAAAAAAATTTTTTTTTGCACTTAAATTTAGCCTCCAACAAATAAGACAAACATTTTAATTTCATTTTGTAGCCTACAGAAACAGCCAAATATCAAGAGCAAATCAATATGAAACCCACCATACTAATATCCCTGATGTTATCTAAAAAATGTGAAATAAAAATTTTCTTGACCCCTTTACATTTAAGTTAAGACTGTGAACATACCGTAAACTTCTGTGTATAAGGCGCACTTTACTTCACCGCCGAAAACATGAATAGTCAGAGTGCGTCTTATAGACAGAAACAGCAAATCCGATCACCCTAAAATGGAGCATTGCAAATGCTTACACATATGTCCAGCCCTAGTCTTCAAAGAATCTTTCTGTTTATGTTGAAAAATAATGTTAAATTCTTTAAGGTGATATCTTCGTTGAACTTGTAAATTGTATCTGAAAATTGTGTAAAGATTGTAGTCTGAGAAATGTGATAGTTGGGAGTATATTCTTTGGTAACATACATGTATAAGTGGATAGGGAATAGCATCCCCTGGGCACCTGTAAGTTATAGACATTTCCTCTGTAGGATGCAAGTTATTCTCTTTGGTGTTTGTATCAAATAATTCTCATAATCCAGACAGTATGGGATATTGTGAATATTAATCAAGTGTAAAGTAATTCTACAGCAAGAAATGGAACGAGCCATGCTGAATACAATGCTCTCTCCTGCATTAAAGATGATTCAACGTAGGCGTAGCCTCTGGACTCCTCAAGCACCATTGACTCGAGATGTGGGGGTGGAGTGCGGAGGAGCCGAGGAGGAACTATGATCACTTCCATACCAATCAGATAGAATGGTCAGGATAACGAGGAAAGGAGATAAGCACAGTCAAGGCAATCAACCTAATTTTATGTCTAGTATTGTCAACTGTAGCAGCAGCCATTTGAAACAATTGAAGAAAAAAAATCATGCACAACATTAAACTGTCTACAATCTAATATCATAGGTATATTTACATAGAGCATTATTAGCACATACTGTACATGCATCCATTACTTGCTTGATCACACTTAAGTGATAATTGCACACTAAATAATGTCAAGCTTGTTAGCAGCTTGAATTACCTGATAAAATGGGCCAAGCGTACACTGCATGTACATGTATATGTTGCAGCTTCCATTTGTGGTGAGGATTTAAAGACAATGGGATGCATTCATGAAACTATTAAAACCTAGCAATTGCTTTTCTAGGCTTTTACTTGAATTCCAGATTTTTTTAAACCAAGCAATTACTATCCAGAAGAAGCAACAACTTGTTAATACTTGATAGCATCTTCTTCCCCAGGCTGGCAATTGCTCATAGTTTTCAGACTTTACCTAGAATCAAAGGGAAAAGTTTTGTTCTGGTACAAAAGGCTTTCTGAATTAATGCTTACATAAAAAGGAGGAATTTGATTTCATGATCAAGGAGTTGCTTGATTTTTTGCAATATCCTCTCCTGGTTGCTTGAATTTCACTTACATGAAGATGATCAGTGGTTACTTTTGCCTTTTTGAACTACCCTCAATTTCTTTCATTTTCATTTTTTTCATTTCGAAAAAATACATACTGGTAGTTGATATTCCTTGTAAATTTCAATAATTGAAATTATGAAAGTAATAAGCCATAAACTTGGATATTGATAGTAGAGTGCTTTCAATGGACTGCAGTGCCTTTCATGAGCCTGATCGGTTAGTCACGGATGGACATTTGACAAATTTTGAAAGTTTGAAGGCCTGTAAAAAAGAAGTATTTATTTGCAGAGAGTTATTTTATGTTTCATTGTGAAGGACATCATGGAAGGAGTTGAAATTTGATAAAATTTGGTTGCCATGGTCGTCTACTAAAATTATATCCCATAAAATATTCAATGTCACGGACGGACAAAATGCCTACTCTTAAACGATCAGGCTCTCATATAGAGTTCATTGACCTTTGACATACATGTATGTATGACCATGGACAGAGTTCACCCACATCAAAATTTGACATAGGCCTGACCTCTGTGATCCTACCTCAAGTTGTACAAGTAAAGTGCTTTTCATGCAGAGTCCACTGACATTTGACCTTTGACATACTAAACCAATGTCTGACCCTGACCTAATCCTTCACAAGATTTGGGTATGATTTCAGTTCTCCTATCTAAAAGTTGTAAGAACTCATTCATGGACAAAAAGAAAGGCTGGACAGCATTCCTATGTCCTAAAACTTGAACTCAAATTTAATAAGACTATTGAGACCACATCCCAAACTTGGGCAGAGGCAACATTGACAGGTTTGGGAGAATGATATTGTTGGGCTTGGATTTTCCATAAATATACAGGGTTGAACATGGGTTTCTTTTATTGTATTGCTATTTTTGCTGTGATCTTATCCAAGTTTCAACTTTGTCTTACCCATGCTGATAGGCTGCCCTCTTTTGTCCTCATTTCCTTTCCCATGCCAGGTGACCTCTGCAGTACCTTCTCCTTTCTCTCCAAACACCACCCAGGCATGGTCTTCTGATAGGGCTAGGTGTACATCCTTGAAGTTCAGGATCTGACAAGCAGCAACCACAGCCAAAGCAACACCAAAACAGTCTAGCTGGTTTCCTGGTGGTGTTAATAGAATAGAAAAATAAAAGAAAAATGCTCTAATAGACAATTTTAAAAAGGAAAAATATATCATTGTCTATTTGTAAGGAAATTTTCTACTTAAACAGATTTTTTTTTTCTCACTGCAAACGGCTGCACAATACAGGCCTGATACAATATAAGAATCCTGAACGCATGTGCAATAGTTCTATAATTTGAAGGGCATAATTTGTGTTTTGCACACAGTGTAGATAGAAAATGATTAAATGATACTATAAATATGAATACCTAACTCAGGGCTAGACACTACGTACCAGTAATCCAGGAGACGACACATGGATGCCCCCCCCCCCCAAAAAAAAATAGAGCTAATGGATACTGATCCCAAAAATGTCTTACGTACCCCCTCAAACCCCCCCCCCCAAAAAAAAAATATTAGCGTGGAGCCCTGCCTCAGCATTTTCAGGATGCCTCAGGTATTTTTTAAATTCATTATTATCTATAGAGACATCTAAGTCTGAGATGGAGGCGAAAAAAAATCAACATTGTACTAAGTCTAGCTGAATTCAATGCATGACCTCCGCCCCCCACCCCCCCCCCCCCCCCCAAAAAAAAAGAATTTCTAAATGGTGGGTTCACAGCCATTCCATTGAAATGGGTCCATCAAAAAAAAATTTAAAAATTGCATGAATCGGAAAATTAATTTATCTCAAATGGAACAAAACCTCACATTCTGTAATGAGATTTATGTTAATGAAGTCCTCTGATGAACATTAGGAGTCCTGGGGAGCGTTTCATCAAGCTGTTTTGTCAGACATATTTACCGACAACTGTTATAAGCTACTGAAATCCTTGCATCTGACTGGCTGAGAGCAAATTTGTCAGTAAAAATCGCTGACAAAACGCTTGATGAAATGTTCCCCAGGTCCAAAGACCCAAAATAGGAGGAAACTAGCTACATTTGTATGGAATCCCAGGGTTCAGACAGACCAAGACATGTGTGCGCTCTATAATTTTCACCATTATTATTATTATTATTATTAATAATATTATTAAAAATAGTGTACAGCGTATATCACAGCAATGCCAAGGAGGGATAGAGCTTTAATAGGGAGGTGAGGTATGGCCCCCGCACATTCACGTCTGTCTTCAGATTTTCATCATCCAGTAGATTGGGGTCCTCGGGTTAGGGTTAGTGTTAGAGCGCTCTCTCCCATTCCCCAGAATCTACAGGGCAACTTGAAATTTTACTTTTTTATTCCTTGACTGGAAATCATCTAAAATGGAGGACATTTGTTTTTGCTTGTTTTATAACTAGTTGGGACCTGTTAAAAAACTGGGAAACCTGACAAGCTTGTCTGAAAAAAATGAAGAATGATTTTCTTTTTTTGTTCTTGTTGCTTGTTTACATTTTTAAATTTAATCATTGGCAAAGTTTGACCATCCCATAGATTCTGATATAACCAGGAAGGGCAGGCCTGCTAAAAGTCTAATGGCGTGGTTCTATGGTTCGTGCATTCCAGTATCTTATCACTTATCCAATGTACATGTACAAGGTTATGAAACTTATAATATAACCTTGTACTCCTAAACCAATATGGTTATGGTGAAAACACATAACTGCTGCCCCCTACTGCTGTACTGCTGCATTGAACAATAAACAATAAACAAATGCAGTTTTCCTCTCCACACAAAGAGAGCAGCACATAAAGCGCTCACTTGGCCTTCGCAAAAAATATCAATAAGGAAAAAATTTGACACTTAAAATTCTGAATTCCATGAATTTATGGTTCAGCTGATTCACCAAATGGGGACTTCCCCAGACAACTTGCTGGGAAGTGAGATTCTTATTTTCATCCTTTCAATTTCCTATAGCCCCTGATTAATGTGTGGTAGATCTAACTTACATGTAGGGCAGAACGTGTATTCACCAGCTGTTGGTCCTTTCAGACCTAGATCTAGTATAAGTACAAGTGTATCTTGTGGATAATGGAGTAGGCCTAACTTTCGTTAGGTCTAGCTAGTGTTCCTGCCCCTACCCAATTGTAGCCTGGAAGGCTCTTTGAAGAGTAAAAAAAAAAAGCTGACGCTACTCTTCAGAGCCTGGTTTTTAATCTTGCTCTGCAATATAGCAGCCATTTTAGAGTCTAAAGAACCCCTTGAAAATCACCTTTACCGTGAGCCAGCTTCTCTCATCTCCTCTTCACCATAGCTTTAGAATATTAAAACCTCATTTTTTACTCTAGAATTAAGAGATATCGGGTAAAAAAATTTTAAGTATTAATTTTAATGGTTACTGGTAGGTTGAATGTTGTCCGAATGACGCCCCAAATAAGCCTTCACTGCACTCGTAGACCTGGAAGTGTCCCGTAATATCATCGACCTACAGTCACTCACGCAATTTTCAGATCCACCATACGTTAGAAAAGACCGCTACAAGCACGTGGGCCTCGCACACATTTTGACCGTGCATCTTCAGCATGCATGCAGTAGCGGTCTTGTCTAACGTATGGTGGATCTGAAAATTGCATGAGTAACTGTAGGTCGATGACATTACGGGTACACTTCTGGGTCTACGAGCGCAGCAAAGGCTTTTTCGGGGTGTCGTTCAGACAACATTCAACCTACCGGTAACCATTAAAATCAATATTTCACATTTTTTTCTCGATATTTTTTAATTCTAGGGTAAAAAATGGGGTTTTAATATTCTAAAGCTACGGTGAAGAGGAGATGAGTGAAGCTAGCTCATGGTAAAGGTGATTTTCAGGAGGTTCTTTAGACTCTTAAATGGCTGCTTTATTGCAGAGCGAGATTAAAAAACCAGGCTCTGTGAAGAGTAGCATCAGCTTTTTTTTTTTTACTCTTCAAAGAGCCTTCCAGTTGGGGCAAGTGTTAGCTAACCAAAATTTGTAGACACCCCCCCCCCCCCCCTCCCTAAAAGGCCGCATCTCACTACCAAGATTTAACTTAGAAAATAATATTGAACTTTACAAATATGAAGATCCATGTTTAATTTTGATGTTCAAATTGATCTCTGCATCATGGCCATCATGGTCATGATGGTTGTTCGTTGCATTTTTTGCAAAATCTTCCCTTTATGAGGAACGCATTTAAAATATCAAAAAAGCATTTGTGACATCTTACTAACACTTTTAATCTATCGTAAGGACCAAGTGAAATCAGGAATATTATGGTGAATCTATGCATGGTGAACCAGACTTGTTTTGGTCCGCATGTGTTTAGCAAGCCCCGCCCACCTCGGTCAATCACGTGCAAGTCAAATTTTTCCTACAAACTGCATCTCACACACTTGATTCATATCTTTTCTTACCAGTCAAATAACTGAAAAGAGATTGCAAATGGGCCTTGTCTTTGTAGTATGCTCGTGAGAGTGAACTCCAGATGATATCAGACACCTTTTTAACCATTTCTCTGGTTGCGAATTCCGATTTGTAGTCACTCAAGTCGACGGACCCTTTCACTTGTGCCTCGAATTTCGCGCACAACGCCTCCACGTTCGGTAGCTCGATGACTGGAAAGATGGTTTCAATGCACATGCGGTTCTCATCAGCAGCTTGACCCTGAGCCGACGAACGATTACTCGTTAAAATGTTTTCCACCATTCCTACAACAACTGAAAGAATCGTCAAATTGGGCTCATGATCTCCTCCCAATTCTGAGCGGAATATCTCTAAGATAGCTTTAACACTGTCGACGGGGAAGAGCTTCCTCGTTTCATCACGGATGCCCGCCATTGCGAAAAAGTTGATTTACCTGCTTTGCGCATGCGCACTTCTTGCTATATATTATGGCGATATTATATTGCCAGCGAGCTGGATATTTTCTGGCGTAATGTTATGACGACGCTCGCATCCTGTGTTTACTTCTTCACTTTTTTGCATGTAAAGCATATACACATGGTCTCGATTACGTTGTAATGACTGCAAATGTGTATATAGCGTTCAAAGTCAAAAAGTTAGAAAAATCAGGAAGCTTTTGGTGGTAATCTTTCGTTTGTAGATCATATCCAAATGCTGCTGCTATTATCAAATGGATGCTTTAGAAGCACTTCCATGCATTCATGGCGCCGTTTGATCAGATATCAAGAGCTCAAATTGGAGGCGACACGCAGCATGCGTAACGTTGGTATTGAATACAACCTGCTTAGATTTTCCGAAGATTTGGTGGTGCATTGGTGACACTTTGTGAACGCGTATCTTAATTTCGCTTTAGAACAGGATATCGGACAGTTACACCATCCAAAAAACGCAGAAAAGAAAAACTGACCGCCACTTGCATGGCACGATAAACTAAAATGAGAACTGCTTGATGACACATCTCTATCAGCGCCACAGACATATCGGATTCTGACTAATGCAGGGTTTAAATAGTGACTCAGCCAAGAGTTGGGAGAAAGTTAAAAACCTGAGTCATTATATGATTCCCGTCACAGTTAGATAGCTATGTTCTTTAAAGGTCACATTTATTATTTTGTTCAGAATATTTGCAGACCCTAATTATTTTAATAATCTTCTAGAAATAGGAAAGTTAACTTGAGTGGGCGTACGCGCGTCGGCCTCTTCATTTTTTTTTTCATAGGGTTGCATTAGTCATATGAGACATAATAAAGCAGGTAAACAAAAATTGTAATGAGTCAGAATATCCTATTTTACTAGAAATATTAACTATATTTACCAGCTAGCACCATTAGCTGTTAAAAAAAACCCTGAGAAAAACTAAAGTGTTTCATATATTAATTTATTTGGCCTATTATTGTTACTTTACTTGATCAACTATACCTTTTCTATGAAAAAAAAAGTATATTCCACATAGCTTGTATACATTGCAGTATACTACAAAAGCTTGGTGACTACTTTGTTTATTCATCAAATGCAAATTGCAGTTACTTTTGTTTACCCAAAGGAGGCCTAATTTTTAAGAAAAAAAATCAGCAAAATCTTGATATACTATTGTGTGCCTTTTTGCACACAGAAAGTTGTTCATGCATCTTTATTGAATAAATTTTATGCTAAAAAAATTGCCATTGAAGCTTGAAATTGTATATCCTGTTATGTAATATAGTATATGTAATTATCATTATTGCTATTATTATCAATTTCATTATTATTCTACTGCAAAAACAGAATTTTAAAAATATTTTCCTTTATAAAGATTTTGCTTTAACAAGTGTTTTCAAGTGCAAATATTATTATTGTTCGAATGATTATCTAACGAGTATGTTTTTTTAATTTAATCTATTTATTAGATGGATTACCCTTTCCACTTCAGTTGGTCTTCTAAGGGATCCACACACTACTTGTGCCCAGGACTGCCTTTTAAAGGTCATAGATGTATAGATTATCATTATCATTGTTATATCATCATAATCGTTATTACTGAATTAAATTCTAAAATGCTTATCTTGCACTGAGATAAAAACTTATATACTATACATAATGCAAATCATAATTTGAAATTTATTTCCTTACCCAGTGTTTTTGGCTACACTTTACCAACAAAAAAAATTCCATGATGTGCAAATTTATTTCGTAAACAAATTTTTAGAAAAATCATTTTTTAAAAAATATTTTGTTTATTTTCTCAATGAATGTATAACGTTGATTAGTACACACTTTTTGTATTCATATGAAAGTGACATTTGTCAGTGGCATTTATCTTCTGTGAACAATATTAATGAATGTATTACTTTTTTCATACTGTGAACACTCGGTTTTTATACTGGGATACTCGGATTTAATTTTTAAGAAATTACTTACCATGGTTGAATCAATCAAATTTAATAGCAGTATCCTGAAAATATGCTATTGGTTAATTCTTTTCAAGTGATTTCAATTACCATGAAGTTTCGTCGTCCATTTTTTTTTCTTCAATATTTTTTGATATTATTTCATCATGTACATGTATTTCATGTATTCCCATAGATGGATAGAAGCCCACAAGTAGCACATTTGGGGTGAAAAACTTTCAATGGCACAGTAGAAACTTAGTATAACGAGGTCCTTAGGACCATCAAAATTACCTTGTTATAGCAGGAATCTCGTTATATCAGGTTAAAAAAAAACAATAGAATATAAAGAGCTGGGACCAGGAATATTGCCTTGTTATATCAGGAATATATTAGGCCTCTTTATACCGAGTTTACACTGTACTACACCCTCAGAATATTTATATAATATTGAATGGCCTTGAGTGGGATACAAGGATATATCGCACGAGCTATGAGCATATTTCACGAGTCGGCACGACGAGTGAAATATTTTCAAAGCGAGTACGATATATCCTTGTGTCCCACGAAAGAAAAGCCATTCAATATTATTATTATTAATTGTATGATACCTAGTTCCTCAATTTTCAATTACATGTCCTTATGTTTTTGTATTGACTTCGACATAAAACACAGGTAGAAAAACATTTTTGTCCTTACCCAAGCATTTTGCAAGAGCTGCGCGCATACATCCATTGTCTTAACCTTTGCGTATTTAAGCGCGTATTCACTTTTTTACGCGTCACGCGCACCCCAAACCATGAGATATGGAGATATATTGCACGGTCATCCGGGTACTTTTACACAAACCATGAGATATTGTTTTCAAATTGCACGGTCATCCGGGTACTCATGCGCTAACCATGAGATACGCCAATTTTTCTGGTCGCCTGAAAACCCTTCATACAAATAATAATTGTTTTTATCCTTCACTTCATTCTATCACCTGCCCATATAAATCACAAGGATATGACAAAGAGAATGCATGTCAGCCTTTGATAAATTTCTCTCAAATCTAAGCAAATATGCAAGATCATAGTTAAAGAACATACTCCATGACACGATGATCAGCATTTACATTTATCTCTTTATTTGCACATTGAACTTAGTTTTTCATACATTTTTGTGTCATCAATGTATCTTGCAAGCATCACACATTTATTACACACATATCAACTATGATGAGATCCTTCATTTACTTTTAATATACAAGTACTCTTGGAACTTTCTGAAAGGAAATATCTGTCAATATGTTCAAAGATAAACCTGCTGTACATAATTAGTTACATTTTTGTTGTTACTGCACAGTCACATTCTATAGGTTTACAAAGGAATGCAGTCTGTGTTTTGGTTAACTGTTAGAAAAATGTCAAAAGATTAAATCCGCAGCAGCGTTACCGACAATTTCATGAGTTCACAAACACACAGGTCTACTGCTATCGAGCCTAACGCTCAGCTACTTAAAGATATTTGGTGAGAAAATATTGTATTTCCATGGCATTGTTACTTTATTGTTCACCATAACATCCCCAAACAAATTAAGAGGATAGACCTGCCCACTGATAATGCCAACAGTGATCACTTCTGCTTTGCAATTTGTTTCTTACAATTTCTGAGTACCGTATCCATTCCACTTCAACTTCTATTGATACATCAATACACCTACTGTCAAAGTGGATCACAAAAATATTTGAACTTAATGAAATAGCAGAAGAAAATGATTTGAAATGTCTTCATGTTTCTGACCTTTCAAATAGAATATTTGTATGGTTTCATTATAATCAAAGAACATAAAATAATTTCTTAGAAATTCTCAATAAATAGATCGTTTCATTTCAAATTACTTTGTGATTATATAGCACTGCTGAATTTCACAAATGAAGTTTCTGTTTTGTATAACCCAAATAAATGAGGGGTGGACTGATTTCCACACCAATATCATTTCTGATAGTTTAATTCCTTTTCTCAGCACGTATTAGATATACTTAATGAGTGTTTGCCCAAGTGACGACATTGAATCAATCTTCACAAATGGCACAGACATAGCTACATATATAATGTATGTACAAATTTTGTTGACTAATTCCTAAATAAGCTTTTAATTCCAGGCAAGTTGGAACTTCATTCTTCACTGAAAGCATATTCTATACCACGCACATTAATTTGAATTTTAACAGTTATCTTCATAGTTCTTTCTTTACATTACTTCATAAATAGGATCTCTGCACACAATAAAGATTTTCAAGGCACGAAAATAAGAGTATAACACTAGAGCAACACAATTTCTTGAAGCCTTACAAAATACAAATGGGCAGTTGACGTGTGTGATTTCTCATGTCACAGAAGCAGGGTAAGATATCCTCTAGTGTCCCCTTCATACAACAGCAATCATGTTTTAGCAAATCACAAGGATCTGGTACATTACACTGCCACACCTACTTTTCCCTTTACAACAGAAGTTGAAGTAGAATCACAACAATCAGGGGGGCGTTTCATCAAGTGTATTGTCGATGATTTTTACCGACAAATTTGCTCTCAGCCAATCAGATGCAAGGATTTCAGTAGCTTATAACAGCTATTGCAACTTGTCATTGATGACAAGTTTTGTGAAACGGGGCCCTGATGTTTGTCTTGATTCATGGAGAATGGAGATGCAACAATTTAGAACATTTCAAAATCGACGGAGTGCCTCGAGCCCTCGACGAATTAAAGATGATTTGCAAGGAACCCAAGGCAAAATTCCCCAAACAAGAAAGAATTAGAATAAATCAGAACATATTTCTCTATGGACACCAGTTTGCTTTGATCTTGATTTGTTTTCTGCTAAAAGGAGAGAAGAAAATGTGACAAACAATGCGCCAGATCACCAAGGTTGCTCAAGTTAATCGCCGGTATGATTGGGGCTTAAAACAGAGGTATATCACCATAAGTGACAATGGGCACAATGCTACTCAACACTCAAAATAATGCCTTTCAATCAGAAAAGAAAAAAATGCTTTGAAAAAAGCATTTTTTTTAATACCATCACATTTTCACTCCATAAGATGACAAATGTGATAAAGTTTATGTTGAATAAAATCAATTATCTCTGTATCTTCCATCAAATCAGTTTCTATACAGATTACAGATACAATGTAGACTACATGTATAACATTAATATTCATAAGAAAACATGAAGAAACTATCCATCCCTTTGTTCTCTAGATGTACCGCAATAGAAAGATTTACATGGTATGTGTAAAATGATAGACGGGAGGTTAGAATCAATTGGATTGTATAATTAATTTTGTGTACAATAATTCATAATAAACTATTCTATGCATTTAAAAGTGGTGAGTGAGTGATATCTACAAATTTAACCAATAAAGAGACTGAGTCTGAGCTTCTAACAATTATTACATTACTTTCGAGAAAATTTTGCACAAATGTTTTATAAATTGATTATTTCTAGAGCAATAAAACCTTGTTCATATGAAATAATTTTAAAAAACTTTACAGTTGACATTTTCCCACTTGTTCACAAGATGGCAGCATTTAATACTACTGGTAAGCTGAAATGCATATAAAAAAATAATAATACTGGATAGATGGGGTTTGCCCACCGAGCGGAAAATTATATGAAAGGTCAACCGTACAGCAAAGCTTCATTTTCACATAATTATGACACAATAATATTCACTGATGAAGTTTAAAAATCCACTTTGTCTATTTTGTTTCTTTTAGACAGAAATTAAATACCAATATACTACAAATATGTGCTTGAAGAGATATACATTGTATGGGTGACTAAAAATTTGTTGGTTTGTTTCCTCGGTACAATGTACAATACATTCATGATTTAAGTTTAAGCTATAGATGCTGCAGAAATATGTATCACACAAGAAAAACTGGTACACATTTGGTGGGTGCCAAACAGGATGCTGAAATTGGGTGTGAGAAGTATCATACATGCATGCATTATATAAACCCACCACATTATCCAAATTATAATGCCTCTGCATTCCCTTTTAAATTGTATTACATTTATGGCATAAAAGGGTTGATAATACAGGTCTGGGTACAAACTTGATTCTATATCATATTTTTAAAAAAAGGAAGATTCTTGAAAATGAATGATGACTGCAACAGAATGTGAAGTGTAAAATCTCCAGGAATTCAACATGTAAAAAACCAAAGTTTACATACTTCAACTCTGTTTTTGTGCTTGAGAAGTGGTTTATTGTTCAAATAACTACTGATACATATTTGTATACACAAAACACAATACAAAGGAATGCACCCAATAGCAGAAAAGGAAGGAGAGAACATGCACCATATTGCATTTCGTAGTGACACATAATTCTTTCTCACAAACATACATCTCCTTAAAGGGAATCTTGAGTTCTGGGAAAGGTGAAAAAAATATTTTGTGAGCTTTCTCATTCCTCTTATATGATGGAAGAACATCATAGTAGAAACATTCCCGGAGAAGGATTGCTTGCTCTTCAAATGCTCTTATATTCGAAATATGAGTAGAAATAGCTGAAATGTTCGGGCCGAACATTCATGCCACCTGTGTGTTGTAGTCCCATATACCCATTTCTGTGTGCAGTACATGTGCTTTTCAGTGAGGTTGGGTCAATTTCTGATCTATTTTGATTATTCCAAAACAACACAGTATAAAACAGTTTCTTTCACAATATAATTGCATGACCAGAACTCTGCTTTATCTTTAACGCATCCGAAGTTTATAGTCCTGTACATGTACTTGGTTTATATCAAAGCATTATGGCCAGGGAACACTTTTTAAAGAATTCATGTTTGGGTGACAAAACAACAAGTGAATACATATTACTTGCTTTGTTAAGTTGTTCAGCTTCCTGACAAATTCTGCAGTGTAACAGCTCAGAGATAGTGTTCATGTATAAATGGATACTTCTATACGCAAGAACAGTTATGCCATTTGAAGTGGCCATGCAGTTTCACATAAATGCATGCCTCTATACATATCTATGCAATATCAATTTAAAACAGATTTCTTTCTTCAAAATGAAGTATAATTATGCTACACATAAAATGCTACCCAATTTCAAATAAGACATTTTTTCTTTCGGTGTTATGCCCCCCCCCCCAAAAAAAAAAAGGGCTGAGGGGAAATCATCAAGACAAAGATCAATGTCACAAAAGCCACAGACAGTATATTAGAGACTGCTTCATCTAGGAACACAGAAATCAGCTGATTCCATTACAGAATATGTTTTCATTTTATACATTCTGTACACTTCAAATTACCACTTGAGAAAGAGAATATAAATCTTACAGCTAAACTCGTGATCTGTTTTCTATCTCGAGTAAAATCACATCTACTCTTATACATCTATGTCTACCTCTTAGCAAAGCCTTCTCAATGAGCTACAAGAAAATCATTCCAGTTATTAAAATCTCATCTCGCAAGTATCTATCAATTATAATATACAATAAATCCGATGATTCTTATCTGTCAAATTTTCTTCTCGTTTTTTTTCTTCAAATTTGTACATGTTCTATATATAGCTACATTCAATTAAATAATGGTCACTTCTACATATGTACCACTTTGGTATGGGTTTCCCAAGGAGACATACAACATTCAGTCAGTACGTGTCATTGCACACCATGTCACCGTTTGGCGTGCTTTTAGTCATGTTTCTTCAAAAGAAAGATCGAGTATTTTGTGTTTCTTTTGCAAGAGAGAAGGTGATAGCTATTTTGCAGTGTTAGGACACAGAATGTCAGCTGACAGAGGATGCAATGAACATTTACTTCGTACAATTATTTATAAGTGTGCTTTCAAAGTGACAATTCAGTGTGATCACAGTCAATCAAATCAACTCCTTCAAATATTCATCTGGTAAAAATGACACATACTGCATTCACCTTAACAGCAAATAAAAATCAAATGAGATATCACCATCAACATTATATCAGACAATTCATGTAAATTCACATGCGATTCCCAACTGCAATTCTTGTTTGCAAAAGAAACACAAAACCTCTGAAGTCTCAAATCTCTTTGTACATCATGGATATATGAGCTACCTACATATGGCTTTGTAAAAGTCAATAATTAATCTCACTGTGGGTTGTTAAAAGCAAGATAAATGATGAATCATGATGTATACTTGTCCTCATCTTGCAATCTCTGTTAGAAGCTAAACTATATGATTTATCCTGATAAAATTCTGCTGTAAAGTGCCCTTGTGTGCTAAGATGGAACAAGTGTTCGTCAATGAAGTTCATTAGCTTCACTTGCAAACTGGAAATCAAAATGCTGGATCAATTTTCACTCTCCAAATCCAGGGTATTATAGCACTCCTGTTGCTATAAACTTTTATTTTTCAGGAACAACAAAAGAGCAGCACAAATTATTCAATATGTGCCACTGGAAAAACAAAAGAGCTATGCTGGACTAATTCTGCTGCCTTCATATCAGGCAGGGATCATCTCAACTCGCTAAAAGTTTGTGCAATGGATGGAGGTACTGATGAAGGGATCGTCTCAGAAGTTTCCAGATTGCCGACGTTGTGAAAGGTTGTCGTGGCTTCCGACGCGACCACGCTGACTGAGTTGAATGGGTGCTGGGGATGACTGCAAGGAAATAATTTTTAAAGATATTGTAAAATTTAGACATTTTTTTTAACAGGCATAAATCTGGAAAGATTCGAGTTAAATGTTTACATACCTGAATAACTAAAAATCTCATAAAAGTGAAGTTCCTTGCACGAAATTCAACAATTATCAATTTGGAAGAGATATAGAGACAATAGAGAGCATACAATAATTTTGAAAAAAAAAGAAGTCTTAGTATGAATACAGCATGACATAAGAAATGGATATTCACATATCCTTGCCAAATATAAACGAATTGCGACGATAAAAAACAGAAAAAGAGTTTTTCACACTTTCCTAAAAAGGTCAATCAATTGAGACTATGAACTACTGCATTATAATCAGAATATTTTTGCAATCACAACTCCTTCCTCTCTGGCTGTGTCAAAAATACAATTTTGATGTACTTTCCTCATTACACTTTAATACTTAGAAGCAAAGTCCAATATTACTTCAGGATGTGCTTCATCTATGACACTTACTTATGACAAATTACTATATATATATTTTTTTAAATGCATATGAAAGCAGCGTCTGCAAGGAGCCCAACTAATATTGTTCTGCTTCACTATGTCATTCACGTATCTCACTAAAAATAGGAAGATATATCTTTTGTTTTAATCAAGATGATAGCGATACTTACCTCATCATTCCCCCTGCTGGGTAGCACTGACATAGAACTAGCTCTTTTCATGCTGAGAAGAGGTAAAATAAAACAAAACAAAAGGGAAATTAAATACATAATAATAATTTTCAAAAGCATAAATTATTTTCATTTTGTATGTTCATTTTTATTGTCCTAGTTTGTAAGAGACTATCTATCTTGTGAAGTAAACCACTTTCACTTATATAAATTACTTGATAATTTTATACATGCATTAGATAAACTCATATTTAGCATTGATATGTGTAGAGGGTATTGTGTGAATATTCCTTTCAGAGATCCCTGAAATACCCCTTTCCAGTTCAAACACAGATACCTCAGTATCTCATTTTTTTTTTCAAAGAGGAAAGATAATTGTCTCTATACAATGCATTTCATCATGCAAAATATCTGAATTATCTGTAAGAGGTTAGCTGTGATTTCGAAGAGAATAAATATGCATGCCCTTTCAAAACATATACCTTTTAAGATGTTTGTTTTTATTTCCATAATCAATGACATAAATGATATATATAAATAATTCAAGATCCATATACAGTGGATAGGCCAATTCTTTAACATGTACCATAATTAATTTTCATTTGGAATGTTAAGCCTTGAAAAATTGAAGAAAAACAATTGAAAACAGCAAAAGATTGCTACTCAGACTGATTTAAAACATTCAGTCTGAAATTTGATTTCCAATACTGTCAAGTTTCTTATCTCATAATTCTTTTTAGTAAGTAGATGAAAGGGGATTGTAATGAATTGGACATGATAGAATGTGCAGGAAAGGTATAGAATATAATTAAATGAATGAAGGTCCACAAATAAAAGTATGTGCCTCAAAAATACGTTGTTGTGAGGGTGTTGATTTTAAAGTGATAATTTCCGAGGTTGCAATCAAAGATTGACAGTTAATTAGAAGCTTGTTAAAGGTTGATATTTAGTGATGAAATCTCTTCATGTGATGATATTGAGGAACTGGAGTCCACATGAAATATTGATTATGACACGTCTTATGTTTATGTGTGATATGAATATATAATGATAAAATATAACTGTCATTAGCCTCTTATGAATGTCTTTCAGGAGATGTTGCAGATAATTTCATAATGTGATAACATTTTCAACACAAACAGTGGGTGAACAAAGGGAAAGAAATCCATATATGCCCATGCTAGTATGTGTATGGATCTAAAGGTCATCTAAATACTTACTGCTAAATATCATGTCCCATTCGTCTACTTAAGAATATTATTTGTAAATGAACAGTATAATGAGTGATGAATACTGATTACGTAATACAATTGGTTGTGAATGGTGCCATATCATGTTGCTGTGATTTTGCCAAAAAATGCACAAACTTGTCTCAATTTAACAAGATCTATTAAAGGGCATTTATAACACAATCTTCCTATGATTTAAGAACAGATCATAATATATCCGATACAAAATACTTCTCAACAAAGTGACATGAAAATATTATCACAACAGGAAACATCTAAAGTTTTAAAAAGAAAAATGTAGAAAGCATACTCTTGGAATCTGATTACTTTATCACGAAACGAGAAATAAATTTTATGGAGTAATAAATGAAAGTCAGTACATTAAAAAAAATAGAAATAATTTGGGATTTATAGTAAAAAACTAAAAACTTCACATTATCAAACCATTATACATTTATATGAATATATGATTAACAAAAAGATGAAATAATGCATATTCAAGAATATAACTGAGGACGAATCTATATATCATGATAGCTGTCAAGTAACAAAATCATAATGGTGCATGCTGTATAAATATGCATCCATAAGCCATACAGGGACAGGTATTTCAATAGATTTTCTTATGAATTATTAATAGTATTGTTTTCTACAAATTTCTATTTGACCTTTCATAGCAAATTTGGCTCATTACTGGCTCACTATTGTAATTATTCTAAATTCTGACAAGTTTTATTCTTTGTCACTGTGCATGTGACATATCAAGATTCAATATGGGCATTAATATTATTTTTCGACATTTGAATATGGAAGGTAAACTTTAATTACTATTATTACTAAACAATTCAACTTCAGTCAAAAGTTGACTGAAGTCACTTTATTTATTGACTTATAAAACTTTACATAACCCCATATCTATTATAACACATTAGAAATGTCATCATGTAGTAGGAATATATGTACTTATAAGGAGTGAGATGCTAATACTAAATTAAGCGCTCACACTGCTGCTTTTTTTTTTTTTCCTTTTTCTAAATTTGGCTCACTTGTCTTGCTTAAAGGGTTAACATGCAAATCTGGGGAGCGTTTCATGAAAGGAAGTTGTCGGATATTTTATCCGACAACTGTTATAAGCTACTGAAATCCTTGCATCTGATTGGCTGAGAGCAAATTTGTCGGATAAAATATCTGACAAGTCTTTTCATGAAACGCCCCCCTGCTGTTAACCGATGCAGACAGATAGAAGTTTATACATTGTACTCAAGTTTGCACTCACAAAAGTGCTACAAGACACATCAAAGCATTGAGTACACAGCTTCTTTTTGGCAGTGTTAACACACCAATAGTTTATCACTACAGAATGGAAAGGGGAAGGATTGAATATATATTGGTTCCATTAGCAAAGACTACAATTGATCAGCTTTTTCATGGTTGCCACAGTGCTTCATTAATGTCTATCTTCGATATATATGGGTATGGAAACAAAGAAAGTTGACAAGATCTACTAAACATATATTCACTAGTATCACAAAAAGGGATCATTTCACATACAAAAACATCACGATCAAATAAGAACACAAAATGCATGGTCAACCATAAGAGAGGAAATATCTCAAACGTTAATCAAACAAGGTCACAAAGTCATCAGGGGAAACTCTACTTGTCCATGCGGGATCGAGACATATGGGAGGGTCATGCACTGTGAAGGAAGGAGAGAGATGCATGGAGGTAGGCGAGTGTCTTACGTACATATACCTCTACAGGGACGGAGAGACTTCTACACACCTCTATTCCATTACTTCTACGGAAACTGGCCAACCAACGTGAGGGACAAAGAAAGGACAAAGATAAGACAAAGATATCAAGAAGATCAGGAGTGTCAATAGTTGGTGAGGATCATGGCAAAACAACATTCACATTATATCTTTTCCAAAAAAATCCAGGATGGCATCTTTTTTCAAAAATCACTTTCTTTGGACATACTAAGATTTTATGTTATAGCAAGCTTGCCTGTACAGTGCACATTCCATAATGAATATCATTGTTCATGCAAATTTGCCGACTTGCAATCAAACTGTTTGATTTCTGATTCCGATATCTCTGACGTTAGATCTTTAGTTTTCCAAGGCTCCAAGCATTCAAATAATTCCAACATTCTGATTTATTGCCATGATGCAAGGAATACAAGCTAGAGCTTTTTGGTTTCCTGTGAATCAACAAGAAATTCAGAAAACAGGAGTTAGAAAATACCTTGAGAAGAGCCAACTGGTTTATAATTTCCAAAATACTTTTATTTTACGTTGAATACGTTCAATAAATTATCCTGTGTTTATGTTTTTTTCATTGTAATAATATATTTTCTTATAAAGTTCCCTACACATTTATCAGTCAGCAATAAATCCTGTATTTTAGCTGATGAATGGCAAGAAGACCAGATACATATCTCTGAAATATGAAGAAAGGGGACAAAACCCTCAAAAAATAATTTGCAGCAGTTTTTTTATCAGAAAATTTATCACTATAGATCAGTTTCTATATATTTTCAAGACAATCATCAAAAGTGTAAAAATTCCTAAAACAAAACTGCTGCATTTATCATCATATATCAGATTGATTTGAGAAAGATCATGTTTCTTCCCCTTAAAACATTTTTTTTTTTTCAAATCAGCATTTTCCAAAGGATTTGTAAGGAATTGTCTTCTTTTCAAACAGAATTTCAAAGAACTGGGTATATCATGCTCAAATAAATGCAGCACAATTGATTACATTATCAATAAATTCAACAACCTACCTGATTTGTAATATTTAACACCAAAATGATGTTCAAAAAGAGACTTTGAAACCAATCTCCTAAAAATTGATCAACTATTTCTATGGAAAAATGAAAATGTATATTCACATATATCACAGAGACTCAATGGGTATTTTTCTACTGAAATCATAAATTCAAGAATTGACCTATAGTAAGTTTATCTCTGAATTTAACTTTTTCAAATACATAAACATATCTACAACTTTCTCTGTCTCTTTGTTTGAAGGTTTGTTTTTTTTTTAATAATTTTTTTTTAAAATCCAGTCTGGCCCTCTCAATACACTTTCTGCATGCAAAATTGAAATGATTGGCATTTCAGCCAGAAGTGCATAATCACAACATGCAAAGAAGCAACAAAATATATGATGCTAAGTAAAGTAAAAAGTAAGGTTTGGTGACTGGAAAGACATAGCAACATCATAATGCATGCAACATTGCCACCAACCACACGTTGTAGTCATCGATGTAGGGTCACATGGACTAACGCCAACAAGAGTCCTGTAAAACAGCGGCTACGGGTGCAACATTGTGGTCAGAAGCAATTATGAAGTTTGGAATATATGTCTGAAGTTTACAGTAATCAAATCTAACATGAAAAATAGTGACAGATCAGAGTACACACTTGGACTGACATAGACAATACAAACAAGTTACATGAGAGTGCTTAGAGGGAAGAAAATGGAACCTTTTGCGAACATAAAATCAGAAGCGACAACCCCAATTCCCAAAGAAATGGATAAGGTGTCTCCACGGCCACAAACATAAAACGTTTTAGATCACATGGAGGAATAAAGAGCAAGAGAAAAGTTGAAACCAAATTGAAGCATTATATTCTAGACATGATAAGCACTGTGGAACCATTAATGCCGTCACAAAATAGGATAGGCTGATCAAAGCACAACTATAAGAACCAATATAACCATCACACTGGATTCAAATATAACTGCAATCACAAGATAAAACAAAAACATTTGCTCATATATTTGTTATGTTCTGTTTTGTGTTGTTTTGGTTGATAAAATTAGCACTGCAGCTTGATATTTTCAAGTGATATAGTAAATTTTGTAACATGTAATTAATGTTATATTTCTAAGTACAAAATGTGTGGTGTTGTTTAACCTGAACATCAGGTGTTGTTACGTCATACAACCAAGAGCCTCATCAGAAAATACTTAAAAGTGAAAAAGTGAAATTCTACTCTGACATTGACTTGATTTCGATAGAAGCAGAAAAATAAGACAAACGGGTCAGGAGAGTTTAAGGAAAACCAGGTACAGGAAGTTCAGTATGTTTTAAACTTCTGAAGATCACTACACAAATCAGCAATTCCATGATTTCCTTTGTGATTTACTCTCGTATTGTTTTACACATACATTTTTTTACAAAATCATAAATTTCCTCACAAGAACTAAATAATTTCTATTTTTTCAACAATTTTAGAATGGAGCTAAAGGAGAGATGTTTGAAAGTAGCCAATTTGTGTAGGAAATTTAAAAACTTAAAGGGTACCAATCATACTTTGCTCTGTATGTTAGGAGTTCAATGTCAGCATACTATACTCAAAGTATGAGCTTCAAATGTTGATTCTATAAAGCGATACTGCAAGTTTAAATACACTCTAAATAAACATTACAGCGACTTGTGAGTAGACTAGTTGATGCACCTCTTTGTGCTCACTCAAATTAGGGCCTGCACGTAACTGAAGTCGGAGTTGGGTTCCATGCGAGGGGGTTTTACTTTAGGTTTTCTTTTATTTTCTTCACATTCCTTATCGGTTAACCCGTAGAAGGACAGGTAATGTATTGTGAGGTTAGTTTTATACACTCTAGCTGTACACAAATTATTTTTTTCTTGTGATTGGTACACTTTAAACATATTAAAAACTCTATTATTCTTCATCATACTGTTCTCAACATTAATTGACCTGTTTGTCTACTTCTTTTTATAATATTTATTTAAATCAACTTGATGTCAGGGTGGACTTCCCCTTTTAGAAAAAACAAGAATCTGGTTTGGACTACAATTCCTTAATAATGTTATTAAATTCTGTGTGCCTGTTTGCTTCAACACAATAACTTCAATATAAAACTATGTAAACAATATCAGAAAGACCAGCTCATCTGGTTATGTTTCCAGGATGATAATTTACAATATGCCTATATGCAAATATTCCACACAGAATTTATAAAATTTTGTATGTATTGGTTGTTTATAACAACTCCCACAAACACAATCATTACAAGTTCACAAAGCTCATAATTGAAGAATAAAAACAAAGAGCTATAATTATAAGAAAAATCATAGGAAATAAATAATGCCACAATTCTTGACACAGAGCTAAATAAGATAACAAAAGCACAACAAAGGAGCTACAAAGGTATTTTAGGAAATTATGATGTACTATGCACACACATAATAAGTATTTCTTTAAAAAAAAAAACAATTGATTTGAGAGAGCCATTTACTTTTAACTAAAAAGATATAGTGTTTGGACAATAACCACACATACCATCATAACAATACACATCAATTTCAGCCATTTTACTTTCGCTTTTAGTTCCTTTTTTCTAAAGACCAATGTCTTAATTTCATCTTAACGGGTCAAAAGCCAAATCAAGATGTTAAGTTTTTTTAACAAACTTTAGCAAAACATTGTCGATTGGTTAATGTATCGTATTTTTAAAAAAAATTACTCCCTCTTACGTGTAGTTGTAATTGTCCATTGTATCTTTGTATCCTCGGCACATTTGCTTTCAAATATGAAACACAGGTAACCTTTACTTCCAGTTTGTATTCTGGGCTAATCAGGACTATTAACCTTACATTTTTATTTTTAAAATTCACCGTTTAAAAATATCTGTTTGTTTTTTTCTGCACAACAACACTGATAACAATGACTGTTATGATAACAGCATACATGCAATGCTTGCTCTAGTTATATAGCAAACACAGACAACTGAATGCCAGGTCAGAGTTCTAATCTTTCCAAGACAGCTAAGTTTCCTTCATATATTTCTATTTATAGGCAATACATGCCATACTCAGAGGAAGAGGGCGTTATATCGATCATAGAAAGTTACAAAGGCTCTATGCGTCCCCACAGGCGAACAAGGCACTTTACGTCAAAACCAGCTGATAATGCCAGACTCACCCACTTTTCACCATATCCATTAAACCATCAAAAATGTCAGACCTTCAAGGATTTTAATTGTAAAAAGTAAGAGAGGAACGTAGGGGGGAAACGTCATAATGTATTTAGAAGTAGTTCTACACATTCTAATAACATTACAAGCATGTTATAAAAGTGTTGAGGCAATTAGTCTGTCTGCTTGATACAGAAATGGTGTAAATTCACTCATTCTACTACAATATGTTACCTGCCGCAAGGTACAATCTCAAATAATGCGTCACTTTGTTCGTTCTTTAAATGAAACATGCTACTTCTAATTTTTCAGTTAATACTGTGTGGTTACACTGATCATGTCCTTGAAGTCCCCCAAAAGAGCAATTTTTGACTCATTTATCAAATAGTACTTCACAGTACACGAGTAGACAAGGGATCAAAAAATCCATATGGCATATTATACTAGCAAACCTGAAGAGACTCACCCTCCACAAAATGAAATATTTTGTATAGGGCCTACTTCTATTCCACTAATTCTCAGGCAGTGCCCAAAAGCAGTCAACTTCTGTCTATAGTGCAACAAAAATGAGGGGGGATATTCCTGACAATCATTTCCACAGAATTTTTTTGAGAAAAAGGTGTTTCAGTCGAAATCTCTTTTCCTGGGAATGCCCTGGTTTCAATGTGAGAATTCCAGTTGTGCTACAAAAAGGGGTCCTTGACAAAAAAAAGGCCCCATTATCCTGTATGATGAGAAGATGTCATCTTGGTACTGGAATTCAACTAAACTAGGGATCTCTCTGTATAAATCTTGTCTCCTAAACATTCCAAAAAGCTCAAAATTCATTTCTCAAAAAAATTAATTTTTTAAAAAAATTCCTCTACCCCACCTATAGCCAAATAGGATAGATTTGAGACTAGATACACACCCTCCATCATCGTCGGACTCTCTTCCTTTGAGCTTGTTGAGAAGTTTTGTGCTGCTACGCCGCACCGAGGCCCTGAGTTTTGACAGCGAACCGCTTCTCCTTAACTTGCCATCACCATTCTGACATGATAAGAAGGACATAACATAGGTTTGGGTACAACATGCAGGCATGCTAAGGGCTACTCTCTCTTTCTTTTCTACTCCTTATTTGCTGCTCTGACATGGTCAAAAAGTCACAATATGATTATGGGAAGGTTGCATGACAAGAACATAATAGACACATCTCATGTTTGAAAAAAAAAAAAAAAATCAATTTGAGTTGAGGGCAACTTGCACCTGAAACTCTATAAGGACCAAAAGTAAATCCATGCAGTGGATTGGCAATATTCATACCCTTCGTGTAACAAAACTGATTCCTTTACACCTGCTTACCAACATTTTTGTATCACACAAAAAGTGTAATATATCTATAGGATTTGTTATATTTTGCAGAAAAACGAAACTTCAGGAACTAGAATAATATATCCGCAGGAAAGAATAAGCCTACATTTTCATTTCAATATTGACTGGTTAAAATATTTGGCAGAGACGACTGGCGATAGATTAATTTAATTCTAACCTTCAACCAAAACTATTGTGACTTTGACCATGCCTTGATCTAAGCAGATGATTATCATTTGTAGAGGATATTTCAATATTTTACATATCTATACTATAGAGAGAGAATTGAACCAGATTGCTGAACACTTGCTGCTTGGGGAAAATGAGGGATAAAATTATAATGAGACTAAAATTACATCTGTCAGAATCAAAAGAAGAAAAAAAAAATCACTTGTGAAATATCATTCATGAAAGCATGAACAGTAAATGAAAGACAAAAACATAAATGAGAGAAACTAAAAGGGAACAATCAAATATTAAACAGGGTAAAAAGTAATGCAAGGTGACATAAACAGGGGTCAAGGATATTTTCTGTGTACTTAGGTTGGGGGGGGGGGGAGCAGGGGCAGCTAATAACATCCAATGTGAATAATTAAAGGTGTAACTATTCCAGGGTGACAAGAATTACAGTAATGTACAAAAAGGCAATTTCATTCTAGCTAGATTGTATTTTCAAATATCATACAAACATTAATTACAGACGATTATCATATTTTGAAATGACAAAAATCTTCTGAAAAATGAGAGTTGAGAAAGAGCAAAAATGCGGTTGTTTTTTTATATTATTATTTACTTTTTTTCCATTCTGCATTCATTTTTACTTCAAACATAACAAAATTATCATGGCACAAACTTTATTTGGGGATGAAAAGATTGATTTACAAGTGGTCACTGATGTTTCCCTAAATGCTCATTAAATTCAGTTGACATTTTGATGTGGCAGTGCAGTGCATATTGCAGTGAGAAAGGTACCCTTTTTATTTTCAGGTGAACATGCATTTATGTTAAAACTTACACACACATAATAAAATGACCACAGTTTCAATACTGGCCTAGTACACTTTACAAATCTAATACAAATAACTACACTAGATTGCATGCATATTTTTGACTAAATCAAAATGATTCTCTTGACTTAAAACTTATGATGGGGGAAAACTTACAACATATCACATAAAACAAATGGAAATTGGAAAGGGATGGATATAGGACCAAACTAGTTTCATTGTCAGAAATGGTTGAAGGAAAGTTAAAGAAAACTTGACTAAAGACTTCACAAAGGATTTGAGCTTAAATTTGAAGGAGTCATGTCAATATAAGATAATTTGATTTTGTAGCAACCCCCCAAAATGATACAAAGCAAGACTATCTTTAGAATATTCTAGCTAGGTCGATGGGTCTGAAAGTAATTTTCTTGAAACTAAAATTTTCATGCACATACCTAATGTACACAAATATAAAAAAACTAAATCTGATCTTCATAATTTAAATACATTTCTCTGCTTGTTGCTACTCTAATTCCTATTTCATACATTGATATTGAGTAATCATACAGATAAATTTACAATATACCATTCCTCATAATATTTCTCTTACAATTTACAAAAAGATTTTTTCAAAAATTGAATTTGTTTTATTCAAAACAAATTCTTTGAAATATCAGATGCAAATTTCTTCACACAAATGCAGACTCCAGAATACATATACATTTTGTAATAAGTAATAAGCTCAATCCCCCCCCCCCCCCAATTTTTTTCAGAATAATTCCTATTGAGTGATTCCTGTGAATTGTTATGTGGACTATAGGGTAGTTAGTACATAAATAAATAACCTACAACCATTCTCTCGCTAATGGAAATAAAAAGAAAAAAAACCTACGTTATTAAAACTGACCATAGATTTAAACTGTCACTACTGACACTGAATAATCCTTTCATAAGCATCATCTAACTGTAGAGAAATAAACTTCATGAATGAACTTTAATAGGTCCAATTAAAATGAGAATATGACCTTTGATGAAATGGGTTTATTTACGATGACACTGAAAAATGTAACACAGATTTCTGTGTACTACTTTATTTTATTACACACCATTTTGTTTTTTTATGAATATGTGGCTTTGCAGGACAAAACACAACTTTGTAACTCTGCAATTTATTTTTTTTTTTTTAAATATAGCAATTAAGCATGAACAGTATTACTCACATATTGTTGACTTTTAAAAATAAGTATCTTCTTTAACACTTTTCACGTTACTTTCACTTTATTGAAGGTTTTTGCGAAAGGGCTAGTGCGGTGACATCATTATTTTTTTATTTTCTTTTTTTTCTATTTTCTTTTCTTCTCTATGACTTTGCATAACAGGAGAGGCATGTGTGACACATTTAAAGCTATAAATGAAACAATCTGTATACATGTGTATGATTGACAAAGCTTCTGGTCTGATCTTCTCAAACACTGACAATCATTTTCTTTCCTTTTTCTTTTCTGCTATAACATGCAGACAAGAAGCATTGTTCCCATTCATTACATCATCACAGGGAATATTAATTTCTCTGGTGGAATCAACGATGAATCAAAGTCTTTCAAATGAAATCAGTAACAAACTCCATATGCCACATTCGATGTTAAACTTAAATCTAACTCTCTTAAGTCTTCTGTTATGATTGAATTACGAGCAAACCTATTCAAATCATCAGGAAAAATATTATAGTAAAGATGAAAGAAAAAAATGATTTGTCATCCTGCTTGTAAATAACAAAATATGCCTATTCTATCTTCTACATGCGTGTAGAAAAACTGGGCATAAAACTTGGCATGATTATCTACAATTTTTACATTTTTGAAAATACTTCACTTGAGCTTGTTTGTTCTTTCGACAATCATGGTGCCAATGACACTTTCGATTAACTATTAGTCATACCCTTGCAAATGTTAAATAATACCTTTAAAACTTTCAATAAAGAAGATAGATAACCTACGATCATGAATTACTAACGATAATTGATGGCTTCTTTTTTTTGTTCACACTCCAGACGTGAGGATGCTCCTGCTTGAACAAACCATTTATTTCATCACTTTTCAAGCATGTGTCAAATGAATCCGTACTTCTAAAGGCAATAAATGCTTGGTGCAGATCACAGGTCTTTGATGAAAGAGCAGCAAAACAAATATTTGGTACACTTATAATGGCTTGCTATAAAACCAGAAACTTGCAAAAATCATTTTCAGATCATTAGCCATTTTCACGCCAAGAAATGTTGTGAACTGCAAAAAGTCAATGTTGCAATTCATGTATTTTGCACACACAAATCTGGGGCTCTCGTGAAACTGGCAAAACTTTTCATGTGCACAGAAGTTTCTGATGTTACAGTATATCTTGAAGCATTGAATCAGCGGACAACACTGACTTATCTATTTGTACAAGTACTAATAAGTTTGTTACAGTGTGCATAAAACATTCATGCATATGAAATATCACTGTTGGTTCCTTATAGAAAGCATGATCAAAGAACACATATTTCTTATGAGGTTGGTTCTACAGCCACATGGATAGGGGGAAATTATCATTAAAAAGAAATAAATTGCACATGAAGAGAAGCAAACATTACAAGGACAGCACAAAACACACATTAAGTGAATAATGAACATATTATACACGAAAAACAAATATTTATTACTTTTAAAAATGTGAAATTTCATTTTTCTTGTAGAAAAACCACAAGAGAACCACATAATTTCTGATTCAAATACACATCATAAAGTGGCCATGATATCTTTTATGCATATGCAAACCTGTAAAGTTTATAACTTGATGTAATTTTACCTATCTAAATCATTAGTATGCATTAATTTCCAAAGATACTCATGCAAGTTGCTTCAGTTACTAAAAGGTGTTAGGTAAAGTGCAATTTGAAGATGCAGACATGCAAGTAGGATAGTACACAGTCATGCAGGGCTAAATGCACAGGCAGAAATTTGCATATTGGGGTCAGGAACCTGCTAAAAGAAGGGTAAAGGAAGAGAAAACACATATAATATACACAGTCTGCATATAAATTCATTTCTCGAAGCACATAAAAAGGAATATCTTTTGATATGTATCATGACAATACTGCTCTACAGTGCCCATGAACATGCACTTTGCAGAATACAGGAGTATAGGAGCTGAAGAAGCCAAGTGAAACCAAAATTAATACACTGATCACATGATATGGATAATAATAGTTTGATATACAAAGAGATCCATACTTGTTTGACACTACTCATAGGTGTCTAAAACAGGAATCAATACATTATAGAGGAAAGCAGCACAATGGACGTGAAATCATAGACAGTGCTAAATAAATCATTAACTGGATAGCGGCATGCAAATCAAACTCGTATCCTCACAGAATTGCAAGCTTTTGTTTCAACACTTCAATCTAAAATCTCATTCAAATTCAAGGAGTTTCGGGAAAAATTTATTTGAGGATCAAACTTATCAATTATATTTTTTTTTTAATGATTTATAAAAGAAATGGTAAGAGTACATCAAGGAGAGAAAAGAATGGAATTCCTGTTGTTTGTTTTGTTTTTGTTTTTACTATAGTTTCACTCATTTTGTTTTCCATTCCTTTTCCTTTTATTTTTATCTTTTTATTTCCCCACAGCAAACTGTCAGCACATTCATCATCAAATAGTCACAAAAAAAACCCACTTCATTCTAAAAAGCAAACTGGGGAAAAATGACATACAAAAGCTTGCAGTTTATGAAGAATACTGCACTTGAGAAAAGAGTGCTCCAACTAAGATCACATTAGAATTTTTTTTTTACAAAGGATAATAATAAATTGTTAAGATCTCTTCCCATACCCAAAGACAGAAACAAAGACAGTGAATATAGCAAATAAACAACAGTGTTTGACCCAGTGTTGAAGTGAAGAGTACATGATCCAGTATCAGTATTACTTGTAACATGAACTGTATGTTTCAAGTGTAAAAGATCTCAACAGCCAAACAAGAAAAATAGGAATATAGAAGGGGATGGGAGGAGTAAACTGTATCACAGAATACATAGACATTGTCTTTGGTATCAGGCCTCACAAGCATAAGGGATTTAATTCAAATTAAAAATGATCTTATATACTAATGTTAAACTTTATCTCAATGCTAAAGTCTAAAGAAAAGCCAAGCCAAGCCATACATCAGAGGCTTTGCAACATTATTCAGGAGGAACTCTACCATTTTACGTTAGAATGACCTTTGAACCTTGCTACCGTTGCCACTGATTCTTTGCGCCAAGCCTATACACCAGCGACATTCAATATATCCGCATGCACTACTACCAAAGCAAGCCAAAATGGAATAGGATGTATATAGTCCCCATTTATCATACTCTACATAACAACTATTCTATGTCAGCTTCAATAGTATTCATTGCCTTCATCACCAATTAAAACCGTGATTTAAAAAATGCTTGTGAAACATGATAACAGGTTTGTTGTTATGACAACACACATCAAAAGATCACAAGTTGTTATGACGCACATTTAACGACAGTCTGTCTACAGAATACAATCAGTTAATAAATCCTTAATCTATTCATAAAAATTCAACAAATTTAGATGGGCGATATTTTCAATTTGGTTATAATACAAGTGCTCATTTCAAAATTTTCTTGTAACACTGAAAATTAATGTGTAAATAAACAAAAGAAAGAGACCTTTAAAATTTTAAAAGCATGCCATGAAGAAACATTTTTTAAGTGCATGGTGCCATTAATATTTTCTTTTTGATCTTAAAAAGTGCTTTCATTTATTTCTAATGTGCATTTCATAACTTGATTTAAAGTAAATGAAATAATATTCATTTTTCAAGAAAGTTGATAAAAAGGCATAAAATTGACAAATAATTGTAAAATAATAGTTTAATTTATAGGAGGAAGCACTGCTGCAGTTTGTTTAGTGTGTTCAGTTGAAATTTCCTGGCATATCTTGATTAAGTGATTTAGGCTCTAAATTTACTACCTAATCTACATGTTTAATGGTAATGAAGCATAATTCATGTATTTGATAGGAATGCCAAATAAATAACAATCATAATTCAACAGCTCAAGGCAACACTTTCACTGAAAATTTATTTGTTCCAGGAATTTTAATCACTCTTTTTCTGTCTTTTTGTTTTCAAGTTTATTTTTCTTGTTGCTTGCTTTGATTCTTTTTGATACATACTTCATTCACAACACTACAGCCTTCTACTTTCATTCTATGCTTTAACTTTTGTCTCATACTTCCGACAACAGAACTAACTCAAAATCTATGAGCTTTTAATTACAGTTTGCATAACTAACTCTAAACATCACCACAACAAATTGTCATGTTGTTTTTTATATGCTTATATTTAAAAGGAATTAATGGGTTTTATGACAGAGGTGTAATAATGCAATCTGACGTCAGGAGTAACCAAGAAATATGTACATGAGATAGAAAACTATAATGAAGATGTGTTGTATTGGATTAATCTTTTCAAACATAATGAATTTACAAGGATATTATATCAATCACACCAGGATGTCATTATAAGATGGTTAAAAATGAACATGATACCGATATGATAATCATGCTTGAAATTTGATATGTTAATCAACCATACTATATCAATATTGTTAGAAAAATATACATATGCACTACTTTACAAAGTATTTTTTGTTCTAATGAGTTTTGTTATAGAAACAAAAATTAGACTGTCAACCTACAATGTTATGTTGCCTGAGTACCCCCATGCCCCCCCCCCCCAAAAAAAAATAGTTTTTATGTTTTTTGTGGGGTTTTTTTAGGATTTGGAATTTAGAAAGCATAAATTCAGATCCACTTATGTTTTCTGTCTTGTGTTAGAATTGAACATTGAAAAAAAAATGCCTACCTTATCTCAGGCTATCACTTTTAGAAATTTATTATTCATATTACATCTATATAATATGATCTATCGATTGGGGAACTTTTCCTTTCTTACAATATCTAATTTCAATTGGACTTCAGCTTGAAATCCAGCTTCAGTTTTAAACAAAGCAAACATTTGTGCCCTTATCAATTTTAATGAATCGATACTACTATTAATAATCATGATCAATTACTATGTCTAGCACAATACATACATGTAATTGCATGCCGATTATCATAACCTACAGCTATCAATTGTTCAAAAGAATTAAGCAGTGTTAATTTCACAGCACCCACAAATTACTATGTTTCATTTTCTACCAACGATACTTTTTCGACTGAGTTCTAGAATGATAGATGCACTGATAGCTAGCCATAAATAAACAGAGTTTTACCTTTCCAAGTTGTGCATTTTCGAACCCTTTCTGCAAAAGACAATGTACCGGTATATAATTTTGCATTTTGGTAACAGACAACAGCTTGAATTGTATCTGCCAATCTATAATAAATACTTGCTTCCCCAAAACAACAAACTTCTCATGACTGATAACGGCCTGTGGATAACTCAATTAAAATCCAAGTACTTATGCTAATGTACATACGACCCATTGACAAATTATCGGATAATGGTTAAATTCATTTACTAGCAGCATTTTGGTAACAGACAACAGCTTGAATTGTATCTGCCAATCTATAATAAATACTTGCTTCCCCAAAACAACAAACTTCTCATGACTGATAACGGCCTGTGGATAACTCAATTAAAATCCAAGTACTTATGCTAATGTACATACGACCCATTGACAAATTATCGGATAATGGTTAAATTCATTTACTAGCAGCTAATCCCTGTTAAAATTCTAACAATTAAAGGTAAAAAGTAATAACTCTTTTTAAAGTTTATCCATTGTATATTCCCTGCAGTCTGTACCTGTCTAATTCTGCCGTCAATCAAATGTGTCATAAAATTAAAGTTTTGTGTTGAATAAATTGCCTTCACCAAAGCATGGACGTTTGTGGAATACAAACATGTACTGCGTTTGGGAGAATACTGAAGTGGAAAACTGATCTATCTATCTGGGAATATGGCATAAATAAAGTGCATGATGAGAATGACTGTTACAATGAGATTACTCATAGCATGTTGTTGATTTAAATAAAAGAGGAACTAGTGATAATAAGCATCTTGATTGTTAGTGATCTTAACAAATCATATATTTTTCCATCCGACGAAGAAGAGCTATATGATCTGGTTAGTGTATGTGTAAGGATTGGACTTGACTGGCATAGCCAGGGAGTATAATAATATCTAACCTCGACGAGAACGTGAGGTGGGCTGCGTGGAATCTCTACATAGCCCTCTGGGATTGATCGGGAGCGATCCTTCGGTTTCCGCTTCTAGGGGAGTTAGGGGGGATGCAAGTAGAAAGTGGTAAGACACTGCAAAAATCTCAGAATCATGTTGAAAATGGAATATGAACCCTTCCTATAAAGCATCATTACAACGCTTTCGATTATAGAATTTGGACACTCTTCATTCTAACAGGACAGTATTGTAATAAATCTTGAATTACTACTGCCTCGTAATGTGTATGACAATTGATCTTCACTTGTCTTTTGTGTATCTTGTATTTTGGTTTGTACAAAAAAAAACAATGTATTTATCATGCAGTAAGGGATATACACCAAATAAATTATCCTTTTAAAAAATCACACTTCATTTTTTTTTTCATTTGAAGGGCATTTTTTGTAACATTCTATAATTGATAAAAATGAAATGAGGAGCAGTAATATTCAATATTTTCATTCAAAAATCTACAAGATTCGATTGTGGACAATTGAAATGGTTCCTCCTGCCAAGAAAGAACTTATTACAGTTAAATGAATGAATGAGATGATGAAATTCTAATGCTTATAAAATGATGCTGTTGACCATGATATAAAGTATGCAATGCTTATACGTAACCATTAGCAGCATACCCCAATGTTAAGCTCTCTCTTAATACTTATATTCATAAGACAACTAAACCAACTGACAAAGTATGCCTTTACTATAACCAGGGGTATGTCTCACTGAGGCCTGTACAGCATCTGCATCCATGACTTTCTGAAAAGCACACTAAAGAAGCATTTAATTTGAGAGATTTTTGATACCATATTCAAGGAAACCTGTGAAAAAAATTTTATTTTTAGATCCTTATTTTCTAGATCTTGTATATAATAATAATAATAATAACAATGGTGTCTTCTTGTATAGCGCTCAGTTCCGTCATGACAGATTGGTTCTTCTTGGCCTTTTTGGGCCAAAAAGGAAAAGTTAAAGACAAATATTTATTTTGGAACACATTACAGAATGTTTTCATTGAAAGCACAGAAAAGACCCTCTTTAGATTCATGAAAAAATATCCACGGGAAGATTTTCAGAGGCAGCTTATTTTGCTACATAGTCAATAAAGTATATTTTCAGATTCGCTGCTCCTGACCAGCTCCCGAACGGTACTGTCAAATTTCCTACGCTTTTCGAGGATCTTTTCTCATTACTAGTGAATTTGATACTCCTTTTTTCAGAATGTTCATGTTTTTGATACCCTAAACAAGATCCCCGGGTTACCCATCTGGTGGTGAAAAACGACCCTTTTTACTTGTTTTCATGGACAATGACGGCATACAAGCCTCAATAAGAGATCCCCCCCCCCCCCCGATATTACACCAAATGCAGTTTACAATAAAACTTTTATAGGAAGGACATTATAAAAGACACCCTCCCTTGCAATGTAAATCAGAGTCATTAATATGTAGATATCAGCTAGCAAACCAATTCTTTATGAGCTTCTACTGTTTCAGTCCACATAAAATGGCACATCATTATAGGATGTCATGATTTGGGTGCCAAATGTCTATTTTTTTTTCAAGAAAGGCAGCTTTTGTTTTGTATACTTGGTTTATAAGATTAATTTAAAGTATAAGTATAGAGACTGCTTTTCATTTCATCTCATAATTGGAAATACTCCATGTCGTACCAATGTGCAGAGTGTCTAGATACAGAAACTGATGTGAAACATTCAAAACACACTTTTGCTCTTGCCAAATATTGTACAAGAAACAGAATCAGAAAGAACATGCGAGAAATAGATATACTCAAACTGGTAACGGATTATAAAGTCTGAATGGGTACTAGTTATCCTCTCGCAAAACCCTATCTACTATATTAACTTTTTATTTATATTAATACATAACAAAGATAGACACTGTCCAAAAACAAAAATAAAATTTTGAGGGTGGAGACTAAAATCATTACAGCAAAAACATCGAACTCAGAAAGTAACAGAAAATCACTCGTTTGAAAGAGGGATGAAAACTTAAGATGGTGTGAGGGTATAAAACAACACATCAAACTGTAGAAAGAAAACAAAAGAAAAGGGGGAGAAAATTATCAATTGATAGTCTGATTTTCACCTGTATTGCCTACCCTCCTTCGCTATTGCTTGCTAGATCGTTCACGTAAAGAAACTGGTCAAACACTGCGGCTATTTATTTGCTATACTCACCCCTTTCCAAGCTACGCCTATACTCACTTCCTCGCTACCCTCCGTCTTCTCGTACGACACACTCTCCGTACTGCCATGCCTAGGTGTACCACTGCTGCGTCTGTGATGTCTCTCCTTGGCCATGGCTTCAGACCGAGGTACATCGGTGGACAGGTCCTGGCCCAGAAGCTCACGGACTTTGGTCTCACGCACCATGTCCAAGGCCTGAAGAGGAAGGAAGGAGGGGGAGAAGGGTAGAGGGGGAGAGGTGGGAAAGGGCCAGAACACATACAGCAAAATGAGATGGAAGAATGCACTTGCAAGAAATAAGTAGAAGAGAGTACACAAAAAAAAAGCTTTGCTCCTAATCTACCATGGTAAAAAAAAGTCTGTGCTGGAAAGGACATGAAAGATCTGCAGAAAAATATGAGTGAAAGTGCCCGAAAACATCTTGATTTAGTTATACCCCACATTTAGAAACCTTCACCCTACGAGTAAGAAAACAGACCTATAATCTTTTATGCAACCTCTCTATTTTGGCCAAATTTCAGCCTTACTTTTTCATTTTTCTATGGGCAGTTGAATTTGCCAGAGCTTTTTTAAAAACTAAACTCCAAACATCACAACACACCACAAAGACACTGAGCAACATAGAAAAGCTTCATGCCAATATCACCACTGCGCCAACGTCCCTTTATATATGTTTTTAATAAAGCCATGATAAATGATGGAACAAGAATGGATTTTGCAAACCAACCATAAATAATAAAACACAGACAATTGGTCAATTTGTTCCAAATTAAGAAAATATCCATCACCAAAATCTTAAAGAATGACATCACAGAGCATCACTTTTTCAAATACGCAAGATTTCATGATGTCTTATGACGCAATTAAAAACACAACTTACCTTCGTCTGTCAATGGAAAAGAAAAGTTTTTAATTTCCTTCTTTATAATTCTTTTGCAAACTCAGCAAGAGTAATGGTGCCAAAGCATGTATGACTTGATAAGGAAATGCTTTTTACTTTTAATAATTTATGTCATTATTCACTGATCAGTGGATTTTTACACATCATGCCTATAACCACTTCTTTTAATTTAATTGTTTTGTTCCATAAGAAGTAATGAAATTACATCTAACACACTCCTAGAAAAGAGAATCAAAGTACGACTATGTACTTTAGGTGGCAGTGACAGCACAAATACTGAGCAATCGTTTTGAAGATGAAAGTGCTTGCAGTCGATGAGTGAATAAATATACAGAGATACTTGAAAAGCCCAAGAAACGACTACACCGAACTGCTACAAGTAGCACTATGTAACATTTACTTCTGATCGACTAAAGCCTCAAACATACATTAACAGATGGATACGTAGTGTAGAGGCCAAGAAATGAATGGTGTCGATAGCTCAGAATATATGCATTTGAAACATCGTACAATATCTTTTTAAAAGAAGAACCATAAAGCGTTATAAACTATAAAACTAATATTCTTTCACACATAGTTAACAACCTATATGGCTCTCAGCAGACTACTGATTCGCATCTAAAATAAGTCAGTTAATATCAGATTCTGCAAATATGAAATATGAAAATTAAATGGACCTCCGTGAATTAGCATAATTTGATTCTAAAGCATCAGACTTTGATTCTAATCACATTTCGTGTTCTCCAAATTTTCATTTTGGAATGAGTATAATAAAGCTCTAACAAGGAGAAAAACTTTTCCCCAACAAAAGCAAGCTGTTTGAATATGAATTCATAACAATCATAACATAACTATAGGCTTATAATTCTCTAATGAATATGCAAGACTAAAATACAAGTTCACAATCTACAATATATAGTAAAATAAAAAAGAACAATGCAGAAATAAACCTAACTCGACTATACCGACTAACATCACGTTGCTTTCTACTATTATATAATTGTAAATGGATCTATGAAACTAACAGCATGCTTACTAAACTATCAAACATGTCTCCCTATTTCACCAATGAAGGTGCGCAGGCCATCGATTGACCACTTGTGAATACTTACGTTTCTTCGTGACTTCATGGCACACTCCTCCAGTATCTCCGCAGCCTCATACTTTCCTTGTCTTCTGTAGAGCGCCCCCAAGTTCTTTAGAGTGGTTGTTACTGTAGGACTGCTGCGGGACCTGTCATCACAAGCACGCAAAGAAAAAAGGGGATCTGTCATTATTCAGGAGTTCCATTTAAAAGGAGTGGGAGATCAGGTTCATACAAGTAAATTGATGCAGTGATTTCAGAATGCTTGTACACACACAACTAGAATGTTTTTGATATGATGCATTCAGACCATATTCTATAAACTATTTTGATATTCTGTCAAAATAATTTTCAAAAAACCCTACTCCTTTGTCAGTGTTTATCCCACATATGGCAAACATTCACTTAAACTAAAGTTAGGAGGTAAAACTGAGAGATATTGCAATGTTACCAACATATTTCTAAGCCACAATTCCCTTCCTCTATAAATCCTTATCATATTATATTTTAAAGGGAAGCTTCAGTTCTGGGAAAGGTAAAAAATGATTTGCAAGCTTTCTCATTCTTTTTATGTTAGTTTGGAAGATTATCATAGTAGATATGTCCCCTGAAAAGGACTGCTCTTCAAAGGCTCTCACATTCAAAGTAGGTCAAGAAACAGCTGAAATATTCAGGCCAAACATTTGTGTGTAGTCCCATAAACACATTTCCGTGTACAGTGCATGTGACTATCAGCAGGATTGAGTGAATTTCTCATCATTTTGGTGATTCCAAAACCTTACAGCATACACCAGTTCTTATGTGCAACCTTTCCCAATTGCTTTGAGGCAGTTTCTTCCACAAGTTCAATCTCATGACCAGAACTCAACTTTATCTTTAAGTACTCATTATCAGTGGAGGAAGGAAAATTGAAATCCTTACTCAGTAATTTGACCTAAAATCCCTTATGCATACATGTAGAAAGAACCCTTTACCTGTCCACCTTAGCTGCCTTGTGCCATCCTCCATAGTCACCATATGGAGCATTATCCTTGAATTTACCCTGCAGGTAGGAAAATAAACAGAAATATATGTTAGTAAAAAGGTATACTGGGATATGGAATGGTTAAAATACAAAGAGAAACTGGGAGATTCGGAAATATAGAAAAAATCAAAAAATAAACAATGGAGACAATAAATATGTGAAGCATAGGATAGTATAAACAAATGTTAGACAAGGATGAGAGAGGAGTTTCTCTTTTTTTTAAGCTTGAATCAGTTAAAGAGCATTAACACATATATTTCAAATTTTAAATATTTTGAAATCATTTTCAAGTTTATTATTACAAATTTTTTGCATAAAGTATTATATGTAGTGAATTTCTTTTTTTTTCTTCTAAATTCCAGGACATGAATTCACAGCAGTTCTACTAATACCATGCAAAATGTTTCAAGTAATGCATGTGTTGATGATAAGATATAGCAGTGGTGCTACAATGTTTGGTTCCACCTATCTCTTTTAATAATAAAGCTAGATAACATCTGCTATGTGGAACTTATTTTGCCCATGAAATTCAGCACAGGAATAGAAATATAATATGAAACTAATATGTTAGGCAATGATTGAATAATGAGGACCTGAAACTCGTAAGACCAAAATATATTGTATGACCTTAATGTCCACTTTACATGTGTGTGAATGACAATATTGAGGAGCAAAGCTTCTGCAAGTTTCTGTGTTGTTATCAATTCTGACTTTTGAGAGCCACGTGAAAACAAAAATAATAGTTCTGCATATAGTATCAGTAAATCCTAAATAAAGAAGATAGTTTGTGCATCAACATATAACAGGCCACATGATATAACAGTAAGCTACTATAAGTCAACCCTGTCAAAATGTCAGCCAATCATTGACCACCATTTAAAGACAGAAAGACCCGATAGGCCCATGATTCAAAAGCCGAAATTGATTTTAACAAGCTACTGTTCATAAGTTTGTAGGCCATGGATCTCTCTAGCAGTGTGTATGATTTTCTTCTCAAATGTTATCTCAAAATTAAACTAAAAAAATCAGTGTTCATAAGCTCAAAGGTTGATCAAAACACAATCATCTAAATAATTTTCATAATTGATGACAGTAAGTACGATGACTCTTGTACTTCCTAAGACTAATTTGTCTTTTATTTAACTTCTCAAATATGCTGATCACAGACAGGAACCAGCCAATATGAAAAACAAATATCTCATGCAATACTAACTATGTGATTACAGTTAACCTTGTGTAACTCAAAGTCCCGTGAGTCGAACTTTCCCCAAGTCAAATCATTTTTTTTTTTACCTAACTATGCAAAACATGTTATTTACATTCCTAACTCCAATTTCTAAGTCAAACAATTTTTAGTGGTCCAAACAGATTAACTTATGCAAAGTTAACTGTATTTTCATCTGTGGCACATATCGAAAAGAGCTTCCTCTGTTGGCAATGATCTCTAAAGTTCTTACTGACCGACATTACGTTGGCTGTTTCATCATTTCTCATCTCTGATTTGCAGACTGGATCCATTTTTCTTTCCAACAATTTGCATTTAATTCTTTCTTTTTTTGGGGGGGGGGGAGGGGGGGGATAGCATTTACGTAAATAAGCTATTCCAAGACATCACTCCATGATATTCAACCAAGTGTTTCACTGCATTCTTTTCTTTCTCCAAGATATCTTCCAAGAATTCGGAGTGCAAATGGGTTATCGCGGAAGTGGATGATATGTTGAGTTAAAGCACAAAACACAGAAAGGATGTGAATAAGTTTGGCTTTTTGATGTACATGAATACCACTGTTTAAAGGGCAATCCAACCTTCGTAACAAGATGATTTGTGTGAAAGCAGAAAAATAAGAAACACAGGATGGTGAAAGTTTGAAAGAAATCGGACAAGGACTAAGAAAGTTATGGATGTTTGAAAAATGAGATCACTACATCTATGCGAATCTCAAATTGGCAATTGGTGAGTCAATTGTGACATTTTTGTGGACAACTCTCCCATTTGTCGTACACAAAAATATTAATTTGCGTTTTTACCCTTGGGGCAGTACTCAAAATATATTGGAGATAGCATATTGTTATAGGTCTTCATGAACGAAAAGATACTACTAAGAAACGCATTTTGAAAAAAGTGACATTTTAGTCATTTTGTGTGTTAGAGCGAATGGGGGAGTTGTCCACAGCTACATCACAGTGACATTACCTATTCGGCCAATTTGAAATTCCCATATGCATAGTGATTACAACTTTCAAAAATTCATAACTTTCTTAGTGCTTGTCCGATTTTGTTCAAACTTTCACCAATCTGCTTCTCTGATTTTTCCTCTTTCTTTCAAAGCAACTTGCTATTAAGGTTGGATTTCCCTTTAATACTGCTCATCTAATTAGATTCTCAAATGATGTGTGTATTTTGTTCAACCTTAATTTCCACACAGATAAACTACATGCACATGCAACAAATTCCACAGAGAACTACAAGAAATTGGGTTGCAATTGGTCTGTTGAATTTATTGCACATGCACAAAACTAACATTACAGCACGATTTGCATGCTACAAAATAAAAATAAAATTATCAAAAAAAATACACAGAAAGTTTTTGACATGCATTCATTAGGAATCAAGTAAGATAATTAATAACTTCTTTTAATGAAAAAAAAATAATTCTCTTGGAAATTGGTGAATATCAATTGTTCTGAGTGCCAAATAAATACATGATTCTTTTTAAAAATCATTTATCTATGCATTTGGAGCTCTTACATGGAAGAACTAATATCTACACCATTAAGGAATTTAAAATTCAAAAATTTGTGACTAAACATTATTTCTTTAACATATCAACGAGAGCATCTATTAGCTAGATGTTGATTTGATAGTTTAAAATTGCTTCAAGCCTTAAAAGAGGAAACAAACTGTTATGATTATTTCAGATGACTATATAAAAAGCAATAGATATTGAAGTATGGTCCATGCAAGACATTGGTATATAATTTTTTATTTTTTTTATCTTTCATTTTCAATAAGTTTCTACTCGCCACACTTCTATGCATAACCTAACATAAGAGGCATATCAGACATACATTTTTTTCCCATGTTCTTGTTTTTAAGTTTTCTTCAATTCATTGTTTTACTCATTCACCAACTTCTAATGTTATGGAAGGAAGAAGGAATGAAATCATACTTTCTTAAGGGGGATTAAAATTTGAGATATTGACAAAAAGGTACTATTGAACTTTAATAGCTGTAGGTTAGTAGCTTTTTTTCATGCATGTTAATTAGCAGTTGCATTCAACAGACCAATATTACATACAACTTAAAAAAAAAAAAAAAAATCATGCGCATGATCAAAAGAATTCAAAATTGAACTGAAACATTGTAATCATGTAGAACTCTTTGAATTAGAAACAAACAACATTGCTAAAAATATTGTCAAGTACTGATTGGAACCTTCAGATTGCCAAACAACCTCTATACCCTTATAATCAAATAAAAGCAATACAGCTAGGACATAATTTTCTAGCACACACCAAATTAACAATATATTAAAATATACTTAGAAGCATCATTATCCAATATCCACTTTATGGATTAGAAAAAAACAGAATTTAATTTAATACTTATTGAAATAAATTTACATAATATACCTTGTAACAAGGAAAGAAGTCTATTTCATAGACTGCTACATGTACATGCAAGACACACAGAATTTTGTAAATTTTTAAGGCAGTTGTAAAATAAACATATATGTTCAAGATTTCTTGATCTTTAAAGTGGACTAATAAGCAATTCGAGCGATCGCCAATAGGGTAAAAATGCCCGGATGTACCGTTTTTGGCGAATTCTCATTCAACTTCCGGGACCTGTGTACTTCCGGTACGTGTATACGGATGCTAAGTTACAGTAACCGCGGTACACACTTCAGGAATTTTTCTTCAAACTTATCTAATAAAAGTTAAGGTAATCGTAGAATTGTCATGGCGAGCGTTTCTCAAGACTTCAAGAATATGACCGTTCTGCAGCTGAAAGCTTTTCTGACAGAAAGAGGCATTCCATGCAACGGAAAACGCAAACTCGAATTGGAATTGCTAGTACGGAGAGCCGCTGAATGTTACAGCGTTATTGAGCCTTGCGACCGGTAGGCGTCCGGCAGAAAGCGACGACGGGTGCCCGCTGCGGACGGCTCTGTTCGAGACTTAAATGACAAAGCCGTATCTTGGAAAGCTGATTTGAGAGGTTATGCACGGCCGCCGGGTCATTCACCGACCGGTCAGATTCCGGAAGTAACTAGGTCACAAAAGCTGTCCCACATTGCATAGCAAACGCACCCCGATACCTGCATCCGGGCATTTTTACCCTATTGGCGATCGCTCGAATTGTTTTACTGTTTTTCCCAACAAGGCATCTATAGTGTGGTGACTTGTCACATCTACTCGAGGACTGAATACATTTTTAATGCCTAATCATACATTAGTACTAGTTATGCAACTGTTTTTGCATTTAAAATGAAAGAAGCTTGATCATGTTGTATCTTCATAATATTCAAGTGATTTTCCTGTTTCATAAACATTTTCCTTTATATACATTTAGAGTAAATATTATCTTTCACAAGATATGCTTAGGTTTTAATCAAACAAATTTGTATTACTTCGAATTGTAACATTACTGGCACAATTTCATTCATCAAAATGACAAAATGGCTTTCGATAAAATACACTGATCCACAGGTATCAAACTGCCACATGAAAGACATAATAAATCAAGCTCTTACAAATCACACACTAATCCAGTAGAAATAGGATTTGAATTCTTTGGACTCAAATGTGGAGATCATTTCAACTATCACATATCAACGAGTATTCGACATGGTCTGACTAACACAATTCTACTAGTTGATCAATTATTTGGCTTACTGTTGCATTTTTCATTATGGGTCTTCTTCCATAAATGATGACTTGATATAAATTACGTCTCCACTATCTTTGTCTTCTTCTATTAAAACAATGCATGTATAGTACAGTTAAGACTACTAGCACAAATTTTCTGTGAAAGAAATGAAAGAAACAGGTAGGGTCAATAAAAAAAAAAGGTTTTCCTTTTGTTAGGTCTGTGTACTTTACTCATATATTTTTTCTCATCAGTAATTTGCCACAAGTGACTGTTAAAATCAGGTACGTGTATACTATGAATACATATACACTGACAAACTTTTAAAGAGAATATTGATTCATCTTCTTGATTGTTGTTTGGTGTGAAGAGACTAATCAGGTCCCTGTTTCATCGAACTTGTTATCAATAACAAGTTGCAATAACTGTTATAAGGTACTGAAATCCTTGCATCTGATTGGCCGAGACCAGATTTGCCATAGAAATGTAGCAGTTGTTGCTGATAACAAGTTTTATGAAATTGAGCCCAGGTCTTTTCTTTTCAACTGTATCCTATCGCAGTAAGAAATGTAAATTTATTTTGATAACATTATGGACGTAACTCTTTGAATCAATCATGTTCTCTTCCTGATTGAAATAGCATGGTGATAGAATATTGACTAGAATCAATATTGAAACAGAGAGAGATTGCCAAATCATGTGTGGGAGAAATAAATTAGATATAAATTGGAGGACCTATGAGCTGCCTTCAAAAATAAGCTGAGCATGTCTCATAACCAGAAACATGTATCAAGAAAGTCCTCAAATACAAAGCAGTTTTGTCTTGTGCCCTGCATAACAAGCATGTCAGTGGATAGTTCACACACATAGATCTAATGAGGGCACAATCATTCCCTGAAAGTTTGACTATCTACAAGTGTGTATGTAAATCAGCCTAAAATGAAACTTAACCAATGGTGTAATTCCATGGATGAAAGAAAATTGTCACTGAATTTTGTCTGTGAATTATTCTATGGATGATGATATGGAATGCTGTCCAGTTGATCACACCAAAGTTTGTTCGGTTGATGGCCTTAGCATCAAGGAGAATTGTATCCATGCTTCTTCAACGTAATTCTTAACTTGCCCTCGCCACAATGAATACTAGTTGATAGAGTCACAGAAAAAGAAAAGAGTTACTATACAATGACAGCTGATACACTACATGCTATGTGAATGGTATAGTTGGAAAAGTAATATCGGAGGCCTTATTAGCAAAACAGTATATTTCAGTGACTGTCAGTGTATACTCCTTCTCTTATTTCTCTTCCCCAACAGTTTTAAAACAATATGTAATATTTCCTTTAATATTTGTTCATGTCTAATATGTTGAGAGAAAAATATTCTCATGTTTGTTGACCCTTATTTTGCCAAGCAGTTTTAAAAGAGATATAGAAAATAAGATTTTAAGCAACCAAGTAGTTTGGATGTATGCTTCCTATCGTACAACGGTTTAATTCAAGAATAATAATAAAGATCTAAATACTTGTGCATAATTCAGGGAGAATTTGCCACATATGTGCTGAAAGGGTTCAAATATTTGCCCACTTTTCAAATTGAAAACAGTAATGTTTGGAAGTGAAGTTTGATGATTGTAGAAGATACATGTCCAAAGATTTTTAATGCAGTATTCATCATTTGTACACGATATAAGGACAGAAATGACTAATTTATATAGTAAAGTTGTGCAAGATATGCGAGTCATATAGGTAAACATTATGTTGCAAATTAGTAAAAGAGAAATAAAGAATAGAGATACTTCAATATGGAAGTGTTGAGCGTTCCAAAGATATCCCATGACAGCAGGACAAGAAGAGAGACGTAGCAGAATTGACTAATCAACATGATTTCTTACACCATTTGTATATCTTGTCAAAATAATTATATATAATTCTAATTTCAATTTTTATGATTTATCTCTTTCACTGAATGTTATGGAATATACGATGTATATATAGTTGTCAAGTTTTATTCATGCTATTAGTGTATTTTGTGAAAATAGAAAGGTATATGATGTACACGTTATAGCATGAGGTGGCAGTAGGGGAGGGAGATGAGTTCATTCTTTACTCAAATATAGTAATAAATATTTCAGATGTGAATCCTACAAAGAGATATTTCTTTCATGAATACCACCCATTATCTATTCACGTTCAACACCAATATTTTAAATATTCTTTAGTTATATCCAGTCAAGAAGTCATTTGGAAATTTTTCTTTAACACAAGAAGTGTTTATTACTTTTTGCTCTGATTTCAAATCCTTGCCTAGCATTTGCTTCTTGTAACATTCATTCTGTTGTTTTTTTGTTGTTGTTTTTTTATGTTATGCTTGAATTTTTTGGTATGATAAATTCAGACTGACCTTAAATGACTTTTTTTTTCTTAAACCACAGCTCCATGATCATATATAAAGAGTTAGTACTGTTATACTACAGATGTACTATATGTCCAATCACCAATGTACACTACACGTTCATCAACAAGGGATAAGAATACAACACTGGAAATCGTAACACAGTCCATGCTGACAACATGACAATACATGATCAACAAAATACATAAAGCTATATATATATACAATGCTTAAGGGAGGAAGAGGATTGAATATATGCTTCATGATTAGGCTAGCTGGTTATAGGATGCATACAGGGAAGGATTAGGATTGAAATATTTCATGATTTGGCTGGCTTGGGTTTTCGTTTCTTCACCTTTTCTTCCCTCTCCTCTGCCTGCATCCAGATAGGCTTGTTATCCTTGTCATCAGCACTTAGACCAAACTCCCTCTCATGGGCCCTGGTCAGGACCTGCTTGTAGAGGGTCTCCGCAGCCTTGTACTTGCCCTGCTTGAGGTACGCGGCAGCAAGGTTGTTCTTGGTCTTGGCTACATTAGGGTCATCGGGACCGAGCTTCTTCTCATAGATCTCTAGTGCTCGCTGGTAGTACCACTCAACCTGATTTGATGAAAAATAAGAATGAAGGGTACGAAGAAAGCAAAATGGTAAAAATGGAAAATTTCAGTTAGAAAAGTAAGGATAGATATTGTAGAATGTAATGTGTTTACATTTTAAATGTACTGAAATTAATTTTTAAAACTACTTTTCAAATATATAACAGCTCATTTTATTTGCTCACACGATCTTGTATTGTATACTATACAGTGCTCAATTCATGAGGCACAACAAATTTGCACTGATGGAGACTAAGAAAAATTCTGTACAGTCTAATAAATATTCATTATACAATCCTGACATACATGTACATTTCCCTTTTCTTATCTAATAAGCATCTGTCTATACGGAGATTTAGTTTGGATTTTATCCTATAAAACAAGAGCTTCTTCAAGTTCCAGTTTTGTATTCATATGATTGCATATTGTATCTTGAGACACAAAGCATAGTGCTAAGTTTAGCTTTATTCATCTGTACCATGATTTAAAAGAAAAACACTTTTATTACTCATACCTCTTCATATTTTCCTTGATTTTGGCAAAGTAGAGCCAGATTATTTAGTTGCTTAGCTACATCAGGATGATCTTTCCCAAGAACCTGTATTGGAAATGAGAGAGAGTGGTATAGACAGTGATGAATTCAGATTGACTGAAAAGATAAGTACCAGTATGTACACACCAATGGAGGCGCTTATCTCCATATTCTGTATGTATCGATTCATCTCCAGACGGCGTGACTAAAACAACACAACTCATGGGGCAATGCCGTGTAACGCAAGAACAGGTGAATTTCTAAAATGGCCACAACATGTGACGTCATAGTGTTATGTTGTCATCGTTACTGGTTGTAATTAATTTAGCACAGACTGAGTCATCGTAATCAAAATGGTAGCTATCTGTGAAAGTGTCTGTCTCCCCCTAGACAGTGAACTGTCTGTACCTAGAACCAATAACCTTGATGATGTGAGAATGTGACGTCAACACTGCTCATGTTTGCTTCGCTTCACATGGTACATACACTAATGGAAACGCACAATACATCAGTCAATTACTTTCTTGCAGGTAGTCCTAACAATGGCGCCCAACATGCGTACCATAAATAGAACGGTAGACTGCATGTCAGGTTCATTGTTTGATTTGAGAGCTTTCCGAGTGTACTATATTTTCCTCCTCTATCACTTTCTCATTCTGATTGAATTAAATTTATTCATGTCATATTTGGGGTCAAATTGGGGTCATTTCAGGGTCATTTGTACCATGTACTAATCACTAACTGGCTTATAAAGGTCACATGCGAGTTCAGTAGCTACACTGAACCATGCATAGGATCAATTTAAATATTGACTAAATGTTGTCATTACAGAGCTTATCAAGATAAGAATACTACAATGAGCACTGAGCAATGAAGAGAGCAAAAAAAAAAAAAAAAATGGAATTAACAATTGATTTACCAGAAAACATTCATATTAGTCTAATAAATCAAGACTATTGTAAAGACAAAGAGATTTAATAAACAGACATTTCAATCTTCCACTCACACAAAGGATTAAGTATGCCTACATGTACATTAATCTTACAATCCTGTTTCCCTAGAGTCACTGATCAAGAGCAAATGTCAGAATCAACTGCATTTATATGAAAGATATATTGAAATGTCAATTGATCTGATTTGGATGAGAAATTACCAGACTAAATCCCAGAAATGTTGCAAATATAATTATAAGCATGGAATATATACAATGTAGGACTACATGTATGTACTTCTGCAAACCATTGAAATGTCTGATCCATTTCACACATAGGCAGGGTTATATAGCTACACTGGCCGTCAATGGCCGGCAGAACCCACAACTAACTACATGTAGCAATTCTGTCTCTACAAGACAGTCCAAAACTCATATCTTTTATGTCAGATATATCCCAAATCTGAAATCATATGATAGAAAACAACAATGTAGGACATGTAATTTTTTTCAAAAATCCAACCCAGCACTAATAATGTGCTAGCTACATGTATAACCCTGCTTGTAGGCATACACTTCTTAAATCTTAAGGGGAGCAAATGGGAGGGGGTGGGGGGGGGGGGAAAGGGGAGCTGATTCAGTGTAGCTATTGTATCATTTAGTTTGTCATTACATCTTCATTTTTTTCTGATAGACCTTATACATAAGTTGCGATGAAGAAAAGGGATATGAGCGAAACAGGTCATGTAGAGTACAGGTGGCTTGGTAACTCAGTTGCTACATGTACATGCATGTATATCACTCTGTACTATCCAGTATCATTTGTTTCATTTATAATCAACTACAGGAAATTAGTGCATTGACTTTTTATCTTTCTCTCACTTCTATCACACTCTCTATCCGACTCCTTCTTTCCCTCTACCGTGCTCTCTCCACCACAATAATTATCGCTGAGCCATAGCACTTAGTACATTCAAGGTTACTTTGCAATAAACAAAGCACCAATTCATCCTCTCAGACTTAATTGCATAAAAGCCACATACTGCTGCCATTTCCATTGGCAATCAAATGGAAGTAGATATCATCATTTGTGCAGGAGAGGGGAGGAGTTATACATCATAGCACAATTAGATGAAATAATTAACTGGAAACTTAACTATCAGACTGACACGGGTATGGAGGGTATATGCTGGGAAATGGAATGCTTAAATCATTAATCATTGAGAATCTACTGTTGCTATCAAAAAACACCCTTTATCCACGTAAATTATAAGGACTGCTCTTGCACCTAATTAAAGCCATGATGCATTTCCCATTATTTTTTAGCTTCTGATACCTTGAAAGAGCAATTTCAAAAATTTGTAAAATGATTGGAATAAATAATAAACCAATATATAATTAACATATCTCTTAAAAATCACCCCAAAAATCCTACTTTGTGGCTAAGAGAAAAAAAGAGAGAAAAATTTTCATACTGAAAATGAAGCAAATATCTAGCCATCCTTTACACATTAGAGACAAAGTTCTTATAGGGCCATAACATCACATGCCCTTACTACACACACTCTCATATGAGTATAAGCACATGACATCTACATCATCATAGTCCAGAGTACAATGCCTACTTCAGGATTTTCACATACATAGTCTTATCTCTATCAACGATAAGACTGAAGTAGTTACAAGGCAATTCTTCAAAGGCAATAAATTTAGTAAGCTAAATTTCTGTGACAATAGACCAAATGCAATATCATCCAAACAACTCATGTGCATGTTTCCTGGAATTAAATTGATAAGGATACTGTAAAATAGAGAGTAAGAGTAAATACAGGTGAAAACATCAGCACATCTGATTCCCTGAAGTTCGGTATGATTAGCAAGAAATAGTATTGTTTATTTTTAAGCAAATAGTACATGGAGGTGCTACATGTAGTGTTATGCAAACAATACTGATATCTAAAAAGAGGGTAGAAACTATAGTTACTGCATAGATTTGAACATTACCAAATTTTTTTTTTTTTTTTTTTTAAAATGGATCCTTAATTCTTCAGGAGCCCATTGCACAAAGAGTTGCGTTTAAACATAACTCTTGAAATTAAAAAGTCCTGAATGTGCACTTCTGATTGGCTGAAAATAAAGTTGAGTTTGATTTTCCTTAGTTGCGTTCAAATGCAAGTTTTGTGCAACAGGCCCCTGGACAACATAGAGATATTCAAAGAATTGTTTTCGTCTCATGTTTACTTACCTTTTCCCTAATCTCCAGGGCTCTCTTACATAAAGGTTCTGCTTCCTTGTACTTGCCTCTCTTACCATACAGCACCGCTAGGTTGTTCAACGTGGCTGCAACCTGTCATAGAAGAAACATCCTTGTTACTATCTGACGTACAGTATTTTTTGTACAAAGAACAATAATATCAAAGAAGGATCTATTTCAGATACACATATTGGAGTCAAAAGGAAGACCTGGTAAAGGTTTCATAGATTGTACAAAGAACAATAATATCAAAGAAGGATCTATTTCAGATACACATATTGGAGTCAAAAGGAAGACCTGGTAAAGGTTTCATAGATCTATGATATCGTTGCAGAATGTAAAGTAGTTGAGTACAGGTATGTGGATATGAATGGATGGCTCGAGATTGCAGCACTTAGAGAGACCTTTGCTATAGAAATTAATTGGGTTACTAAACCTGTCACTTCACAAATCACTGAATTGATGATGATGATATTTGGGTGCAAATTCTAGCTACCTCTTGAAATATCGTAAGATGGATTGGTATTGTCTGATCAAGTAGAAACTTTATTCACAGGTGCCTATTACTATTCAAACAAAATTCTTTATATTGAATTTCAAATCATAACTACTGCGATTGGCATATAAAACAATAAAACAATAAAATCTGTATGTAGTATGCAGTATGTATTGGATTTTAAACAATTTTTTTTAGCAATGGACAATGCATCGTTATTTAATACTTAAAGGAAAACAAAGAAAGAATAGAAGAAGAAGCAATTTTGCATTTTTTTACTGTGTACTTGAATTGTTATTTCTATTAGTCTACCTAGATTTCACTCACTAAATGTATGCATACTGTTTCAATTTTCACAATTACACCACTACAATGAGTTCTGCAATCTCTTCAAGATTGACTGCTTCTGAAATGAGCGATTACAAACACACAATTTCCCACCATCTGTTAGAGGATGGTGACTATAAAATATCCAAACTACTACAAATCTTCCATCTTTGTTTACAACTATTTATAAATTTGTGGACAAAGGTTAAGATAAAAATTAGAAACTAGACTCGTGAATCAATGATATCTCAGCACACAATTGTTGTGACAAAAGAGCAGCTAATATATACATACCATAAAACTCAAATTTATATGAGCATTAAATAGTAAACCAAGAACCCAAATGACAATCTCTGAAAGGACCTACATGCATCTTAAATGCCGATTGTCAGAGAAAAGTAGTGATTTCAATGTTCAAAACTATTGTCTTTGTATAAAATGATTTTATAAGTATAGTCTGTAGTTTACTCTACAGGTGTTTTTATTCTAAAAATTAGAGCAATTTATCATGGCCATCTGTAAACATTCACCTCCTTGGCAATTTAAGAATATAATATGCAAACAAAGAAACCTGGGCCCCGTTGCATAAAACTTACCATTAATGGTAACTTTGCCATCAATGGTAACTCCCACTGAAACCTTGATTTTGATTGGCTGTTGAGTGATGTTACCATGGTAGTTACCATTGATAGCAGAGTTACCATTAATGGTAAGTTTTATGCAGCGGGGCCCTGATGAGGAAAGGGAGGGGGGGGGGGGGGAGGGGTCAAATCCGTTTAAGTGTAAGACATAATCTCTGTCACTGATTTATATATTAAAAGTATTCTCACATTTGATATCAATAATGCAATGCAATTCAGTAAATCAACTGAACCATGACCAAATGAGAGTGCAATAAGTGTAGCTGTCGATACACAGCCACATGCTGTGCATAATGCTATACATGTATGAAGTAAAGCTATCTGCCCACACAACATTTTTATGAGGTTAACCTTTAAAAAGAATTAATGGAAATGCGCTTTTGCTTTTCTGTTTTCCAACTGTATGTGCTATTCATTGTCACATTGTAATTAGGAAACTACATTTTTTTTACCTCATAAACATCATATCATCATATTTTCTTTTTAATCTCATAAATTATTTGTCTCATCTTCTAACCCCGAGAGTAATGTGTGATATCACTGAAATTATTATCATCACAATTACCATCACTGTCAGCAGCATCTAAATCTATTCAATAGTTTCAGTATGAACATTATTATCCCCATAGCATTCTTATCATATTGTGCAGCACCACTTAATCTCCATATTTTACACCAGCTGTACATATGAGATTAGAGCCCACAATGTTTATGTGATGAAGTGATACTTACAGCAGGATGATCTGGTCCTAGCGTCTTTTCCCTGATCGCAAGAGCGTCATGTAGCAAGTTACCAGCCTCCTTGTATTTGTTTTGATCCCTGAAGTAATTAAGAAAAGAAAGTGTTGATTAACATCTTTCAATGTTTGTACAAAATTATTTGTGGTCATCTAGGGATGACAGAAGTGTTTGCCCTCCTCATTTTTACTTTCATTTGATCCTTTCCCATCATACCGATAAATCTTTCCTAAATATCATTATGTCACGAGAAAGAGGAAATGTAATCCTTGACTCCTATCTTAATGTTTTGTCTGCTTGTTCAACAATAATTCATATTTCATTTCTATCACATTTAAATGTACATGAATATAAACAAGATAAAATGGTAGAAACGATACAAATCAATCCGCAATGTTATGGACAGAAAGATAGCAAATGTTAATCGTGAATTGTAAGACACATTTAGATGTTAATTCAACAACTTTCATTTTCATTAGAAATTTTTGAATGGTAGGCCACCTAAAAAGATCACCCTTTTGAAAGAAAAACTAAGACAATGAAAATTTCATTCATATTAAGTTAATTTCTCCATCTGTTAACCAAATTTATGTACTAAAATTAATATTCACAGAAATTTGACAGCAGAAAGTACTAGCATGACAGACTGACCTGTATACAAGGGCAAGAATGTTGAGCATTGTGGCTACATCTGGATGATCGTGACCTGATGTCTTCTCCAGATCTTCTAGAGCCTGTTTACAGAGTGGTACAGCCACCTCATAGCGACTCTGTGAAGCATACTGTATAACCAGGTTGTGCAGGGTACGTAGACGGGCAGGGATCTCATAGCCTCCTGCTGCTGCTGACACTGAGCCGCTACCTGATTGAGGCTGGGGATAACTCTCTGTAGCAAAGACATCAAATAATCCAGAATTAATAAAGAGATGAATAATACTACAAAATTAAGGAATAGCTTTAAATACACTTTCAGTATGTCTGTATTTAAAGCTTTCTATAAAAAAAAAAAAAAGTGTTATACAACAGTATATGCCCTAATAATATGCACCTCTGCCTTCCACGCATAAAATATGTCAATTTGACACGGTTTGGCCCGCAATGTCTACAAATGAAGCAGTCTAACATTCCATGTTTGAAATACTTTAAAAAATTTATTCAAATATATTGTTTCCTCCTAATTTGTTTTTCAAACTATTGTGGTAACAAAGATATTTATCTAATCTTGTCTACTTAGCTGTTACTGTTGATATTTCCAATTTCCAAGATCATAGAGGCAAACTCTATTGAAATTCCTTCAGTAATTCTGAAACTGTCATTTACATGTAAAATATAATTCCAGGACACAATTCAACATAAACACACTAGTTGAGATCCCTAAAACAGGCAATTTTCAATGGCAATCACATTTATAGTAATTATATAAAGGAGAAAATATTTCTTTTTCTTGTTAGCTTCCTTAAACGAACCATTTTATCATGCATCTACATGCATGCAATGTTTTCTTTTGTGAGGCCCTATATTGCAAGCAATCATGTTAGGCTGTCCCTCTGGTCCATTCACTATTCATGGCTCTGCGCAATGCCATCCATTTCTCATGGAAGAGAGATTGCACATAATATGACAAGTAGATTGACGAGGTTCCATCAAATACAACCCGATCAGTTCACATTACCAAGATATTTTTGTTCATGTGTCAGTACAGTGCTCTCTACCTAGTGCAGTGAACAACATACAGCACAATTACACTTTATATGTAGAATATTTATCACATGAAAGTAGGAATAGAACAGGCATGGAAATGGCCAACACCACTTCAACTATACCCAGCACACAGGTCACTGACAGTGACCTGGTGAGAACATTACAAGGACAAAGCTCTCAACATCCGATTATGTAGCATCATCATTATCTTCAAGGAACTACATTGTAAGGTCTAAGGATAATACCTCTACTACATGTTACCCAGCACATTAACCACCGACTGTGGGAATGTTACTTGTGAGACTAATGCATTAGGCTCTTACCATCTGCTTGACTACCATCGTCATCTTCCGGGAAACCAAGATCTAAGGGATCTGATGATGTATCCTCCTGCTGAATATCAAAAATAAATTCGAGATATTATCATACAGTGGTATACAAAGCACTGCATGAAAAGGTGACCCTCCCTCAGAAAATATTCCACCGTTAACCAATCAAAGTACATGGAAATAAATCATAAACTTTGAATTCAAAATCCTTCTCTTTTTGTAGTCAACAACATTTTGTTTGAAAATTTTCAAGCAAACACCTGCTTTAATTTTACAGGAATTCATAAAGTTTTCCATGTTTTCATCAACCTTTTCTTCCTTGAAAAACAACAGACCATTATTTCCATTTGAAGTAAGTAGTTATTATTCATAGATGTCCAGTATTTCATGAGTTAAGAAGCAGAGTGATTGAGGACAACCCTTGAATGAAGTAAGTGAAAGTGTAAACGTGTGTACACGTGTAATGCCACACCCAGGCAAACATAGATTTCATCAAAACCTGGACTGCAGGGTAAATATCTTGCCTAGGATCAATGTTTGTACGTGACCAACCGGAAAATGGAGATATTGTCTACTGTATGAATAGAAGACACAATGGTCAGAGAGGTTTTATTTTAAGGTTCAACACTTTCCCTATTTCTAGAAACAATGTAATAATTAAAGACATACATGTGGCCAACTACCATGAAAGCCATTTATTCTTTACTACAAATAATTCTTTTTAAAAGGCTACATGGATGTCTGAAATATAATCTTCAGCAAGAATCAAACATGCATGATATATACAGATGAGAGTACATGAGAATGAAAACATATCTCTTGTTAGATGAATCTATCATTGGTGATGTCTCCATCAAGATTTAATTTAGTCCATGTCCTTGAATACATTAGGAATTTCTAACATCTTTTAATGAAATTATCATGCTCGCAATACAAGCATGTACACGTAGACAAGATGCCTCATCAATGGCAAAACAGATTTTAATATCTTGAAAATTGTAGTAAACAACCTCTTAAGAAAAAACAATATTCTCATAACTATATTTTTATTCCAAATCTGCTCACAAGTCTAAGAATTTTGAAAAAATTTTCCTCAAAGATTTTTACTAGAATATACTAACAAAGAAAAAAATAAAAACTTTGGCACTAGTAACAGGTACGAGAATTATTGCTATCACAATTTATTCACTTTCCGATAAGTGTTGCAACAGTAATCTAAAAGACATACTTCCTTTGATGACATTTCGCAATCTGAAAAGTTCTCAACTCTTGCTATGCCTATGTCACATTCATTTGTACATGTATACATGTGACAGAGACATTTGGTAATTTAAATCACATATTGTTCCACTGCATGTATGCTTCCATAGACATTTATTAAGAAAATTGCAGATTTTGTACAGGATCTTTTCTCAATTTAATATTACACAATAGTACACAAATGGAGAACAAAACATTTATGACTGAAAGGAAACTCATTCTTATTTTTATTTTCACAAAAGAAAATCCATTAAAGTTAAAATGTTTGGTACCGTAAGAAAGGGTAATAAATTTCCTACAACTTTTGTCCACAATATTTTGTAATATAAGACATGATCAGAGAAGTGCAGGCATTTTAAAAGTAGGCATTTAAAAAGTAAGCATTGTTCGTATTCTGGTAAAATCTTGAAACAAGCAAAAACCAATGGCACAGCAAAGAGTTAATGGTATTGCTACTTGACATTTCAACTTTTTTTTTTTAACTTTCAAGCCACGGCAGGTTTGACATTTAGATCTCATATTCCATCTCCCTTTGGCCAGGTGATCCACTTCCATATTGTGCATTATCCCCATGTCCCAGGCAAGGCCATTATTGCTACACTAATAATTACATGAATATTGCAACTGTTATTATTTCCTGGAACGTCAATTTCATTACATTTACATTTCCTTCGCGGATGACAAGCGAGAATCTAGGACCTTATGCTGGGTGTAAATGTCACGACAGTTTTCTAGGTTGAGAATGGAGAGGGTTTATTCCGTTCCCAAACTATTGATGTGGAAGTAGTAATGTGATATATATGTTTACTGCAACTTGATTTGTTGTCACGCATGAGCGAGAGAAAGAATATTAATGAGTGAAACTGAGACAATATTGTTTGTATAGTGCTATGACCCAAACTCACCTAACTCTGCATATTGAACAGGTACTTATTTTAAACCACTTGAATTATTCAATTCAATTCCTGTCATTAAGTCCCCAAAATTTGCAAACAAAAGGACTAGATGAAATATATATTGAATTGTGACTGGGGCCCGTTGCACAAAACTTGCGTTTAATCGCAACTCCTAAAAATCAAACGCAAGTCAATAATGCGCACTTCTGATTGGCTGAAAACAAAGTTGCGTTTGATTTTCCTGAGTTGCGTTCAAACGCAAGTTTTGTGCAACGGGCCCCACAAAAAAAAAAAAAGATAATTGTGAATAGTTGCTGCATGTGGTTTTTGCATTTAATTTGTATAATGTTAAGCTTTTGGGCAAATAGAGAGACAAATGTAGACTAGACAGGCAAATATAACAGCTATCATTGAATCAAAGAGTAACTGTGTTTGCATTACTATTTTGGACTAGTACATGGGTCTAATAGACAGAACGTGGAGCAGCCACCAAGGCAGAAGTAATATGGCTTAAAGCTCATATACAGTTTTGGTAGCAAATAGGAAATTGGGCGGAAACATGTTAAATATAGCCTCATGTTGTTCTCCTTGTATCAAAAGATGTTTGTACGAGATCATTTGGGAATACATCAATGATTTCCGGTGAATTTTACCATCAATACATGTACATGTATGTAGGAACGCTAGATCAGGGCAATATACTGCCCTAGGCTTGGTCCGTTCCACCCTGACGGCTCCTCGCACAACAATCTTGGGACTTAGCACAGTTATGTGTCACTGTGTGTAGGTTTTGATTGCTGTTGTTGGGAGTTTATATCCATGACCCGGCATCTGAATTATTTCTTGCCTCTCATTTTGTTAAATATTCCACTTTAGGTGAAATCTTCACAGCAGCTTCATATCAATTGCTAGTCTCTTGCCATTAGGCCTATTTATCAACAAAAATCCAAGAAATCTGACAGTTTTTCAGGGCTTACCAAAACTGTACATTACCTTTAAATTCATGAAGTATTACTTTTCACTATTCAATGAGGATATATCTTTCCAATCTCTGAAATGTGTTTTCACAACCTTATCAAATCAAATGTTGCATGAATAAAATGTTCTTTGAATAGCATTAATTCTGTGTTTGAACAGCATGTCTTCTATGTCTCATATATGTCAACATGTACTTGTCTAATAGATCCAATAAATTAGTAGCAATTTTTAATACTCTTGACAGTCATAATATATTTTCATCCATCTCTTTCTTAGTTCCATAAAGAAATGATGAGAAAACAGATAGGTAACTTACATCTGGTGTGCGATCCTCGTCAAACTTCTTGATAGAGTTCATGTACTCTAGGTGCTTGTATTTGACCTCCAGGTCAGCTAGATTCTGCTCGCTGGTCTGTAGTTTCTGTTGGGTAGCAGCCAGCTCATCTCTCAACCATGTGTTCTCCTGGACTAACCTTCTAACCTGAGCTCGTAACTTCTGCTTCTCTGCTTCCACCATGTTGAGATGGTGACCTAATGCCATCATTACCTGTGGGAGAGCATAGACAGCCGAGGAAACAACATGAAGGTTGTGTGCAACTGACAAGAAAGTGCAATTAGTTTAACAACCATCATGTCACGAAATGTCAAGCCGAATTCTATTGAAAGGAATTTATGTTCACATAAATATTTAGAACTTGAAGAATGGTTTCTTAATTTAAGCAAATATGTACTGTGTGGATATTGCCAAGCATTATTTTTATTGATATCCCTATGTACAAGCAGGAAAAAAATATTTCATTCTAATTTTTATAACTTTAAACCGACCTCCTCTCGCGCATAAATTATGGTTTACTACCCTCCTTTCTTCCTCTCTAGCTCTTTCTAATTTACCTCCAATTTCTCTCCCATCTCCCCACCCCGTTCTTCCACTTTCTCTTTCACTATTCCCTTCCCTTACTTCATCCTTTCCTCTCCTCCCTCTCCTCCCTCTCTCTCTCACACACTCTCTCTTTCTCTCTCCCTCTCTCTTTCCCTCTCTCTCTCTCTCTTTCCCTACCCACTCCCATGTCATAGTCTCTTTCCATCTCCTCCTTTCATAACACGTGTGTGATTTTCACAAATTCCCCATTCTCTTTCATTCCTCTTTCCCCATTTCCTTTTCTTCTCCTATTTATGCAAACAGAGCAATAAGAAATGCAAGCATCATGCACACATTATATTCATCCTCTACACTGCCTCTGGTTGTTGCTGTGTTTATCTTCTACATGGGTGTATAGCCGTAAGATAAAGGGGACCCAAAGGTAATCATCAGTAGGGTAGAGAAGCACTATGCTTCTCAGTGATGTGAATAATTAACCTCATTCACAGAAAGAACAAAAAAAGAAAACCCCTAAAGAGAGTGTAGTGGTTGTACAGGATATTCTTAGCAATGCATTGGAGTACTCTTGGCGAGCATTTGTTCAGCCTGATTTCCCCTTGCTTATCATGTCCATCACTATGCCTTCTTAACCCTTTCAGGACAGGAATTATTTAAGGGCTAAATTGATCACATTTTGTTCTTCAAATTGGCAACAATGATATTTTTCTTTTAGTGCTACAAGACTGTAATAAGGGGTAATGTCTTTGAAAACAATATACATGGTTAAAAGAATTGGCGAAAAGTTGAAAAAGTTGCCAATTTCGATAAAAAACAATGATTTTGAACCTCTCAATGAGTTGCCAATTTAAGGATTTCAAAGCTTATTCTCCTTTTTAAAATTCCTGGGATCAAACGCAAAATCGTCATGTAACAAAAATGGACATAGTGTGTGCAGAAATTTGTGCTTTTTCTACTCATGTATCTGGTATATTTTTCAGGGCTCTGAATCAAAAGTTATTGAGCCAAACCACAAAATGTGGTCAATTGTCTTGAAAGGGTTAAGTAAGCCTCTCAATACTGTCACTCACATATTCATATCATAATATCATTTGGGCAGATCTTTGTTTGATAATTAAATCCCATTTCCACGGGGTATATCTTTTAACATCTATAAGTCAATATCTTTATTGGAAATATAGTAATAATCCCATTTAATTTCCTTATAAATTATATAATTTGGTAGGTAATATCATTAAATATTCTATTATGAGCAGTTCATAGGTATTACCATTAAATATTCTATTATGAGCAGTTCATAGGTAATATCATTAAATATTCTATTATGAGCAGTTCATAGGTAATATCATTAAATATTCTATTATGAGCAGTTCATAGGTAATATCATTAAATATTCTAATACGAGCAGTTCACAAGTGCCATAATCCTTTCAACCTTTTCAGGGCAGAAATATCAGGGATTTGTGCACATGTATCAGATGTTAATTTTATGCGATAGAAGCAGAGTTACATTTCCATTAATTATGTAACTATGTGAACACGTCTATACGTCTACAAGATCTGATGATTATCAAAATACTGGCCACATTCTGTTCAAAAAGGAGCTAAAAATGTAACATTCTGGCATTATGCAGCTCATATTCATTAAAAAATAGATTCTAAACAACAACAAAAAAATAGAATACAGAGAACTGAACTTCAAAGATAATGCAGTCTATATTCCTTCCATTGTATTAACAGTCTCTAGACATGAAAGCTTACAGACATTTTGAGGAAGTATTTTCTTCCAATGCCCTCAGGGCATAAGGCTTTTAAAGCTCATTAATGATGAGCTTAGTCCTATGACATTCACACTCATCACTCTCATCTTATACTTCGTGCATCTTCAGATATTTGCTCAAATTAGATATTCGCACCCAGCTATATAGGATCCGTCCTTTCGCTCATAAAGGCTCTAATGACAAAAGAGATCTGATGACATTCAGTCCCATGCTGTTTACTCAATAGGGATAGTGAATGTACAATAAAATAGGAGAGGACAGAGAGGGGGAGGAGGAGAATGCAAGGAAATTGACCAACAGAAGAAACTGAAGAAAGGGAAGGCTATACAGGAAAAGCAATAGGTACATACTGGGGTTAGAAGAATGGAGGGTGGGAGTGTAAAAAAAAAAAAAGGCAGAAAGATAAAACAGAAGAAAGCAGTGAGAAATACAGAAAGAGCAATGGAAGTAATAGTATTCAGAGAGAAGCTCTGGGACCAATTAAATAGAGACAGGATAAAATAATTATTTCACATGGCCGGCACAGCCTGAATGCACACATACGCCACATTGGAAGCTTTTAGTATAATGAATGTGTCTGGTTTTGCAGTGAGCTATGGTTGATGGTTTTGGATTAGGCAGGGTTACATCTCCTGAAACCATTCGTCTGTCTCCTTGCCAACAGGTTCCCTATGAATGAGTGATGAGCATACTCTGCATGGCACAGAGTGGAACAGTTTGGCATCTCATTGCCCGGAAGCTCACAAGTACTGAACGGCACAGCCCACGGCATCCATCGCAATAAATGAGTCCTGTCCATCCACCAAGCAATCAACAAACTAACATACATGCGAAGAGGACTGCAAAAACTATGTTCCATTCCTTTAAATGGAAATCCAACGTTAATGGCAAGTTGCTTTGAAAGAAAGAGGAAAAATCAGAGAAGCAGATTGGTGAAAGTTTGAACGAAATCGAACAAGCAATAAGAAAGTTATGAATTTTTGAAAGTTGTAATCACTATACATATGGGAATTTCAAATTGGCCGAATAGATGTCACTGTGATGTAGCTGTGGACAACTCCCCCATTCGCTCCAACACACAAAATGACTAAAATGCCACTTTTTTCAAAATGTATTACTCAGTAGGATCTTTTTCTTTCATGAGGACCTATAACAATATGCTATCTCCAATATATTTTGAGTACTGCCCCGAGGGTAAAAGCGCCTCGAAGAAAACCGCAAATTAATGATATTTTTGTGTACGACAAATGGGAGAGTTGTCCACAAAAATGTCACAATCAAATCACCAAATTGCCAATTTGAGATTCGCATAAATGTAGTGATCTCATTTTTCAAACATCCATAACTTTCTTATTCCTTGTCCGATTTCTTTCAAACTTTCACCATCCTGTTTTTATTTTTCTGCTTTCACACAAATCATCACATTACTAAGGTTGGATTGCCCTTTAAGGAGCTAAATGACCCCTTTCTCTATCTTGAGCAACGATTAAATGTCTGAAGCTTTTTTTTTTCTTGTACTTGACAAAAGTTTGTCGATAAACACAAATGACTTCCATTCCTCGAGCATATTATTTTTTACCGTAATGAAAATTTGTCAATTCAAACAAAGAAATTGATATTTTATTGATATCTCAGTATTGAAATTCTTTAGAATGCAAGACCATGTCAACAAGTTTGGGCCACTTTAAAAAACTCTACAATAAATCTTTTATCACTGCATAACAAAATTGATAATATTACAAAATACACAATAGGAGGTAGATGTTCTCGCCATTTTTAAGTTCTTTAAGGCAAGGCAATGCACAAAGCAACTCTGTATTACTTGAGCAGAATCAATCATTGTAAAGTTAATTGAGTGAAACAACAATAATGTGTGGATGTTGGAGAGAAGAGACCTTTTCTCATTTACTTGCAAATGTGAAGAGAGCTCGTGGGAACATACATTGTACAGTACATGTTTCTCACTCCCTAGGGCAGAGGCCCAAGCATGATCGGGGTGGTTTGATCATAATGCACAAATCGTGCAAGCAGGATGCATTCTGAGACTATGAATGAAAAATCCATTGAACTATTGATTGATTCAGGAACAAAGAAAAGGATACTGTAGCTATTCATGAATATGACACAACTTGTAAATTTAGTTTATGATAAAGTATGACCTTTTAACCAAAGTACATCTGCACTGATCAACACATTTTTTTAAAGAAGAAACAAACAAGTCTCTCTTGGCATGATTCTAAAGTTAAATAGATTTTGATAAATTTACCAAATCTTATGCCTACATTGATATCCTTTGTTAATTGCTAAATTTGTTGTATCTAAGCATATAGTCATGCATATCGAGTCAACCTCTCCTAGTCCCATCACACCTACAGCACGTACAGCTACAACGATTGGAGAAGTTTCCACTTGCAAATTTCTACGAGTTATCTAGCGGCATAGGCCTGATTATGTGGCCACATCTGAAGGGCTGCATGGTAATTTGTTTGGAGCACTACTTGTCTCTTTCAATAGTGCTGCCATCTCAACGAAAAAGAAGAGCTCTCCTCACCATGTTCTCGCAATTTCTGTGGGTGCTTTTTCCTTCTAAAATTTGATTCTGGCTCACTTTGGTGAGATGGAATTACTGGGAGCTGAGGTTGCACTTTTGAGAAGATTACAAAAGGTTACCCGTCATCAGAGAGTAAGGAAAAAGACAGAGACTAATTCTCAAAGGTGCACCTCCGTCAAAGTGAAATGCTACTAGAGAAAGACTACGATTAAAGTTAATCACTTATGAATATGTAAATCACAAAGCACAGATTTTGGTGAAACACCACTAATTCATACAAATGATATAATAATAACTTCTATATCATGAATTGTACTTTGGTATACAAGAAAGGCATGAAATTTGATTTCTAATACCCAGAAGTCATTTCAATTATCCATCTCATATAGAGTCTCCGTATGCTTTGATTGTCAAAAATGTAGTTTCCTCTCCCACAACTAACCATCATGCACTACATATTACAACGTGTACGTGTTCACATGAAGGAAGGATGAGTGCTGTGCCAATGTTGATATATTCAAGGTAAATCTCATCTCCCAAATTACTGCTGCCTCAGCATTTTGGTACAATGTCACACATTTCATTAGGCTACATGAGGGCTGGCCATGATTCATGTTCGTTCATATTTATCTACTCATGATGTAGACTCACTCTACAGTTGGTTTGGACAGCAGGCGAAGCTTGTATGACTCACAAATGTAAATCTGTACACTTTAAAATGTGTGGATCTGGTGTGGCTGTCTTTCCAAACTGCCTCACATGAAAAATAATTTGCAAATCAATTCAAAAGTTGTGTAATATATTTTTCAATGCTTCAAATTTGATCAATTTTGTTCAATTTTAAAAATCTCAAAAGCCTTTTACAGTGAATTTATCTCTCTTTTTTTGTAAATGTACAATCTAAAAGTTCAAGTCGTTCTGTTTGGAATATATAACAGTTGAGTTGAAAAGCAATATGTCCGGTATTATTCATGTACATTCTATTTTGGCTGGCATGCTGATATGTATTTGGCAGAGCCAATGTATATGTATGATTCATAGTGCCATGCATGCATGTAATAAAAAATTCAATATATAGAGCAGCTGGTGCTATGAGGTAAAGTTACTAGACAGCCACAGTTTCATGAGATTGAGAGAGTGATTTGATTTATTTACCAGGTCTACTCAAGATGTAGACTTATTAGCTACTAGGGTCAAAATGGCACCGATGCTGATATATCGTTAGATTACATATTATCAGAGTGTCTTTATGTTACAGCAATAAATGATCGGCTAAATCGTAATGTCTGTGTCTTTAAAGATAAAGTTGAGTTCTGGTCATGCGATTACAATTGTGAAAGAAACGGTCTCAAAGCAATTGGGAAAGGTTGATCATGTCTACAATTGGTGTATACTTTGAGATTTTGGAATCATCAAAATGATAAGAAATTGACCCAATCATGCTGAAAAGCACATGCAGTGCACACAGAAATAGGTATATGAGACTGCACATACATTTGGCATGAATGTTTGGCCTAAACACTTCAGTTCTATTTCTTGTCATATTTCGAATATGAGGGCATTTGAAGAGCAATCCTTTTCAGTGGACATTTCTATTATGATGTTCTTCCAAACTGACATGAAAAGAATGAGAAAGCTCAAAAGCTCAAACTTATTTTTAAACAGCAATAGATGATCATCTAAATCAGGGACTATTTGTCAAGATAGATGCGAAATCGATTAACTATATAACAGTCCTGAATGGTGTAAAGCAATCTACCTTAAAAAGTGTTAAAGTGTTAAAAAAAAATAAAATGTATTGATTATTATTCCTAATTCAGATAAATGTATCCTTAAATTCAGTGTACATGTATACATCTGGTATTAATGTCTTATGAAGCATGTTATGTGTTACTAGTAGGCTAGAACTTTAATCACATACATGTATTGCACGTTTCCACAAAAAAAATATACAACAGATTCAAATCTAGATAAAAACTGTACAATATGTGCAGTATAATACATGTACATCATTATTTGGAAACCTTGGTAAATATGAGCGGAACCAACTATGAACAAATTGTAGCTTTATAACAATTAATTCTCACACTCACTGAATATATTTTCAATTGTTCCCTATTCCCTACTTCCCTATAAATGTTAGCAGACAACACATTATGGTGAAAATTGAATTCACTGAAGCAAATTATTGACCTGGAGAACACTGACATTTTCAAAATTAAAATGAAAAATATTGCACAATTACTTCTCAAAACTCTGCTAGTAATTTTCATTTTCAAACAATTTTTTAGACTAGAATTATACAATTAATTGCAAAGCATTCCTACAATGTCTAGCAAGCCCAGGTCTGCTTAATAGTAATTATCACTGGTAATTCCAATCGTGTTGTTGCCAAGCTGCTCTTTTTGGTGTAAACAAGTTAAAGATTGATTGCATTAAGTGTTGGCATGGAAACAAGGTTTTGATTACTTTGACTTGACTCTGTTGGTATGGTTACATTGAATGACTGCACATTAGCACAGAAACAGAAGGGCACTATGAAAATCTACAGGCTTTGTACACACATAAGGTCCTTACGGCTCTCAAGATGCACCAAAACATGTCAGCAGAGCTACAATGCAGAATTTAAAAGGCTGCGTTTCTCACTAGTTTAATACAATGTTGTTAAGAATCATCATGGTCACTTAATGCTGGAATACATGCTCTGACATTTTAAAGTGAATGCTAAAAATATTTAAAAGAGATTCTTTTATAGAGTTATTCAGTAATGTAAATAAAGTAAATAACTCCAGAAAATTTGGAGAATCATGTTACATGCAATACAATTTCATAATGATAACGGCAACTGTGTTTTTATTACCGTAAATGTATACTATTGCTGTCATTTTACCATTTTTAACATGTTTTTAAATAAGTGTCAATATATATAATGATATTTGAGTTTTATATTTGTTATGCCAACTATTTGTGTAAACATGAAATATTCAGCCCTGCTGCCCTTCATGTGAAATGTATTGTACATGAATTGCAAATACAAATAAACCATTATTGAATTGAATTGAATTGAACTGAAATAACAAGAAGAATAATCAGTTATGTTATCAACAAATTCTAGATGCATTGGTATGCTTTGACTCCATCACGTCTATCACTTCCACCTTGCACATCAAATGGGAGCAACAGGAACATTTTCCTCATTCTCATGTTTCTACATCCAGGAGGAGAAAACACTGAAAGAGGGGCCTCATCATCAACTCCATCTCGTTGAGGTTTATTTCCATCTCTGAGCGGCCCGCACGCCACGGGGCATGCGCACTAGCAGGTGGGCTTACGTTGCACTGACGCAACTGCCACCCTTCTTCCCTGCATCTCTAGCAAGAGAAGCAGCATCATCATCAGTGAGATGCATGTTGTGAGAGAAGAAGCCATGGGATGACTCATAGAGAGCGAGATGGGGCACAGGTTAGGGGGAAATCAAACATCACCAGAAGGGTTTTCTTATTTTTTTTAGGTGCGTCATATGATGATCATTCTCTGAACTGATTGTCGTCATTTTCTCGCACGTTAGACTGAAAATAATTTGTATGAGATATCGGTACATGTGTCAAATCACAGGATAACACAAAAATAAATTATCTATCCATTATCATAATACAAAAACAGGAACTTTAGAGAATCATGATCATGTAATTCAATTCAAAAAGTCATCTCTGGATACTTGTACATGTATGCTCTTCAATGTCATTAACAATGGCTTCTCTCATGCAGTATGATAATTTGTAATTATGGAGCGAGTCCACTTTACATACAGTGTAGATGTTTATTGTACAATATTTCATTAATTTTCTAAACTTTTAACCATGTCTGTCATCATTCTTACCTAAAAAGAGAAGTTGATTTGTTTTTCTCACTTTAGAACTTCTTATATTTTTGGTAACATCCATTTGTCAATGGCACAAGCTGTTAACATATGAACATGTATGTAATGTATGTATAGCATGATGATGAGACTAGAATCTGGCAATAATAAATGATTAAAATCATTGGCCAATCCCATGACCGACCTGCCTGCTATCAATTTCTGCAGAGCCTCATCTGATGAATACATAATGAATCCCAATATGTTACCTTGGTAACGATAATCACCCTATGGATCAGACCTGCATCACTAAGAATATTCTACGTTATAAAAAAAAAAAAAAAAAAAATATCTGTTTGCCCGGATGTATGACATTTGCTCCTGCGACAATTTCTCCGGTCTAACTTTGCCATGTTAATCGTAAACCTCAACCTAAACCTAACCCTAACTCTAACCCTAACCCTAATCCTAATCTTCACACTGCCCTGACCAAAAAAACAAATCATGACACCTCGACCTTAACCTTTGACCTTTCGAGATATGGACTGTGGAGCAAATGTCACAGGAGCAAATGTCGGCACCCCATTTGCCCTTCTAAATGAAAATGAAAATATAACAACATAAACATCAACATTGTACCCAAATGTAAATGTATGTGTTCAGGTTAAAATTTGCATATTATCCATTATATTCATTCATTGTGCTCACGTGATCATTTCCAGGATGTTGATGAAAGTGTGTATATACATTTAATGATGAATACAAATTATACCTTTCAAAATTTTTAAAATAATTTTACAGACCTTTTTATGGTATACATTATTATACCATACCATTAAAAAATCTCTTTCTCACAGGAAAAAAAAAATCAAATCAAGTTAAATAATTGGGGCTTACTTTATCTTTTTTGAAGATCCTTTTTAAAATAAAGGAGAATATGTGTCTATGTGCAAGTAGTAGCAAAAAAAAATAAAAAACACACAAACCTGATGGCCTATATTGTCACTTATATAGCAATATAGATAATCTTTCCATAACAATTTAATATAATGTATGCTTTTAACTTTGTTCTTAGCATACATCACATCAATGCAAAGATTACCTTCTTTGTCTCTATATGGGCTATGCACATGAATGAACTTCACCATGTGCGCTGATCAGAGAGAATGAAAAGATTTTTACCCTTCATTTACTATGTAGTGTAGCTATTAGAATATTTCCTATAGAAAGGGGAGTGACAGAGCAGTATATGTATTACACTGATGTACAGATTCTCTACTCAACCATGACATGGAATGCATAGAATGCAATCCGAGTTGCACAGTGCATTCTGCCTGTTTAGAGAGGAGGTGTGTTTACAATGTCTGTTTTTTAGGCATTGACGGCCAATGCCTAATTCTCTCTAATCACAGATTAGACATATCTGACAGTACTTGTGATAGTTTATCCCCCTAAATTAGGCCTAGTGGAATAAGTGCTTGCAATTACATGCTCAATACCATGTAAGTTTGTATCCTTGTGTGCACCTATAGGTCAATCAATAACCAGATTCACTGCTGTTATTATTAATCAAAATGCATAACTGTGGTTTGATGTAACATTTATGCATGGACCTGATATTCATGTGTGCATAGCCTTACTGTAGAACACAGTACCACACATCATATGCCTGCATCAAGTTTAGTTATACCGATAGTATGATTTACTCCTAAACCTCAAGCTTTCAATTAGGGGCATCACCTTTGGGATGATAAGAAAGTTCCCACTAAAAAAAATGTTCAACTTTTAATTTTTTTTTTAATATAGGAAATAAAAAAAAGTAGATTTTTTTTTTGAATGCTGTCAGTAAACTCGACAACAAGAGAACACATCTTATTTTTTGCCTCTTTGAAAAAAAATTTCCATATAATCTACACATGTACATATGCATAAATTATCAGGGGCTTCACATGTAAGATTTGAAAATATATATACACTCTATATATCATATTGCACTACTGATTTCCACCAAATCCTACTGACAATTTTAGAAAATAAGCAAAAAAATATCTAAAATATAAAAAAAGATGAGCCTAAACATTGATTCAATCATCTTTTGAATAAAGTATGCATTTCTCCCATGTTAAATCCATGTACTCAACAATTGCGTTTGCTAATTTTATGAATACTTCTTGAACAAAAGTTTCTCTTGACAACTCAAAGTTTGCTTAGAGGCTTGCCCGACATAGCAACAACTAATGTATGCAAAATGGATTCCATCCATAGAGATGACATTATGCATAGCAGGTGGTAACTAATGATTCTGGAGTTGGTAACTACTAGTAAGGATTCTGGAGAGAAACATGCATAAATTGAAATACATACATTAGCAAACCGTATACTGCCTGCCTGATGCATTTCTCGCGCAACACACACACACTAACTTCTGGCTGAAGTACACTTTAGGATCGCTTTCGGTTTCACACTGCACATTAGAGCGGTCTAACTAAGAACCGTTCCTCAAGACCACCTCCCGAGGTGGTCTTCTGGGGCGCTCCAGAAGAACGCTTCCTGGACCACTTTAGCATTCACACTCACCTCAGAACCGCTCCTGACAAACGGGTCTTAGTTAGACCGCTCTAACGAAGTGAGTGTGAAAGGGGTCTTGTTTACTCTACGACGAATAGCAAATCAGCCATACTACTTACCAAAATATAATTAACAAAAAAAATCACATTACTGTCATACGATTCCATGTCTAAATGGCTCAAACGGACTTTCAGATCCTTGAGAAAAGAGTTCCATGAAAAACCTTGAGGTGTATCATTCTGTTCTTGTTTTCTGATGAAAAGTACTGTATATACAATATATGAACTTGCCTTTTACCTTTATTGCTCAACATCTTAACGAACGGTAATTCACTTGCGCAATCTCTGTGTGAATGACACATGAAGCACAGACATTTCCTTCCATGGTGTTTTTCCCCCCAATATTATACATTATGTGCAAACTGCAATGTACATTGTTTTGTCTGAAAGTAAAAAAAAAAAACAGTTCTTGGATCCTTGCAGGGAAGTCTTTTAAGGATTTCCTTCTGCTCCCTAATTTCCCATGGCAGACATAATGCTTTTTTCCTGTACTGAAGAAAAGCTGGCATTATAAATTCAAAAGAAATGTGCAATGAACAAGTAGGGAAGTATGAAAACTACAGTATAATGTCATATAACAGAGGGAGAAATGTACTTTAACCCTTTCAGGACATGAATTATCTAAGGGCTAAATTGATCACATTTTGTTCTTCAAATTGGCAACAATATTTTCTTTTAATGCTACATGGTTCAAATAAGGTGTAGCGTCTTTGAAAACAACATGTACATGGTTTGATTTCAGATTTTTCTGTGAGTTTTCCTACATTTCTTTCCTCAAACCTCAAATAATGGATTGAAAAAATACACGAGGCACAGGGATACCACCCATCTTTAGGGATTTTGCTGAAAATGTGAACCCATGTTTAGGGATTTTTTTATTTATTTATTTTTTATTTTTTTATTTTTATTTTTTATTTTTATTTTGTTTTATTTTTTTTTTTGGGGGGGGGGGTAGAAACTGGGCCCATGTTTAGGGATTTCTTGTGAAAAAGCGACAGATTTGGGCGGCACATCCCCGTATAGGGTATATATAGAAGTACCCCCCCCGGGGAAAATGACTGCTCTGTATTAGATGCTAAAAGTAACCCTCAATGTGATTTAAAATCTAACACAGTCCTTATAAGTCATTGTTCCTTTTGTCACATAATTAAATGCCACTCTAAACATATTGCAAGCAAATAAGCTGAATAGAAGAATGCATGAAGCTTCACTTTAGAGGCCTAATAAAAAATGAAGTCTACTTGTTCCACAGGTTTTGTATACATGTAGATGCTAAACTGACAAGCAGGGTCAAGGAGCATAACGATAAATTTGTGGAGATGTTAATGTTAACACTCAAGGCATGGACTCTGGAACCAGAGAAACTAATAAAATATGAATGAAATGGAAAGCTAATAAAAATGGGGCACCACTAATCCACACATGTATGCCACAGCGCTCTGCACATGTGCCTGATATACAGGCACACATATATGTTGGCTTTCAGTCTAGGTCATGTCAGGGGCATTGTTAACTAAATACTTGCGCTACATGTATGATATCACTTACTTTATTTTTACTATTGTGGCCTTGAGATACATTTTTAATCTTTATGTCATATCATAATTCTAATTTTTCTATTTGTCATTTGTAAACTTTTAAAGGTAAAGGCTATGATTTCTAGAAGGTTCCAGCTACACCTTTATTTGTGGAAAAGAAAACATCTTTCTTTATCTGTGCAGTCAAGTACAACTGTTTCTCATCACCTACTGACAAAAACGGTTGTCGTTTGGAAAATAACCTGCTGCATGTACTTGACTGTGTAGTGAACATGGAAGGTGAAAACAGTTGCTTTCAATGTACAATGGCAGTAAAGTATCTGGACATAAAACATGTATTATAAATTCAGGGTTTGCTTTGACAGCTTTCATTGAGTATGGATATTGATTGGGTGAAAGACTGAATACCCCTGTGGTAGGTTCAGTGCCTCACGGCTATTATCTCAGTCGCCACAATACGAGAGCATGTTGGCACCATATGACACTGTTTACTGAGGTCGCTCAAATCAATACCAATATCTTCTGATTTCATTATCCCTCTTCATAGCATCCTCAACTTTGAGATCATCCGACACTTTATTAGATTTTGAGCTCTAGAAAGCAGCTCCTTTAGAGTTTAGTAGGTTAAAACATTCCTTGTGTTTCAAGATCTATCATCTATCAATTTAATGGCTAAACATGAAGTTGAAATCCTTTTCCATAAGTGATTTTAAGGAATTTATCACGATTAAACATTAACATGGCATATGAACTTGAGATTAAATGTAAGGGCGGTTTCGAGCTCTGTGGAATAAAGAGATTTCTAATGTCTGATCCATTTTTCATTTCTATTTTTCATTTCCATGTTGTGCCAACTGCAGTGACGCAGGATCTTCATTTCAGATATCAACAGAAATTATGTATTCAGCATGGTTGCACAACAGGCGGTGAAATACGTTCAACAAAGTATGCTCCCTGGCCTTCCCCTTTTCCCTTTCACTCACTCTCTCTCCTCTTTCTCTCAATCATAATGATTATTTAAATATGAAGTATCATACTGTGCATATAAGTACACATGATTTTTGTTCTAAGTAATGATTCCACTTCTTTGTGGCATATTTGAATTAATATTTCAATTAACCTCTTGAGTCAATTCCCATTATAAATTTTCTGTTTATCAAATACAATTCTTTTTTTGGAAGAAAGTACAAATGGTGCAAGGAAGCAACCTCTTGATAGGGACTCACCTTAGCCTCACCCAGACCAAGCTCAAGACTCTCAAGGGACTTCTCGATGATATCAGTCTTCTCCTCCACCAGGTTGGAGTCACCTGGTTGGTCTTTCTTGAGCATCTTGAGGCTCTGGTAGAGGCTGTTGAGGATATCATTGTGTTCATTCTTCAGCTGCTCCAGACCCTTGATCACCTCCCTGGTGCCTGTGATGATCTGCTCCTGGGACAGGTTCTGTTGAACTCCGCTGCTGTTGTTAGGGGTGGATGGCTTGGAACCAGACATGGTGATGCAGATGTTGGTGTAGGAAAGGTCTGGATCAGGAGAAGGGTTGGGGAAGGGGAGGTGGGGGTAATGCCCCAACTAATTTGCTGCGGTACACCCGTTTGTTGGTGATTGGTAGCTCGAAATTGCTGAGATGAGGATGCAGAGGAACAGTCTCACACTAGCCAAACGTGTACCCTGGATTTTCTATTAAAAAAATGGAAAAGTAATGAGAGGCAGAAAAGAGAGAGAAATGTCAAACCTGATGGAAATACAGCAAATGCAGTTTACAAATATAATTCATACAATCTTTTTCAAATCTTTGAAATAGACAATTATGAGCACATGTACTTATAGTTATATATATGTAAAATTACGCCTATATCCTTTAAATATGTATTTCTATATACATAAATTTGCAATATACACATGTATTTCTATCTACATAAATTTGCTTTTATGTAGATTATGTATCACCCTTCCCTGCATTTACCCAAGTCCGAGATATACAGTAATGCCTGTGAACATGTATATGTGAGGGTTATGAGTGTGTATATTACACACTCACAGAAGCCCTCAACAACCTGTCAACATGGCCATCAAACAATGAACAAATATAGCATATGGCAGAGCGTGGTCAAAGATTAGTGCAATCAACATGCTCTATGATGATCCATTATCTTATTAGAGATTTAATCTATTCTAGCTTGGATACAAGGTCAGACAAGTGCACTAAAAGCATTGCAATGCACCAGATAATACTCTACATAATGGTTATCCAGTAAGAGTAATCTTCTGGTCTTCATTTCATTAAATTAATGGTATGGTAGAGATGACAAGAAGCAAAACAACATGTAAAATATGCGTTTCATGCTTATGCCTACAGTCATTTATAATATTTGCATTTGCTACAAGAACAAAAAAAAACATTACCTAGGAAGACATCTTCAAACACAATCTGCATGGAGATAATATTTCACAAAAGTGACATGCTCTACATCAGCAATAACAACTGTAAACATCAAGAACCTGGAGGCATAATCTCAAAAGCTCTCTCTGAATCAAAACTCCCAGGACAGCCTTCCATACATGTATCAAAAGATGAAATGTGAGACTTGGAGGATAACATGCTATCCTCTGTTGATATTAATGCTCCATTACCTGAATGTCAATGGTATGTAAAACCTTACATATCCAGGTAAACCTTACATTTCCTAGTAAACCTTACTTTTCCTTTTAGTTTTAGACAAGTTTAGATTAGCAGATTTACAAGGATTCATGTTCTCTGCTCAGCAGAAAAAAAAAAAATGATCATGTAATGCATTATACATGTACAACATGACCAATACTAATGAGAATATTTGCAATCGTTAAATATTAAAAAAGAATACTTTTGCCAGTTGTACTTTGAAAATTCATGTTTATAGGGGGAAAGAGAATAAGCAGGGGAAAAGCATCCTTTAGTACATTTGAAGAATCAAGAAATAAACATGTGCAAAGCAAAAATAATAATCACAGTATTACAATAGGTCAAATCTATCCTTTCCTCAAGTTTTAATGTTTGAACATAAATTTTGAGAATGTATCTCAACTTTTGGGGAAGATACAGTGATAACCAAACTTTTAAATTATGTCAACAAAATTTTAAATTTTAAACTGTGAAATATTACACCAATCCTTTCAGCCAAAACAATTGCTCTTTATCTGTAAATATCCAAATGTGAGTACAGTCTTCAGATGGGGATACCCAATCCTTGGCCAAACAACCTCTTTCTCATAGGTAATAGAGGGGAAGACTAATGAATATGGATCCCCCGTCACTACTAACAAGAATCTAAGTTCCTGCATTATTCATTCTGATCAATCAATGGCTGCAGCATCTCCCGACGGCTCTGGTAACCTCATCCACTCCCATGACCCATCAGGTATAATACGATGTACCTTGGGGTGATGGTATGAAGTAGTGAGATGGTTAACGATAAACTCTGCATCATGCTACAAGTGATTACTATTCATCAGTTTGGGATCAATTTACAATTCTGATTCTTTGACCTCTAAACTTGCAAAAGGACTGAAGAAACCAAACTTTATCTCAATCAGGTATGCACTTTATTCATAGTCAACAGAAGAATTGGCAAGACCCATGTTGTGACTCACAGAATGCACCTTTGCTTTACAGTGTGAGGAAAAAATGTGACTTTTGCAAAGTCACACCAAAAATTCACCACACAAGCAGTTGACGTGTACCACTATGAAACCTGTCTGATAGATCCATCTACACTGTCATCCTGGTCACCCCTCCCACCCCCCCCCTCCCCCCCCCCCCCCCCCCCCCCCATCAAAGTAGAGCAGTTGAACTTTAGGTTCCATCTTTAAAGTATGCCTCAAAATATACATAAAACATGTCACTGACTTGAGTATTTAAAAAAATACTTATAAATTACTTACCATCTACTCCCGTAAGTCCACTTAATTTCCAATTGCTCAATCACATATATATATCTTACTTGGGTATCATTTGCATCGCTCTTTGTCACATAATGAAATACTGGTATTTAATCTATTGAACAAGCCACAACACAATCCTATGAAGTAGATTTTACATCTTGTAGGTTCTCTACAGTAGCAACATATCCATGTTCATCCATGAGCTGAGGGGTGCTAAATATCTCAACTTGTGCACTATGAGTGTGATGAGAATAAGTGATGCTTTCCCACCCACCATCTACTCTCCTACTACTACTCTTCCTAGAACAACGCTTGCTCGCTCTCGCACCGAGTGTGCATTAATTGTGTGTGCATGAATTAGATGTATGTGTGGGGATATGATTCTCTGCTGCACCGTGCAAGCTTGGTGTTGTGTGTGTTTATGTGTACGTCTGGAGTGTGAGAGGGAATGTGTGTGTGTGTCAATGCTGTCATGAAATCAACCTCTGCGCTCTGCATGCGGAATCAGAGTGCCTCTTTCCGATTCTGAATTTCCAATGACCTGCCTCTGCTCCAGGAGCAAGCAATGTGTGAGAAGTGAGGAGAGGCATCCAACTCTTCCAGCTCTTCATGAATATTTATCATCTCCATCGTACTTCTCATGCTTCAGCTTTGCCTGGACTTATCAGGATTTCACAAGTACGATATCCATGGAAACCTCACTATATCCTTTTTTAAGTCAATATCACATTAAAAAAATGAAATTGGTACAGGCTTACATTTTACTGCTTATCTTGATCTCTCTACAGTCTGGAACCCTCTCGCCCACTCCTTGTTTCTCTAAATTATGAAAGCATTGAGGTACAGTATTCATGAAACTTCAATTCATGCATCCAAACGCTAAACTCTAAAACTTGAAACTCTATCCATGAAGCCTAAAGAAACGACATCAATACAAGTCATCCCTTCTCAAATTTCTTATAAATACATGTTTCCAAAGTGGTCACTGATATGGTAAAGGGCAAACATTCCCCCCCCCCTCTCCCTTTTTTACCTTTTATACTTTTCCTCTTTCTTTTTTTGCATCTAGTTTTTAACAGACTAATAAGTATTCTTCAATTTAAAAGCTGTATGTTTCAATGAATTAAGTTTAATCAACTTAGAATAGAATCTTACAAGCAAATTGTAGGTTCAGAAAAAATTTATTCATGAAATATTCATAACTAAGCGAATCGGCCTTACATGTATAACAATATATTTATCAGTGGCCAATTTTTTATGGCAAACTATTTAGTTTGCTCAATTCTAGAAAGCTATTCATCGGAACTAAAATATTTGTATTGTATTGTATTGATGTCTTTATTCTTCATTGTATACCAGTGTGCAACCTACTTAAAGAGCTACAATATACCCTGTATAAAATAACAGTACATAAATAATCAATAAATAGAATAAAGTTCCATGTGTTCTACCCTCTTATAGTTATTTAAGAAAATTTAAAAACAAATTTCACCCCTTCAACCAGGAGGTCCCAGGTTCGAAACAAAGATTATGTCCTCCTGGTTGCTTACTTTCAAGCATACACATGAAATCTTGGCAGTCAGGTAAAATAAACCCTCACCATTGACATGTATGCCTCAAAGTCCCCCCCCCCCCCCCCCCCCCCCCCCCCCCCCTGTTCTTGAGGAATAAAATTGCATCATAATCTCAGTGTATCACATATCAATAGATCAATTAAATGGAAATTACCCTCTCAATAATATATCATAGTTTTTCTCCTAGACTTGTCTAGCAGATGTACATATACCATGTACCTTTCTTGGTCCTCTCTTCTGTGTATAGGCACATCTTGATACATGTATGATCTACCTTCCCAAGCCTCCTTATCACTTTAACAGTTTTCTTCACACCTTCGTCACCCTTCCAGTTATTTCTGCTTTGTCCTCTTTCCAAATTGTAAATCCACCATTCCCACCTCTCTTTATTGTTTTGACTTGATATTATACTGACATAGCACCACTAAGCAAGCTAAATGAACATATTCTGTCATCATCTTTTTGCTTTTGAGAAACCATTTACTAGAGTACAACAACAAAAAAAATATGCAAACAAATAACTAAATGGGATTTTAGAAGGAGAACTCATTGAGATACCTGTGTATGTTGAATACAAGTAATACATTAAATTTCTGAACACTCTGACCTTGTTTGTTTTCATTTTTTGTGTGTGTTAGTGCAGTGCATTTCAAATATTGTTTGAAGCATATTGCCCAAGGATAATTAGGATCACTCCACCATGTACAGTGTACATCTGTGAAATAGTATGTTTCTGTAGAAAAAAATGATGTACTGAATATTGATTAGTGCATCCAAGGTAGTTTAGTCTAGACCATACTGTGCACATGCATTTTTTTCTATATTTCATAAATCATTGTTTTTCAATTCAATTCTCATTTATTTCATTTTCAATTAAAAAGTACATTCGAAACAAATACAAAATAAGTCATAAACGAAATTAGAAAATGAAATGGGGAACTACATAAATAAAGCCCTTGGGCCTTGTACAAGCATAGTTCCCTAAAAATATTGCGAAAATGATATATACAACAAATAGAAAAAGATAAAACTAAAACTAAAAATATAACACAAATATAGACAACAAAGAAAAATAGGAACAGAAAAATAACTATACATATTTAAGAGAAAGAAAAAGCTTCAACTTTTTTTTGAAAGAAGTGATTGTATTGCAATTAGAAATACATTTGGGAATTGAGTTCCAAATTACAGGGAAATTATGTCGTACTGATTTCATTGCATTATTTGTTTTTACTGGCCATAAGTGAAAAGAATCCTTAAAACGGGTATCATGATTATGTATCTGGTAATTAAGAGTGAACATTTGAGAAATATTAGAGGGTAATTTATTTTTAAAGTAAAAGAAACCAAGGAGAGCAAGGGAGTAATAATACAAATCAAAAATATTAAGAGTTTTCAATTTACTGAACAATGGGGCAGAAGGGGCACGATAGGGACATCCCAGGCATATGCGAAGGGCCTTTTTCTGTAATTTAAATAATTTATCTAATTTCGTTCGACTACAATTGCCCCAAACAGCAACACAATAATTAAGGTATGAGAGCATAAATGAATTATATAATAATATTAAAGCAGAAGGCGGAAGCGAATCTTTTAATCTATACAATATACCAATACATTTAGATACCTTTTGAGTGACCTTATTAACATGTGTATCCCAATGCATATTATAATCAATGTATACCCCAAGAAAATTAACACTATTAACCTTATTTATTGGATCATTGTTGATTTTAAGAAGTAAACTATCAAGTGAATCAGTTAGATTAGACTTTCTATGGTAGAACGTAATGTAATTTGTTTTACTAGGATTTATCAACAATCTATTTGATTTGAACCATTTTGTTACTTTATCAATTTCAGTATTGATATTATTTTGTAAATTACGAGTGTTAGGTTGGGTGTAAATTAAAGTGGTATCATCAGCATACATGATATAATCAAATTTGTCAGATGAATGTGAAAGATCATTGATATAAATTAAAAACAATAAAGGACCTAGGATTGAACCTTGTGGTACCCCATGTGTAAGAGAAGAAAAATTGGAAGAATTACTGTTATAAACTACATATTGAGATCTATTACAAAGATAACTTTCAAACCAACTTAGTGGTAAGCCCCTAATCCCATAATGTTCCAATTTTGACAAGAGTATTCTATGATCAACTATATCAAAAGCTTTGGAGAGGTCCATAAAAATGCCAATACAAAATTTATTAGTATGAATTGCTGATAAAACTTTATCTTGTAAATCTATCAAAGCATGTGTAGTTGAATGATTTTTCCTAAACCCATATTGTGAGTGAGTAAGAATATTATTATTTAAACAAAATGAATATAGTCGATTATAAATGCATTTTTCTAACAATTTTGATATGGATGGCAGAATGGAAATGGGCCTATAATTATCGAATTTATGAGGATCATTCTTTTTAAATACAGGGGTTATTTTAGCAATCTTTAGCTTATCTGGGACTATGCCTGTAGAAAGAGAGAGGTTGAATATAAAAATCAAAGGATGTACAATATAAAATATTATTTTTTTCATTAAGTTAGTACTAAGATTATCAAATCCAGCAGAGTTACTGTTGTGTAATGAATTACTAATGTTTATAACTTCATGTTCTGTTATGGGATTAAAGTAAATAGAATTGTTGATAAAACCAGTCAGATAGTCTTTAAAAGAAGTATTATTAGGAGAAGTGGTCATTGAATTAGTTATCTGTCTACAACAGTTTATGAAATGTTGATTAAATTCAGTTACTATATGCTGTGGATCGCAAACATTTCCAGTCTCATTAGTAAAATATTCAGGCAAAGATGTTCTAGGCTTATTTAGTAATGAATTGATAACTGACCAAGTCTGTTTTGTATTATATTTAAATGACTTCAATCTGTTAGAAAAATGTGATTTCTTTGCATGCTTTATCAGATTGTTTAACTTATTTCTATATTTTTTGTATTTTCTTTCATTATCCAAGGTATTGTTTTGGAGAAATTGTTTATAATAACGATTTTTTTTCTTTATGCATCTCAATAAATACTTTGTTAACCATGGTTTTTTCATGCCTCTTTTAGTGAGCTTACTTTTTAACAAAGGAAAATGTTTGTCAAACAACTGAGTAAAACGATTAATAAAAAAGGAATACGCATCATTAGCATTTGTTATATTATAAAGATTGGTCCACTCTTCATGATAAAGATCATATTGAAAATTAAGTATATTGTTATCTGAGTATTTACGAAAAAAACGAATTGAACTTGGTTGATAAGTATTATAATTAGAACTTTTATAGACTAGAAAAATGGGTAAATGATCACTAGCATCAGAACAGAGACTACCTGAGTCAAATTCTGAATCAAGTACATTGGTGAATACATTATCAATAAGGGTAGCAGTGCTTGATGTAATACGAGTTGGGGTTTGTATAATCGGGAATATACCAAGTACAGAATTAAGCCTTAGAAACTCATTAACAGTATCATCATCTTTAAACAAATCAATATTAAAATCTCCAGTGATATAAATATTCCTATGTTCATTACTTAATGTATTAACAGCATTGTTGTAAAATTCAAAAAATATTTCATGATCTGATCCTGGTTTTCTATATATAACACCAACAGTAGACCTCTTGTGGTTTACATCTAAGAAATCAATAAACAAATATTCACATGTTAAATTGGATTCTTGATTATAAACGATATCTGTTCTTACAGTATATAGTATATCTTTTTTCACAAATAGCGCAACACCACCCCCTCGTCCATATATCCTGTTAACATTCAAAAAATTATAACCATCTAGATTGCAATTAACTGAGGTTGTATCACATATCCAAGTTTCAGAAATTGCTATAAAAGAGAAAGAATGATTTATCGTTGACAAGAATTGAGAAATATTTTCAAAGTTTTTCTGTAAACTTCGGGCATTAAAATGGATAAGACTTAAAGATGAATTATGTGAGAACTTTACATTAAACTCTGAAGGTAGATAGTATGAAGATTGGGGAGAATTATATAAATGCAAGTCTGGATCAACATCTTCAAGGGGATTATTCATCGAGTACAGTTTGGGGTAGTGTGGAAGTCATTATTATATATACATTTGCAATAAGGTATGAAGCAATATTGTAGCAGAGGATTGTATAGTTATAACATATCTCAAAAGTATTGTAATTGTTATTCTGTTCACAGAACATCGTCATAATTTACTACAGAATGAACAAATGTAACATAACAATATAAACAAAGTAAAGAGAGAAAGAAAAAAAAAACATATATATACCCTGTGTGTGCACCTAAAGGGATTCGGTAACTTTGTGGAGGCTTGATTTAATAAATTGTTGATCTTTGATATCTGTCTTGTATAATGATGTTCAGAAGGATAAAAAATAGCCAGGCATAGAAAAGTTTTCAAATATATAATGCTATTATTAAGATATATAGAATATACATATATATATAGATATGATATCTATTCCTTTAATATTAACATACATGTTCTTAGACATATACTCACACACTATACACGGTGCTTCAAAATGTAGCAGACACAGCCAGACTGAATGACTGAATACGCACATTTACGAAAGCGTATGGCCATACGCTTTAGTCTAACACTGAGTCTATGGGGGAAAATGAGTCTGGTATTTCCGGTCACTTGCATATGTATACTTTTGTGAAGCACATGATGATTTTGAAGTGCTTTTTTCCCTCTGGGCTTCATTTTTACACCATATTACATACACTGATAGCATGAAAGGCCAGGCGGCTCAGATTTTATCAAGCCTCTACAAAGTTACCAAATCACTTTAACTAATATCACTGGATATAGTACTCTACACAATCAACATCATAGCAGATAGCTCCAAAATATCTGATACCAACCTCCCATTCTGCCTCTCTGTTTAAAGTTATATTTGAGTTCTGGTCAAGCATTTATAATGGGACAGAAACTAATCAAAAGCAATTGGAAAAGTTAGATTACATGTAGTTGTACATAAACACATGTGTCTAGTGTGAGATTTGGGGATTATCGAATTGATAAGAAATTCACTAACTTTCCCCAAAAGGTTCTTGCACTGCACACAGAAATGAGTATATGGGACCAGAGACAAAATTGGCACGACTGTTCGGCCCATACTTTTCAGCTATTTCTTGTCATATTTCTAATATGAGGTATCTGAAGAGCAATCCTTTCTAGGGGACCTTTTTATTATGGTATTCTTCCTAACTGACACGAAAAGAATGAGAAAGCTCGCAAATTATTTTTTCATCTTTCCCAGAACTCAAGATAACCTTTGAATCCATGTATGTTTGTTTTTGTTTGAAGACATCCAAATTTCTTTACTTCTGCATACAAAGACTTTCAAAAATGAACTTTACAAAATAATCTTCACCTCCCTTCCCGTTCTTCAGCTAGCACTAATGGAATTGAATTCAGCTTCAGTAAGACGCGATGCATTCTCAGGCGACATGACTCAAATATCAGCCATGCCTTCAGGCTGCTTTCCAAATTAAATTCAAGCTTTCCAATACTTAGCCCTAGAAAACACAATGCAGCTTTCAGTCAATTCGAGAGTGCACATAATGAATAGGATCTCTGGAGAAATTCCAGCACTTTCTCTTTCATTACCGGTAATCCATTCATGTTCTTCCTTTTAAAAATCTTTTCATCCATCTTCCTTCATTTTTTCCATTCTCTTCATTGTGCAATGCATCTCAGTTGCACTTCTTATTTATCTCTCGCTTTCACTACATTCTGTCCTAAAATTTTGTTTGTAAATTTCCTGTTTTATTATGAAATGAACAGCAAATTCAAAATATCCAAGTTATTCCTTCCAAGTAGTAAGTGCATTTTTAAAAAGTCAGAAATGAATGCAAAATTTTTAAATTTCTATTCTAAGCAAAAATTAACCCTGCAATATGATCTATCAAATGTATAACAAAGAAATGAGACTAAAAGGCATAAACTGCATCATGAAGTCAATCAAAGGTCATTTATTCTTCTTTTTTTTAAAGGTAAAATTCATGATGTAGAATAACTGTACCAAGTTCACACTCAAGACCATACTCAATACTATCAGTGAACATTCTATCCCGTGACCTCCATCAGCATTCCATTTCTATTTGGTATTGTGCAAACTGTGAACGTTGAGTGCCCTTGGTTGAATGAACAAATGGCAACTTCCCACAATGCTATTGTTAATGCATCTTACTCCTCTACCATTGGGAATATTCTTGCACTTCTATAAATACACGTACCCATAGAAGTATTTATACTGAATTCTTTTAAAAGGATGTATTAAAAATGATTGCAGTTGTACAAATCCATTTGTTTCATGTCATGAGGCCTACATGTAGATACTTTGAATAGAAAGTAGGCCTATCTACATGTAAACAGGGAAGTGTTTTGCATCCTGCTGTGACTGGCAATGATGAAAATTCAATAATTCCAGGTAACATTTAAAAAAACAAACTAGAAACTTAAAAAAATCATACGTTTACCTATTATTATCATAATGGGGGGGGGGGGGGGGGGAGGAGGAGGCAAAACACTTTAGTGTATTCTGTTTTGTTTTGTTTGTGTGGGGGGGGGGGATTTGCCTCACCAATTTATTACTTTCTTTCGTTCACTCACAAACAAAAAGTAAAGTGAAAATTTATTTCCTTCCACTAATAGGTAGATTTTCATCCCCTCGTACATGTACATACAATAATCTTGGATATCACCCCAAAATGATATTTTCTGTTGTACAGCCACATGCTACATCCAATTTCAAAAAATTGTATGTACATGTAGATAATAGTTACAGTAGAGCCTTTTTTTTTCATTCTACATTTAAGGGGTAACAAAATAATGAATAGCCTCAATTATCTTCAACGACTTTCCTTTTCCTTAAAGTGTGCTCCAAGAATGGATCTGTATATATTGACGTAATTATGGGTAGGCCTACATGTACTACTGCTTCTTGGTAACAATTTTACTGATTTACTTGTATTCAGCTTATTCTATTTAATTTTCATTCATATGTGCAAATAAACTTGAATTGAATCTTTAACTGTTCAATGAAAATATAATTACAGAAAAACAAAAATGCAGTGCAAACACTAATTCTTTCTTTTGGTTAACCATTTCCATGTCATGTCATTAAAACAGAAAAGGAAAAAATGAAATTAAAAGTGGTGACAGCCCTAGTGTTTGGACATCCCTCAACTAAATGGCTGTTCTTAGGGTTGTCACCAGGGACTTTTTAGTGGTGGAAATTTTATCGCCTGACACCTTGCCACAGGGGTTCAGGGACACAAACTAGTCAGTTTTCAGGGCTTATAAGTTATAGTTAAACAGTAAAAATATCATGTATCTACACAGTACACACTGTACTGTAGCTGCAGCATTAAGCATTGTAACTACTGTACTAGTATTTTGTTTTACTTTGTACATATACCTGCTGTGAGTGCTGTCAGATTACTGGCTTAAACCACAGTTGCATGTTCGTAGGTCAAAATCGTAGTATTTTTTCTTTGTCAGTGGGGAAATTAGTGCTGGGCGGGCGGGTGTGATATTGCATTGAGTGCCGGTCGGAAATTTCGAGTGGTGGAAGGTTCCAACTGGCGCCGACCACCGTAGTGACAACGCTGGCTGTTCTTACACTTTTTATGGGTTTGTTTGATTTAGGCTAGATGCATGACAAACGTTGTATATTTAGTTTTAGGGGATTCTAACGTTACTTCATTTTCATGAGAACAAAAATAGTTGGAAGGTGGAACACAAATTTTTGGTGAATATAATTCAATCTAAATTTGCCAATGGAAATTCTTTCCTTCCTTCTTTCTTTCTTTCTTTCTTTCTTCCTTTCTCTTTCTTCCTTCCTTCCTTCCTTTCTCTCTTTCTTTTAATTTCATTTCAAAGATTACAAGTACATGTAGAATAGAGTACAAGATCTTGACATCTTATACAAAGAAAGCATAATTCTGCAACAATTTGCCCAACTGAGAAAATGATAAGACTTACCTGAATATTACATTTATATATGTTCTGCCTGACTCATTCAAAAATGCCCATTAGAAATATTTTTATACAGTGAACTTTAATAATTTGTGAATCTACAAACATAATATAATAAGTCATACTTGTAACTCCATAGTAGCAGAATTGCCACTTGACATCACTCTGGTTAATATAAGGTTAGAGAAAAGTCAATGCAGACGGCAATAAGCTAGTTGAGACCTCAACATTTAGTATTAATGGAAATTTCGTCAGACATCTCCACCACATCATATAGTTTCGATAATGTTGTATCGCTGACAGCGTGGGCGCCATCGCACGCAGCCGCCATTTTGAATCTGTATTACAAGAGGATCCATAGATGTACATTGGTGCGTTCTCGAAAATTTCTTGACAAATATTTTGGCAATTATTCATTATGTATAGACTGTATAAAAGAATGTTGCAAAGATGCCATAAGTCTCTCTAGGAGGAGATGCTATGGTGAAGAACCTGTCAGTAGCGTCGGCCAACAGGAAAGAGATTTTCCAGGGCATTTTTCAAAACCTGCTAACAGGGCTAACTTAGAAAGGTGAATAAAAAAGCCTGGCTTCATGGGGTGTAGGGCGATAGCCCTTTTTTTTTTTACACCCCAGGAACTCATCCTGGCTGCATGTATGGTCAGGGCTCCTAAAGCTACACAAGTCCTAACGCTATGCACCCCGCAAATACGCGCAATGTGACGCGTTCAATGCGCCAAACTTCTGGCGTGACAGAGCAACAAGATTATCATTCACGTTTGCCAAAAAGAATGAGTAATTTTCCTTTATTTTTGTGATATTATCGCTATTGGAATATCAGGGCGAAATTCACATCAGTCAGCTTCAAAATCAAGATTTGCATTCATTTATAGTCATGGATTGTATTACCTAACAGCATTGTATTACCAAACGTGTACAGATAAGCGCCAAAAATGGCTTTCATACGCATGGGACTACTTGTGTGTCCTCCACATGCTATTTGACACATGCACAGAGAACACGGGACAGAAGATCATAAAATGAGGCAAAAAAAACATAAGTAATACCTTATAACCTGCTCTCTCTCGTCACCCCCAGTCGTCACCCCCAGTCGTCACCCCCAGTCGTCACCCCGTTGGCCCCCGTTGGCCCGAAATCGGGGTAGGTTGTATGTCTTTTCCCCATAGGGGGCAAATGTTCGGTAATACAATACCTTTTTTAAGGAACCAAAACGCTGCGTCGTTGGAAGAGGTTCGCTCGGAAGGGAATATCGCATTAAATCTACATGTATGTCGTCTTTTTCAAATTCCACCACCTTCTTTTTCTGTAGTGTAGGACTTTAAACATTCATTATGCAAGTTTGACAGATTTTATATTTTATTTGCTATGGTTGATTTTCTGAAAAGTGTTCGGTAACAGGATCCACTACCAATCTACGTGTGCGTAGCTTTAGGACCCTTTCATTTTGTTGAACAAAATTTGACATGGGCATCGACATCAACTTGAAAATTGGATGTTATTGACATTCGTCCATCGTAATTTTCTCAGGAATTAAATTTCAGAGTACGTAGAACCAAGATATATAAAAGAAATTCACATAAATCATTGCAAAATGACATTTTAGCTGCTGGAAACAAAGTGCGTAGCTTTACTCCTTTAGGTCCCCCCCCCCCCCCCCCCCCCCATCATACGTACGGGAGACTGCTTTGATTTTGATGTTCCATGTCATATTTTATCCAAAACATCAAACTCATGATGTGGCTACAAGTTAACAGTCACCCCTTGGATTATATGTAATCTATATAATCAAAAGTAGATCTAACAACAATTTGGATCAAACTGTCAGAACAATTTCCCATTTTTGCGTGCTTGCATTTATTAAAATCTATGCATGGCAATCTCTCTCTCTCCCCCCCTTACCATGCTTACTTCCTTAGTTGATCCCTTCACAAAAATCGTGCGTGTATGGCTAGAGTGCCCAAGTCTGTGCAGCGCCCTTGTCTGCGCACACGCGTAAAACAAGTCAAAATATTGAAAAAAGTGTCTTATTTCAGACATTTTCATGCACAGGCCTCAAAACGTTGTCTTTCTCGTCAAAACTCCCGAACTGCGTGTAAAATGAATGGGTGCGCAGACATGGGCACCATTGTTTTTTCAATGTCAAAATGACACGGCCACCATTTCATGTTAAAATGGCATAGTTCTTGCTCTAATTTTGATGAGATTTTTTGCACACTTACTCTTTAGAATATCAGAAATAATATGAAATTAAGCATTAGTGGAATATTAAAGAAATTCTTGATAAATTTTAGGCAAATCTTAGGTGCGCAGACATAGGGCTCCCCATCATATATCTACCGGTACGAATTAAGCAGAGGCGTTCACAAAAGGTCCGATGCCTGAGCCTTTAACAGAATGAAATTTTAAAACCATGGCTTCATGTTTCCATCATATTAAATAATTTCCTTTATTATACTTACTCTCTAGACTGTTCTCTTTCATTGGGTCATCATGCATCGTCTCAAAGTAATGAAATAATGAAGATATTTTATATTTTGGGTCACTAAAACATCGACATCTGTCTCCGATTCCCAATATTGGCTACGTACATCGTGTGATATATTTAGCCATGTACATGTACGTACGTACGTGAATAACATTATGAATGGGTGTGTGCGTTGCCCAATCACGTCAAGAGAGGTTGCTATTACACATCTTTTTATGGGGAACGATCAGAGGCCGAAAAGAAAAGAAGAAGAAAAAAAAAAGGTTCTGGCCACAAATTAAAGATGGATCCAAGGGCGAAGGGGCCGTACTCCCGAACCCTTAGAAAACATAATCCTGTCGGGAATGAAATTGCTCCTAACTTTATTGGCTTTGGGGGGAAATATGACAGGCAGCTTTTCAGTACCGGGGGGGGGGGGGGGGGGGGTAGAAACAGAAGTCACGTCGCAACACATGTGGTGATGATGGTATATTAATAATAGTGATATAGTGATGCTGATGAACTTAGGTTTAAAAATATGTGCATATGGCCTGCTATATACAGTCACAGGGGGCTGATGTCTTTGTCCGAATGTCAGCTTTCCAGCTTCTAAATTTTGCAAGTGAGCAAACATTTTTACATTATATTACATGTATACTGAAATTTCTTTTTTTTTCATGAAAATATACTATATTATATAGGATGCATCTTGAATGTGGATGTTCTAGAAGACAAATAATGAATGCAAAAATCGATGCAAGTTAGCTCTCTTGGATGAATCAGCATCAGCCACTATTTCCACCGAGTCAGTTTGCCCTAGTACGAAGTTAGCCAAATCCATGGCCCTGCCATCCCCCCCCCCCCCCCCCCCCCCACCCTCCCCGATGCAAGTGCCCCCTAAATGGCTGGACTCATACTGCCCGGCATGTGAGATAAAGGCTTACCATGGCCTTTGTTATTGGCGTAATGGAAGTTTAGGGAGGATTAATCTGTGCTTCTTACTCCTCATTTGTTAGTTATTTGGTATTAGAACTGGGTAAGACAACAAATTATTGGAGTTTTAGTGTTAACTTAGGAGTTACTGATGTATAATGTGTCCTATAATTTTTTCTCTCTTTTACAGTGATTAGTTGTTACACATGTGCTTAGGTTTCAGAGGCCCAGAGGACTCTCTTTATACAAAAATTTGCTTCTCTCCAGTCATTCTTTCAGTCCGTAATTTCCAACCCCCCCCCCCCCCCCACCATCCCAATATATTGCTCTCATACGCCTGACATAGTCATATCATTGTCCTCATCTACACTCTTGTCACTACCGCAGAATTGGAAATTTTCACGCATTTCATGTGGAATGAAAATGGCGCTACAATCAAAATATGTGAATATTTTTGTTAAAGTAATGTTTTGCCCATGAGCCTAGCATGTCAGCGAAATTAAAGGGCAATCCAACCTTGGAAATAAGATGATTTGTATGAAAGCAGAAAAATAAGAAAAACAGGATGGTGAAAGTTTGAAAGAAATCGGACAAGGAATAAGAAAGTTATGGATGTTTGAAAAATGAGATCACTACATCTATGTAAATCTCAAATTGGCAATTTGGTGATTCAAATGTGACATGTTTGTGGACAACTCTCCCATTTGTCGTACACAAAAATATCACTAATTTGCGGTTTTCTTCGAGGCGCTTTTACCCTCGGGGCAGTACTCAAAATATATTGGAGATAGGGTATTGTTATAGGTCCTCATGAAAGAAAGAGATCCTACTGAGTAATACATTTTGAAAAAAGTGACATTTTAGTCATTTTGTGTGTTGGAGTGAATGGGGGAGTTGTCCACAGCTACATCACAGTGACATTACCTATTCGGCCAATTTGAAATTCCCATATGTATAGTGATTACAACTTTCAAAAATTCATAACTTTCTTATTGCTTGTCCAATTTCGTTCAAACTTTCACCAATCTGCTTCTCTGATTTTTCTTTTTTCTTTCAGAGCAACTTGCTATTAAGGTTGGATTTCCCTTTAAAAGTACATTGAAATTCACTTTACTCAAAAAATGCAAAAATTTCCACTTTTACAGGGCTAGTATTTGATTCATGCAAACATGCATTATCACTAAGGCCCATTCAAGTTTCAACATCAAAATTACTCACACCAAGTTAGTCATACTTGTCTTAGATAGAGCTTATACCCCGCATCGGATTTAAGGTGTTAGTAGAATGTATTGTACAACAACATTTTCAAATAACAGTAATCATTCAATGAACAGGAAGAAAAATATGAGGCATGTCTGACAACAGAGATATATATGACACAAATCTTCTGCAGTTTAATACACATGAGTAGCATGCAGTAACAATACTCATGAACAAAACATTCTTGGCTTGTATTTCACAGTGATACAAGGTTTGCACAAAATATAACAAATTTGGAATATCTCTCCTTCCAGGCTCACAACTTTGGAAAGTGCCCTCATGCAGTTCATCAAAAATGTCCCAGCTTTATAGTCTTTGAGTAACAGTAACACATTTATCAAATGGTATCGTATTAAGTGTATTACTGATACATGTATTAATAAGGTATACAAGAGTACAGAGTAGCTCTATATAGCTGCAGTTACACATTACCATTACATTTCCTGTGCTCACATAAAAAATTGGCAAACTTGTATAAGCTGTAGCACTGTCAGTATGCCTCACAAAGAAGCTCATAAAAGCATGAATTTCAGTTTAAGCACTTGAACATGGAATATATGAATAAAGAAAGGAGTAACTTCATTTTTAAAGAAACACTCAATGCACCGACAACTATAAAACTACTTCACTGATGTTCCATATAAACTGACATGACTTAAAGCTCAAGTGCAGTTTTGACAGCAAAAAGGAAACGTGTTGAATATAGTCTCATGTTGTTCTCATTGTATAAAAAGATATACGTACAAGATCATTTAGTATTCCATCCACGATTTCTGGTTAATTTCAGTGTAAATATCTGTGAGGAATGCTAAATAAAGGCTCTACACTAGGACCCTTCCACCCTGACAGCTGCTTGCACAACAATGTCAGTGCTTCGCATGGAGATAGTGTGTGTATAGACACGTACAGTCCCCTCTTAGATTTTACACGTGTGTAAGTTGTAGGAGTTTTGATCCCTGTCCCGGTTTATCTAAATCATCTTTCACCTCTTTGGCTCTTGTTTAATAGAAAATTTAACTTGACAAAAAATCTTCACAGAAGCCTAGTTTTGCTAATATCTCCCTATTTATCATCTAAAATCAAAGGAATCTGACGAAAAGTTTTCGAGGGCTTACCAAAACTGCACATTACCTTTAATATATTACTGATATTACTGCATTTAAAAAAAAAATTTTTTCAATCTCATTAATTCAATATTCAGGGCAGAAGTGATCATAATCACATTTCATCAAACACACTTTATTTTGCTGCAATCAGTAAGCAAGCATTTTCAAAAATCAAACAAAGACCTTAAAAAGGAACTGAATGAGTATTTAAACCGATTGCTACAATGTCAATTTTTTACTTTAAAATGCCATACCATTCAACTTTTTTTAATGGTACCATACATATAACAATACATTGAAAGAACATCCAAGCATTACCTCATATATTTACTGAAGATGCATTGATACAGTTGATGTCAATATGAATTTTATCTTATCTACCATAAAGGGGTAATAAATGCTTTAGCATGAAATAGCATGTTACACATCCATGTTTTTTTTTTGGTTTGGTTGTATATCATACTGATTGCATTGTGCAACCTACATCTAAAATCAAAGTCCATCATATAATACCTAAAGATAACAGGTCTACAATAGCACAATATGTCATTTTTTTTCAGTAAAAGCCTGAAGGATACAATACGTTAATAATAAACTTGTGAGAGACAGTAAGTTAGTGTGGAAGTCTAAACTAAGGACAGTATTTAGATGTCATCAATGTCGATGTCGTCTTCTTCCTTTTCAGCAGGAGTAGCTGGTTGCGCAGCAGAGACTTTGTTGGGTTCAGCACTTTCCACTTTGAGGCCCGCCCCTCCTCGGTTACTGAAAGCAACCTGTACAAACATAACAAAACATTTTCAAATTAAGGTGTTTCAAAGGAAATACACACAATATAAATGACTAAGGTAGCTTAGTGAAACATAGTGGCACGAAAAGACGTCTCCGGAGCGCAAAATGCATATTGTTGAAAATCATAATTTCATTGCATTATGGTAGAAACATATTACTGAGCCGAAGAGTGGTTAAAAATATCTCTACTACCTTGATAAGGTTTAATATAACCAAAATTCTCATTACATATGCCAAAATACAACTTTTTAGTCACCACTCTCATCAACAAATTCGCTGTTTAGTGTTCCGGACGCGTCTTTTTCGTTGCCACTCCGTTTCGCTAAGGTACCTAATATGTATCCCTATATACATGTTAACCAAAATAAAATGCAAAATAAAAGAAAACATATGAGGTATGCTATTATCTTTGCAAAGAATGAAGAAATAAGAGAGTCTTACAACATGTTTAATAACACACTCGATTGCTAGTAACTCCTGTACATAATTTATACCAGATTTGCAAGCACATACTCCATAGTCTTTGATTTGATAGATACTTGTTGACTAAACACAGAGGAACTGAAAAGGAAAAAAAAAATGCTTGAGCACTATTACTGGGCCCTTCTGTTCACTTACTACCTTTAGTTCTCCCTCTTTTTCTATCAACAAATTACTTACAGAGAATAAATGCTTTGCATGCCACATTTTAGCTAAAGGACATGCATGTTTTTGTGTGTACTGTATACAACACATCGCCAGTCCGCTCATTTACATAACTTCCAACACAATGGCTCCGCCATTTAGTACATTTTGACCATTAAATCTGTTTTTATTCCCCAAAGATCCAAAACAAGACACATTTACAAGTCAGAGTTAACGGGCATCCCACTGAAAGAAAGGCATGAACAATTTTGAAACACATTTTAACAGGATGTCTGAGTAACTTGAACTTGTAATGATTCCTTGCAAAAAGGCCTGTGATTGCCAGGATAAGATACGAACCACAACTTCATCCTCACTGGACTCCTCTTCTTCAGCCTCCTTGAGCCACTTGACGAATGGAGCTGCCTTCTCATGGATCTGTTGCATCATCTCCTTCGACACATACTTCTTGGATGGCTACAACAAGAAATCATCAAATCAGAGTGTAACTATGTTTATTCAACTGTCAATTTCAATTTCCAGGTACAAAGAACATTTAAGTAAACTACCTATCAAAGAATACAAATGAATGAAGAACAGGAGAGAAGAATAAGAGAGAAGAAATACCACCATGAGTGTAAGAGGAAAGCTAAAAGAATGCTAGTTTTTTGTTTAATCTCAGGCAATGTTTTTATTGTCAGAACATGAAGGATGGTGAAAATGCTTTATCATGCCATTTTCTATTTTTCTTTAAATTATCTGAGATTAAAAATTACTACAGTTCTTGTCATATCAATAGATTCAAGCATTTTTGTCTCAAAGTATAAAAACAAAGAGTAATAAAAACTTTGCTCATGAGGAGCTAATCAAAAATTAGTTCCCATAAGAAATGTACAGTATGCAGACAAATTTGAAATGAATATTGTTCCATACCTGCAAAATGCACCCAAATAACGCAATTTTGACTAGGAGAAGTTGTTGCAATCATGCTACTCTGCCTATGAATAGGTATCTTTAGACAAAATATCAAATTTTACTTGTAAAAAAAATATTTTTGAAAGGTTAGGGCAGCATACCTTGGCAGCCCAGCCGAGGATGACCTCTTCATCCACCAGGTCAAGGTCATAGAGTGTCTTGAGGATGACTGGTACCTTGGGGACGAGACTCTTGGCATGTAGAGCTATCAGCTGCTCAATACCACCGAGGAAGTACTTCTGACCTTTAGGATTCTCATTTAGGAACTGAGTTAAAGGCATAGATAATAGTAAACAAAGCATTTGTAGTGCGCTGTTGATCCAGTAACTATTCTAAGTGTAGATGTTATTATATTAGTAATCACAACCAGTAACATTTGCAATTGCAACCAGTAACAACATATTGCAATTGCAACATTTCCATGCAACAGGAGTGGACCCAGGAAACAAATGAACATCATTCTATTAGATACAAGTCTCTTTGCCGAAGCTGTCTTTGTCACTTCCAAATGAAACAATCTTCACTCTTGAACTGCAGCAAATTCATGATGATTAAAGACTGTTTAATGTCTGTTTAAAGCACAACTGTTTAGTGCAGTAAATAGTAAAGTAAAATAGTAAATAGTAAATAGTAATGAAAGTCTACTTGAGATGGGACTTACCCTTATGAAATGACGCTGATACTGCTTGAGCTGCTTCAGGACATGTTCATCAAGGAGAAGTTCAGCCAGAACGAGAGGTCCTTTATCCTTCACATCAAGACGCTCAGCTTCCACTAGCAGCTCTTTGTCATTTCCCTGCAAACTATCGTCTGCCTTCTTTGCCTGCAATCATACATTCCAGTCAAATAACTGATTTGAAAAATCAAGAAGCTTCACATGCACACCCAAAGCTGCTAAGAAAATGAAAATATGGCCATACACAACGTTATGATCTACCATTAAAATTAGAATAGCAACATGACCTATAGCTACATTTATATTGCGCACATATACATCCCAAGCGATGGTCTAGATGCCTACAAAGTATTACTATGACCCTGGCTTTAGCACAGCTGCCCTAAGGCAATGAAAGCAAATCAAGGAATTACTTCCTACCAGGTAACCATTTACAACACCTGGGTTGAGAGTGGCAAATGTAGATTGATGTCTGGCCAAAAAACACTCTTGTCTTAGCCTGTGCATTAGATCATATTGCACATTCAATTTCAATTCAATTAATTTATTTCATAAAAATCACATCGAGAAGTGTTCGGGATCTTTAATTTATTTTTTTTTCATTCAATTTGATTTATTTCTCAATCACTAAAAATCACAATCAAAATAAAAAGTATCTTTCATGTACAATACTATAACGATAAGGAAAAGGAAGCTAACTAAAAGCAGAGCTTGTATTTGATGCAGCTCCCTAACTTAATTAAGTACGGACATAATGTACAAAAGAGATAATACAGATATTACACCCTGCAATCATACACTACAAATCAAACACATCATTTCCACACATAAATTCATACGTACAATCACACGGGGAGGAGGAGGAGGAGAGATAACATCGCAAACAACTACAGGAATTAATTATTATATCCAGCTAGCAAGCTAACACCCTTAAGAGAATTTACTACAGACTAGTCAGCAACTTGTCGGCATGTATGTAAAGAGGAATGATTGAGCATTTGAGCAATCACACTGAAAGTTAAAATGCATCCTTGATATTTTACGTAGTATGCACCTTGTACAATGAATGGAAAATGAACATAACTTTTCATACTCTTTTGTTTGTCTACGTGTAGTGTAAGCTACTAGATATACCATTACATTAACAGTGTAATTGCACCATTGGAAATAATCTTGGCATTTGTATTTAATGGGACCCTACATTCCATGTTTTGCTTCACCTTGACATATTTGTAGAAGAGTTCGAGCCTCTCCTGTCCAGTTTTCTCTAGGTCATCATTGAGGGTCAAGCCTTTAGCACCACTGCTCAAGTCTCCCATTCTTTCTCGGATAGCTTCCTCGCTGGTATCCACTGACCACTCCTCGTCATCATCCTCCTGGTGGACACAGAAAAGGAGAAAAGTCATTGCAAACACCAACTGTATAAGTTGACACTGAAGGGGCAAACAACTGCGCTATGATGGGAAAATGGAAACATACAGGATTTGCTAAAGGCTTGTTAACTTGTACATGTAGCAAGACCATTATGCATGGACCTTAATATGTAGTAATAGATCGGATGGCAAAAAGTAGACTGAAACCAGAAACATGCTTCGTTAAGATTTCTACCAATCCCAGATCCACAGACTCAAAATGGGTCATATCGTCCATCCAAACAAACTTTTAGTGCACTGCACCAGAACTTTAAAATACAAAAGCCTAAGTTACCACTGGTTGGTTAGTGTAGCCACTGCTTCCTACTGCCCCATTGCAACATGTCACTTGCCATTCATTTACACACACCAATAATACCATGTTTGAAGTTTGCAGAGCCACATGTGAACAAGGCTGCTTAAAAAACAAACAAACTTACTAGGTTAGCATTTTCATCATCTTGACAGGCATCTCCCTCTCCGTTCTGGTGTTTGGCCTGCTGGGACTTCTTCACCTTACGATCTGTCTTAGAGGAGCCAGCGCTCCTGGGGTCGTGCTCTGGTGGGTTCTTGATGATGAACGTACTCAGTTTGTGACGTAGGTCCACCATACCGACATGACCGCATGCAATGCAACGTTGTCCAATGTTGCCTTTCTTCACTATCTGTTGGGAAAGATAATGTGACATCCACCATGATGTATAACAAATACTGAAATCATGTGTAAACTACATAGAGATAGATGTAATAGCAAGTAATCTACAAGAAGTAGGAGAAAGGCTAATCACAATCAGATGGTCATTAAACTGGTGGAAGACAGTTGCCAAACAGATACATCTTTAAAACTGAAGAAAAAGGAATTTGGCAGGAGAATGAAGGTAAAGAAAAACAAAATGAAAAGATTAGTTATCTCTTGTTTATACATGAGAGTAATACTTATAGAGACAAGTAATTATTTAAAAACAGATGTTTCACACCTCAATATATGATCTACTGTCTTGAGGGTAGACTTACGAAAATACAAAATATGTTACAATTAATTACTGTCAATATAACAGAGGCATGATATACATGTATACATGTAATTGTTTAAGGTTTACTGTATCTACAAGCTACAGACACTACAGTTCAATAGTATGAACTTCAAAGCTGATCTACAGTAACAAACATATATAAATGAGATTTGTTATCCTGTACCTGCAAACCTTCTAAAGCAAACATTAGGACTCTCCAAATGAAAATTAGGAACGTAAGTCCTTTAAACGGAGGAGTTTTTGAAAAAGAAGAATAAAGGGTTCTTAAAGGAGTTCAAAGGTGAAATGAAGAAATGACAAACAAATGAGGAATCACTGATGCCGAACGGTAAAGGTTTATCTGCTAAGGTATCCCGTTCTGAATATCTTACCAGAAAGGTCTCGGGGTTATCACACTCAGGGCACAGCACATATTTCTTGATGAAGACATCAAGCAGGTCCTGAAGCTTGTTAGCATCATGCGAGCCATTTACAATGAAGCGATTATTCTTAAAATCAAACTGGGTTTGGGCACCAAGCTCACAGCCAAAAAACTTTGTAGGGTCTGTGTGTTTGAGATAAAACATGAAATATTGCAACAAATATTCAACGTAAGAATGACATGTATCCTGATCGCATTTCAATTTCAACAACCAATGGAAAAGAAATGGCATATTTCTATGGTACACAAATGTGAGAAATTCACATTTAGTTGTAATCCAAGTCATCGTTCATTTACAAATTCCTAATTGTGAAATTCAATGACTGCAGCTCCATGAGCTTTCCAACCAATGATTTCTTGCAACTTTATTATACATATATTAAAAATCTTACTCCATATCTCAGACCTTTGCTTATTCACATGTACCATTTATCAAAATAGTGTTACAATTATGTGCACTCTATTTCATGTGTAATCTAATACGCATAAGAATAGATTGTTGCTGGCAGGGTAATTGTGAAATAAGAGAGTAGAAAGACACGTGAAAATGAGATGAATGTCAGCATATGGTACCATGCTGGGATACATGGCATATTGAGATCATATTCACAGCTGTGGAGATTGCAATCATACACATATATACACTGTCTATACCTGTATTACGCTGGATATCAAATCCAGCATCTAAAATCAATGACAGTGTGTATCATGTATGCCAATAACACATACTATGCTGGGCACAATGTGTTACTGTAGTCTACCCAGCTAATGATAAGTAAAGGTCCAATGTTCACTCTTATAAGTTGGGTTTGAAATGAAATACCTGTGTCAGTTTGATGTGCCTATTCAATTTTGAAATCCTTTTCTGATTAAATTATTCAAATACTACTAATCCTTATGATATAGAAAAAATGAACAAGCACTCATGAAACCTTTATAACAAAATCTATCGGAATAAGCAAATATTGAAATTCTGGCATTGTTTTAGAAATAATGACAAGTCACTGATGTCATCTTAACACCGCTGTACTTACATGTAGGTGGCCTACACAAGGACTTGCCGATCTCCACCATGTTGATGATGACAGTTTTGATGCCATTGCCACTTCCCTCAACCTTCACACACACAAAAATCAAGATCACCAATCAGTTTTAGAGCAACAAGTCACCTGCTAAGAGGCAGAATTGTGTTTACTCATCACTTTCCAAATACAGTTACTATCCCTCTGGCAGACTAAGTGCATTTTTGACAGACAAATCACTGCCTTTCTTTTACATCTCCTATACAAATAAAATACTCTTATCACCTATCAAAATATATAATTCACTACAGGATTACCTAAAGTGTCATAACTTGTATCAGGTTCATGTTATTAACACCAAGTTTTAAATACACAAAGCTGTCTTTTGCCAGCCACATTAAAACTTTGAAGAGGTAGATTGAAACACTTTAATGAATTAGCAAGTTCGTAATTATATATATATATATATTTGTAATTTTTTCTTTTCTTTCTTTTTTTTTTGTATTTTCAAAACAGTACACAAAATTTAAAAGTATTCAGTTTTTTTACTAATTTCTCCTTACTGGTTCACATTTTCTATGCACATTAATCTACCTTGGCTAGGAGACGTGGCATCTTGTAGCGGTAGAACTGGTCAGTGACCGCTCTGTTGACGTTAAGAGACATAGTGACCTCTGCTCTCTTCTACTACATGTACTACTCTTTTTGTGAATTTGGTTTTTATTGGTCCGCCTGGAACAGCGCAGATGTGAAGGACGTTTGAAAAATTGCTCCTGTGAAGACATAAACCTGTCTGGGGGTTGCTTTTGTATTCTATATGGATGCCTCTGGCACTGGGCCCAGGTGAATCTCACCGACAGTAGTTCTGTGAAAAGAAGGAAAGGGTGAAAGATTTAGCAAGTGTGCATGATTCTTTACATAAAAGCGCGTATTATGAATTATGATTAGCTTTCATAGTATTTACGTGCAGCAAAGTTTGTTGTGACACGGTTGAAAAGATTCTTAAGATGGTTACAACTTAAAATTCACATGAATGGTAGGTTGAAAGGATATGTACAGTAATGGGAAAGAGTCACAATAACAATAAAATGCCGTGTAATGATGCTTGTCTTCTGGATGTACAGTGTAAATAAAGTCCAAAAGGCTGTATCAACAAAACACACTATGAACGATGTTTAACAGGGAATACATGTGCAACATCAAATAAATCAATCAGTTATTTAAACCACATCTAGGGACCTAAATTGTTTTTCACCGCATATTTGCATATCATTCCTCTCAATGGGTGAAAGGGGGGGGGGGGGGAGAGATTTTGCAACAGTTTAAAATCGCTCTTTATCGGCTAAAATCTAAATAACTATAATTTGGAGTACCAAAACTGTACTCAAGCTGCTGAATATGTTAAAAATTAAGTCAAGACCATTTCAATTATCAAGTTCAAATGCTGTAACAACTGTGTGCAGTCCAAATTTCATTAAAGTTCATCAAAATAACCTGATATACTGTATGTATGGAACCGCAGAAATAGAAAGGCTCTGGATCATACACATGCACACATATATAATGATTGATTGATTTCTTGATCACATCTCCCAACCATATGATAAGGCACCATATGGTTAATCCATAACCAAGAACAGACCTGGTAAAATGAAAGCATTTTGACTGAATTCGCTATTGCCCTGTACAAATTTACATTGCCATATATTTTGAAGAAAAAGAAAGAAGTTCTTCAACAACAAAAAAATCCTGCAAAATATCAGAGAACTGTAGAATGTTATTAAATGAGTAAAAGTGTGTGAACATTTTAATGATAAATAATGATAACTTGAAGGGTGGAAGTGGAAGATCACTACACAAACTGTCAAGTTTATGATTTCTTAAATGGATGTCTGGGTTGACTTCTTCTTTAATGTTGCAATGAAATGCTCTTGCTCAAAATGTGTAGCCCTCTAAGCAACTTTTATGACTAATAAATTCATGGAAGAACTAAAACTATTCATCATCAGGATTCATTTTTTTTTTTTAAAGTAGAATGCAATCAAAGTAGATCTATCTTCAGTTTGCATCTGGTGGTTTTCTAAAGTTCTAAGTTCTACAGACTGAATGAAAATTTGTAAGGGTAACTCATTCCAGCACATATTGCTAGTGACTGTGAGAAACTCTTTTAATATTAGAATGAAATTAGATTTTGTTTTAATGTTGTTCCATCAGAGTCTGTAAAACCAGAAACTATTGAGATTTTTCTGAGTGGTCAAGATTCACATAAGTATTCTGCTGCAAAATAATCAATTCACATAGATTACAGAATCATCAAAAATTTTTGCAGCAAAAATAAGTTATTAATAATTCACCAAACTAGGAAAAAAAAAAAAATGGGCCCAAGTTCCATCTCGCAACAATTGTGCTTCAACTTTTATCTACAATAGAGGTTTAGTAAATAGCTCATCATGAATAAATTTTGAAATGGTCTTGCTGGATAATAAGATAAAAATAATTCAAAGACAAATTATGACAAATTATTAGAATTTAAAATAAAAGACAAAATTGTTTTCGAATCTGACAATTTGGTTAAATTTGCCTTTTTTATTTTGATTTCTGCAATGAGAATTCAGATAAGACAACTTATCCAATGAACAAGGTTATAATATAACCTTGGATAAGACTAATATAGTAGGATGGGGGTTGTGTGTCCGAACAAAAATTAGCCTGTCAATTTTGCCATCAGAATTTACGAAAAATATGCATCAGGTAACACCATAATCAGTGAATTTTTGCAATTAACATGATTTTCAACTTATCCTGTGAAAGATTTGTGACAATTTGCATGAAAAGTTGTTCAATTTACTGTTTAAAAATGACCTGTCCGGATAACCAATGTCTGGACACACAACGTCAAAATAAATTAGGCATCCTCAGCCAAGATAAATTTTTTAATTTTTTTTTTTTTTTTTAAATTCTTCCAAATTACAAGACATCCACCTTCACATTCTTCTAAATATAACATTAGACCTTAGTTACCATTTTTTTTTCTTATGCTGATCATGATGCTAACTGTTGTTAACCTGCTGTGGCATTTCCCTCAACATTTTAACAACCTCTTCTTCTTCCTTGGCCTGGGTACATCTGCCTCCTTCAATTCTGAAGATTATTGAAGTCTTTTCTATGACTATGGAGTATGGTACCACTTCCAGGTGTGTATTACAGGCATACTAAACACCGGGTTGACACCCTACTCTTTGCGAGAAGTGTAGCGTATTAACGGGCATAGGGTGAGAATCTCCTACACACGGGGCCTCCAGTTAACGTTCTGAGGAATGGAGTGTTTTCCCCTGAACCCGAGCCTGCATCGGGAACAGAAGGGACGGGTACACTTACACGCAACGCGGCGACAATCTTTTTGTCAGCTCAGCACGGGACTTGAACCCACGCATATAACGAAAGTCATATTCAATCAAAGTCAAAGAGTAGATTAAAATCCTGGGTGGTAACCGTGGTATTCTGAATATTGTTGTAACTCTTATCTGAAGTATTTCGATGTTAATTGTCATAACAAATTGAAATTGCACGGAATAAACAATTATCATTGGTGCCTGCGCAGATGTCTTTTTCAACTTTACGCAAACGCAGAGAGCTGTGGGCAAATATTAACCAATGTCATGACTTTTCCTAATTTTGATTTGCTATGAAGTATGACCATGTGTTGACAATTAACATCGAGATACTTAACTTCTTAAGATAAAAGTTACAATTTTCAGAATACCACCCCTGGTTTCCAGTATCCCTCATACTTACTGTTTGAATTGCAAAAAGACATAAACACGACGAGGTGTAGAAGGTTTGGAAAGAAAATTTGGCAAGACCGTGGATGCCTTATTTCAGACGAAAAGGTTTCACAAAACACGCAGCACCACACTGTCACTGCAGCCAATGAAGAGCTGATCAGTTGCACTGCTACAACAGACGCTTGCTTGTAAGGTGAAATATTTCAACCTGAAGAACATAAAAGATAATATAATCAAGATTCATTTGTAGAAAAAAATAATATCAACGTGTCTATAATCCAATCTGATAAAAACTCTGAAAAAAAAAGATTTCCTAGGGTTTTCTTACCTCTCATGCTCAGGAGAGTCGACAATGTATTTTTACGGCACACGTATTACGTATTACATGAGCAGCGCAATGCAACGTGATCATGAGCGAGCTACAATATTATTAGCATGCAATCGATCGGATCGGATGTGTGCAATACATAGCGAATTGCCCACGCTCTACAACAGGTGCGTCATAAGCCTAGTCTTTTTCTGGCAGAAAGTTGAAATATGGCAATAGTTTTTTGATCATTTTCATGAGCGGGGACCAGTGGCGGATCTACGGGGGGGGGGGGGGGTTAGGGGGTTTAAACCCCCCCCCCCTTGGGCTGCCAAGTAAACATTTAATGTGCATATGAAAACAAAAAAGAGAAAAAATAGAGCATGCAAGTATGCTTAAAATCGCAAGCTGGCAACCCTAAAAATGAAAAATCTCCCTACTGTGGGAGGGGGGTATCCCCCCTCCCACATCCTTCCCCCCTCGCTCGCTTCGCTCGCTCGGGCTCGGTCGCTACGCTCCCTCGCAATACCCAGCTCAGCCCCTCAAACCCCCCCCCCCCCTTGGAAAAAAGATAGATCCGCCCCTGGGGACATCATCAAATTGGAGAAGAGGTGGAGGTGGGTTTGGGGGTGCATATGAGGAACATGTGTTCTTCTAGTACCCCATCCCCCCCCCCCGGCAACTTGATCAGAGATTTAGTCATCGGTGCTCGATCCCCCCCCCCCCCTAATTTCTATTTTAAAAATGGACTTTTGATTTTTTTTGTCTCAGAAATTTTTCGGACTTGAATTTGTCCCCAACCCCAATCCCCGCAAGCCAATCCTGATCCACCTCAGTGCCGGGCTCAGTGCCTGCAACCTCCCCCTGTCAGAACATTGATGGAAGTTGGGATACACAACAGGCATAAACATGTAAGGGTATTTGGCTAATATGCTATACTCCAGCATCGACATCGGACAATACGCAAGTTTTACAAGACAGATTTTTGAAAAAGTCCCTGGTGTCGGAGGGTATACCCCCTCCCACACCCTCCCCCGCTAAGTCGCTTCACTCCCTCGCCGGTCACCCCCCCCCCCCCCTCCCCCCAAATCATGAACACGGATCGACACCCATGTCCCCAAATGAGCCTTTTTGGCGATGACCCGCCTAGCCCCCTTCCCATGAAAGCCGGGCAAACCAGGGCCCATATAGAAAAAAGGGGATTTCCTTGCTGAATATATCGGCGTATATATGCTAACTGATGTAAATGCAAGGATATACGCCATGTGCACATATTAATACGGAAGTCAAGAATCTTTAAAAGTTGAGATCACTATATATTAATGGAGATCCTCAGGAATTCGGCCATGCACTGCAGCGTGGACCACTATATTTCGTACTAAGAAGTAGAATTTACTTCTTTTTTCTTTTTTTAAAATCAATTTTGATGTCTCAAAATTTACTCAACATTCCATTTCCACAAATTTTAAAGATAAAACATACAGGAACCTTATAACACGTTTCTCCATACCCACCCATAAAAATATGTTCACAATGACAATTCAGAAAAAGGACATTTTATGTAATTTTTAGTACACAACGAACGAAGAAACGACATCACACCAGAGACGTCGATCCGTTTTTCAGATGGGGAGGGGGGGGGGGGGGGGGGAGAGAGAGACAGCCTCATAGTACCCTTCATAATTTTTTAACGCCTCTTAACCCGTTGACTACTGAATTCTTTAACTCTCATGGGCTCAATAAAGGAGCCACTCGGTTCCCGTAGTCTATGGGTTAAGCAGCTTCTCCACGGTTACATGAGCAGGGAAAATTAGAGAATTTGAGCGCAGAACGCGTGGCAAAATTGAAGTCTAATCGTGTAATATATTTTGTATTAAATTATTGTTTGGAAGGTTTCATTTCCCGAGTTTTGCACAATTTTTTCCTTGTTTTATTTTACACCTCGGGATTTATTGGGGGGGGGGCGATATGTTTTCCTTACCAATATCCAATATTTTCTTTGGGGAGCAACTGCCCCCTGCATTGCAATATGTCAGGATCTCTATGATAATAATTGTAAGTGCATGGTATCAAGCAACTCACATCGCATCATATATCATTTCTCCCTTTCTTTCAATTTATAGTACGCTGTAGTCGTCAATTTCAACATTGGAAAATGGAAGGGGAAAATGGTATACTGGGCAAGGGCAGCCCGTTGATTCGAATTGATCGCAAGTCCTCCGATCAATATAGTACAGATTTCTGTTTGAGCGATTTGCATCAGTTTATAAGTTGGGGTCGTCTTGTTGTTGTTCAACATGATTTTAAAACATTGTCACGAATATTGATTAGAAATGTCTAATCAAGGCCTGTACATCATCCGCGTACATGAAAACGGTTAAAAAGTGTACTTTTAATTCAGCATTGCCCGCATAACCCGGGTTACGCAATTAGGGTATCAAAAACAGCAAAAATCAAGAAAAAGGGTATAAAATTCAAAGGTGAAAAGAAGAAGATCCGCGGAAAGGGGGCGGGAGGGGGGGGGTTGTTCCGTAATGTGTTCTAAATTACTGATTAGGTTAAAGTTCTCTTACGGTTCCTTTTTGGCTAAAAAAAAAAGGGTCTATGATGATGATGTTATCCTCAAATAAGATGTAAAATACCACGCGAGATATAAAATCGCCGTTAAAGGGTATAAAAATCAGAGAGGTTTCCCTGTTTAGGGTATTAAAACTACTCCTACTGTAATCCCCGTTTAGGATCCTTTTCAGAAAGTGATTTACGCGGATGATATACCGGTCTCAATGAGAACACCCCCTCCCCCTCCCCCCTCCCCCCTCCCCCCCCCCCCCCCCCCCCCCCCCCCCGGCAAAAGTCGCAAACACATCGCCTCACGTCACGGGTCAGTGGTCGCTTGCTAAGCGTTGCGAGGATCAATTACAAATGACAGCTGGATACAAAGTCTACTTTAGTGACGTATCGCTTTTACCGTATGGCCATTTTAGATCGACGAAGGAGAACGCGCGCGACAACTAATGAACCAAATCCTTCAGCGCACACTCTTGAACTTTTTTGGTGATCCATCAGATCTGCCCGCCTACTTCTACCAAAATTGAAAAAAAAAAGTCTACTGAATATTGTTAAGGACTGCTGATGACTTCTTGAAAAACATCAAGGGATGAATGGATTAATATTGTCTGAAAAAATAGTTTCAGATCGATCGATCTCTACTATCAATATATAGTTTCATTCATATATGCAGCACAAATGATTGATTCAGATTCTCTATTGTGTGGGAATATGATTATTCATTGCTAAGTCTTGTGTTAACCTACCTTTAAACAAACACAGCATAATAACACATTTGATACTGAGATAAGTAAGTGATATAAATAGACTTTAATCTGATGATTATGAAACTATCCAACAGTCAAACATCACAGAAAGAAGATAACTACCTGTAAAACAATGATCTACTAATACACAATTCAGAGAAAACTTTCAAAAATTTGTCTAAAGTTTTGGTTATTATTTCCAGACATCAGTTAATTACAACACATCATATATCCAGATCAACAAACAAGGCTTCAATTTCAAACAACATTAAAAGAACAATATTTCTTCCTTAAATAGTAACCATAACTTTATAGCACAAAGTGAAATAATAAAAAATGAATTACCAGGTTAAGTATGTGCCTTTTAAATAAAATGAATGGTGACCTTGCATATTAGAGTTTTTAGTATATTAGGTAATCGATTGTGACTAAACCAGTTACTCACAACATTAGGTATTTACACATCACTAGATGTTTAGCTTTCAGAGAGTTTATTTTGATTTCGAAGAAGTTTTTTAATGCACAGCTCAGTTCCTGAAAGCATATAGGAGAGCATTATAGTTAATGATCATATATGGTTTAAAAGCTCCTGTTCATATAGGTACTCATGTATAAATAATGCATACAGTGCATATAAAAAAGTATATCCAACTTCTAATTAAAAAGTTGTAACCTCTTTCGGCTTAATTAAATTTATGTTATAGTACAGAGCAACTTATATCATTTCCAAAAATACCTTATTCATAACCTTGCTGCAACAGATGACTGAGTAGCAGCCTTTTCAAAAAAGTATTGTCAAAATCGTCTTGTACCAAGTGTGGGCTGAAGCAACAAATGTGGGTCAAAAGCAATTATAGGCTACATTTACTTCAGTTTGAAAACAATTGCTTAGTCATTTCAATTAATTTTGTGCATTTAAATAGAAAAGCTGTTATTTTTTTTTCATTGATAGTCTACTACCAATTACTTTGGTAGTTCTTAACCCATGCATACCTCCTTGTAATTTTTAGTCTTTAAAGTCTTGAGAAAAACACCACGCCTTATGCAGGAGAAATGGTGCAGTGTAGAGAGTTATTACTTTTCATGAGACAAGAAGTTAGAAGGCTGTTAACATTAATTTAGGGTATCACATGGATTGACACAAGATCAGGTAAAAGCTTAGATACGCTGGATCGCTTTAAACAATATAGCACTGAATCACGAAAGAGAATTCAACTTTTAAAAGGATTTTAGAATAAAGAAACACAATCATATGGCTTGACCCACATTCGTCACATCCGCCCAAACTTGGTATAAGAAGATTTAGACGATACTTTTTAAAAACGCTGGTGCTCAGTAATCCGCGGCAGAAAAGTCATGAATGAGGTATCATTGGACAGGAAACAAGGTACTCTTCACCATGAAATAAATCTAAAGCTAACATTGGTTATAGCTTTTTAATTAGAAGCTTTCAAAGTTGAGTATACTTTTTACAACAAACTGTATCATTCATTTGGGAAGTGAATATTTTAATTTGTTTCATTTTTCATATTTGCAGAACAACACATAACAATCAAGAGAGTTTTCACCTCACAACTTCTTCTATTGCCTTATCTTTTGATAAAGGCGACATGTCTATGCCGATCATCTATGTTTTTGGACAGATTTGATAACTTTCAGTGTTGATCTCCCACTCCATTATTCAATTCTTTTATAAGTAGTCATTTGTCTCCCTCTTTTCATCTTTCCCCCTCCATCTCTGCCATCAAGTTAAATTTTTCACACCGACAATTTAACCCTTTCAGGACAAGAATTATTCACAGGCTAAATTGATCACATTTTATTCTTCAAATTGGCAACAATAATGTTTTTCTTTTAGTGCTACATGGTCCTAATAAAATGTAATGTCTTTGAAAACAATATACACGGTCTGAAACTTTGTCAAAAAGTTGAAAAAATTGCCAATTTCGATAAAAAACAATGATTTCGAATCTCTCAATGTGTTGCCAATTTAAGGATTTTACAGCTTATTCTCCTTTTTTAATTTCCTGGCATCAAACACGATATGGCCTTGCAACAAAAATGGACACAGTGTGTTCAGAAATTTTTGCTCTTTCTACTCATGCATCTGGTATATTTTTTAGAGCTCTGAATCAAAAGATATTGAAGCAAACCACAAAATGTGGTCAATTGTCTTGAAAGGGTTAATGACACATCAATTTATCAAACTTTAGGTTGTATTAATGCTGCTTGAAATAACCAAACAAGCCAGATATCTGGCACTAGTTTGCGAGAAGTTATCAAAGAGAGCTCACGAAAATAGCCATTATAACGATGTATGTAAAACAAGAAAAACAGACTATGACCGCAAGAAAGAATGCAACTACTGACTCCTAAACTAAATTCTGAGTATATTGCACATCCTTGTTCTTGCAAGTTGGCAGCGGTACATAAATTGCACCATCCCTGGTCAACACACACAATACTCCATTCTCACATTTCCTTAGTAAAGCTATCACTAGTTCTCGAAGTGGAAGAATACGTACAGGTAAGATAAGAAATGAATAATGAAAGCAACTGGTGTAGTGGATGGCTATTTTCAGCACCAAAAGCAACATGTTAATGATATCTGCAAAAGAAATATGTTTCTACATATATATTTTTAGCCTTAATGGTCCTCTAGTTTGATTAATGGTCCTCTAGTTTGATTAATGCTATTGATCACTTTCTAACACCTAACATTGTAGGAGGCTACGGAACTTCCTCTTTGATATATCTACAGGCAAATTTCAAAAATTGCAAAAACAACTTCAATCAAGATGAACAATGAATAGAAATTCAATCAAAATTCAGGTACAAACTAGTCATGTACATAATACTAAAAAAAACCTTTAGCTTTAAAACGCACTTTAAACAAGTGAATCATTTCTTATCTAGGGTATAAGACTGATTTGTATAAGACTCACTTAAATCAAGAAAGCCCATCTCACTTGCACATTAATATACTTAGCAGCAATACATTAACTTCTGAAATCGAATAAAAATGAAAAGTTTAGGTACAAATATGCAACACATACAAATGCAACACCGTAATATTCAACAAAACTGTATGGCTCTTCATTTCATAATCCATATCATATGTTTCCTGAATTTTATATTCCTAGCTGGGAATAATAGTACAATTTTTACTTCGATACATCATCCTCAACCAAAAGTCACATTAATCTCATTCAACTCTCATGATGATAGAAGACAATTTTGATAGATGACAGATTTGCCTATAGTACTGAAAATGTTCAACAGTTTCCTTAACAAATTTCACAGAATGACAATTGGTTGGCTTCAAACCCACTGCAAATTAATGTTATACCTTAAATGAAAAACCATCTTAAAAGGATGGCACAACATTGTAAATGATAAAGCTTTTCTTAAAATATTTTATTATATTCATCCAATCAAACAATCAGCAGTAGTACTAGATGTTTCTATCAAAACATAATAAATTTTTTTTTTTCTGGGGGAGAATCATTGCTCCTAAAAAAGAACATTGGCAATGAGTGCAGAATCTGTACTTCAAAAATGGACATCATTCTGCGCACAATTTTCAAAATATGAGCAGCATGAAAAATATTACGGTGGATTATACAAATATTCTTAGAAAATCTGAATAAATGCATGCACAGTATTTACCACTCATGACGGGTGCAATGACCGGGGTCTGCTCGCTATTCATAAGAACCACTATTCATAGAAAACCGCTATTCATTCAACAAGAGTTATAAATAGCAGTCCTTATAAATAGTGGTCCTTATGAATGAAGGTCCTTATGAATAGCAAGGTAATTTGTCTATGGTTTGCTCGCTATTTAGGACCACTATTCATTTAGTCACGCATTATGAATAGCGGTCCTTATGAATAAGTGGTCCTTATGAATAGCGGTCCTTATGACTAGCAAGGTTACCCCCAATGATCAATAGAGAACATCCATTCAACAAATCAGTTATATCAGGAGTTGAGACCTGAGGGATACAGTGATTGAATTCACTTTTCACCTTCCAGGCGCAGTTGATGCCAGATACATAATAATAATAAATTGAAATTATTATTTGTACGTCCATATTTCTTCCTCACATCAGGAGAAGTCACATTTATACAATAATGATAATTATTCAGGTAAATAATAGTTAGTTACAGTAACAAGTAACTAAAATAAATTGCAAACATGTGAAAGGAATTGAAAAAGACATACAATTGAACTATTGCAATGCCTTCATTCTTTGATTTTGGATGTACTAAGCTGCCAGGGCAAACTGGAGCGATTTAGAAAGATTTTTCAATTTGCAACTTTGGGAAATGGCGTTGAAGAGAGGCATACCAAATCTTTTCATTTTGCACTCTTTCATACTGCAAGAATGAACACAAAGCTGAAATATGGAAAACAATCTAACGGGAAACTAAAGGAACAAAGCACGTGAAATGTAAGGGGTTTTGATTGGCTGCCTGAAAATAATGGGAAATTAAACTTATTATTGCCAGTCGGTTTTGTAATAATGGGAGCTAAAATAATACGTACGTCCTCACACACTCTTTCTGTTGGCACAGAATAGGGTCAGTGAGCTGAATGAAACTTTGAAACTTGTGATGTACAGTACATGTGATGAATCCGTGAACACAAAAAATGAATGTACTACTGTTGTAATATACGGTAATTAATTGTATGTCATTCTGAAATTCCCATGCTTTGAGATAAAGAACTTTTTAAGGTACAGCATAGAAAGTGTCAAAAAGAAGGAGGCATGATGTCTCAGTGGTAGAGCAGTGGTCTCGTAACTGGAAGGACCCTGGTTTGAAACCAAACGGATGCGCTAGTGTTCTTTGGTGTTACATCAATCCTCATTACCAAATCCCTTGGAGAGGACTTAAAGCTGTCAGTCCCCTGGTTGCTTACTGACAAGCATACAAAAGCAGTCAGGTAAAAATAAACCATCAACCCAAAAAACATAAACTTCTTCACAGGCAGTTTCAATCCCCTTCCAATCAATTCCAGTTATTGCATTTCATATATTGCTATCATGAAAGTTTATTTCATCACATGAAACAATTATCATTAATGCCCACACCTACCCCAAAATTTGAATTTCTTTTCTTGTATTTTTGGCACTAAATATGTTTGCTCATACCATTTCCCCAGTTGTGTGCACTTTCTACATTTGGGTAGGCAAGAAGTAGTTATCATTTTAAAGGGACCAAAAAGTCGCCAATCGTGGTGTTTGGAGCTTGGCCCGGCTCGAGTAATATTCAGGAATCTCTGTACACCTTGGGTAAACGAGCACGCAATTGCAGTGAAAAGGGTGACCTTCCTCGGGGAAAAATATTCGATGGAAGAAAGACGAACTAAACAACCCAACTGACAAACTACCCCATCCTTGACAGCAATTTTGTTCGCTGCTCCAAGATTGTTGTCATGCATGGCCTTGCAATAGTGGCAAGTGAATGATATTGAACGTACATGGATATCGAGCGGTGGCTCCCTTTATCTCGAGTGGTGGCTTCCATTTAATGGAATATCATTCATTGTTAATGTCTCATCATTGCACAATATAAAGCTATTCGATTTATTTTGTTGCAAAATATATATTTTTTGTGCTTGTTGCAGCGGCTTTGCACCTACTCTTAAAGACATGTGCATAGCTGGAACTCCAGCTGTGACACCTCCTTCATTATACCACAGTCACACCGCCATACCGACCCCACACCGACTCCAAACAGACCGATTCTCGGCAATTGCTGGCAATGTATTATTTTGTTCAACATGTTCTCGGTCTGGCGTTGGTCTTGTTAGTGTGACTGTGATATTACATGGAACTATTCATAATAACCTAGCATAATACTGAAATCATTATGAATTAAAGAAACAATATTTAAATATGATTATCTAAGTAAGTACTGCACCTCCTACCTAGAAAATTCTGCTGTGATACATTTGACAAAACTGACTACGAGATTTCTAAGAAGTCTTATTTACTCAATGAGATGCATATTTTTGTATTGTGACCTGACATCAAAGATACAATTTATACAAATCAAGCAGCATACTGCGCAAAAACTTGGAATACAAAATTTAAAATCAATACTTTACATATTCACAGAATTAAAAACTACCCCCAAAAAAGAAAATGAATGAATGAGTTCAGCATGTACTACTTAACAAAATATGTGTTTCATCCATTTAAAACTAACCCGTATTCAAAGCTTTCTTACAGTGGATAAATACAGCTCCTTATTAAACAACGGAACACATCAGGTCAATCAACATTCATCTTTCCCCGATATAGGAGCTTTCTAACCAGGGCAGGCATGCATCAGAGTCAGAATTTTCAATTAGAATATCTAGTGTATGCCTGCCTGGATTAGCTAGAATTCAGATAGGTGAAAAATGACTGATTGTCCAGATATGGTTCTTTGGTCAAAGGTCAAAGGTTTCTTGTGCCAATACTTCTCACTAAGCTACATTTTGTTATTTAATCAAGAAATAACATCTGCTCAATGGGAACACAATCGAATCATGGAACATCCTTTGAATGAATCCAGTCAAGTTATTTTGAGTAACTATAACATTTTGTTCAATGTATGAGTAAGCAATGGCCATTGCACCTTCTCCTTGTCTGCCTAGCAATGGTTACATGTACCTTGTAACAGCTTCCCCTGATGCTCACAAGGGGATTACGTTTTGTGCTATAAACTTTCATTATTTGTGCCGTTACTGGTTTCACATTACGTAAAACCGCATACCAATAAACCTGGAGGTATGTGTTCCTGTTTCTCTTTGGTATATCTCTTTCTTTCCCTCTGCATAGTAACATGACCAGAGTAGAACTATCACTCACTGTATACAGTCTCCTATGATGATTTATCTGGCTGTGTCCGTCCCATATGCCAGTAATATGCATCCACTACCAGTTTCTCCATACCCCCATAGAAAATCCCTACTCCTGTGAAGAATGAGCCAACAAACAGCATATGCCACCATGCAATGGACGTGTACATCATCAGACAAACCATGAAAGTGATGAAGAAGATCCAGTAGATGAACGCAATGAAGAGAGTCGCGTACTTCCCGGAGACGAGCTCACCGGCCCCGTCCCCCGTCGAGTCTCCGGACGCAAACTTGTGGTCTCTGGTGTAGTACTCCTGGAGTTGGACCTCCTTCTCTTTCCATCTCTCCACGCACCATTCTTCATAGTCCGTATCCCGAGGTAAGGAGTTGATGTCATAGCGTTTGACGTGGTAATGGACCTCATTAGGTAGCTTAGCTTTGATGATATCCTGCTCTCCACCTACTGGTATTCTGTCTGGATAAGCCACGGTCACATCATAGATGGCCTCTACCATTTCACCTGTCACACGGTCAAAATAAATACATTTCATTCACAGCGATAAGATCCCAGAGCATGAAAAGAAACTGAAGCAGGATTTTATTAATCAATACAATGTATCTACATGTACCTAATGCACTCTGGTAATTATACAAAAACTAATTTTCTTCTTCATGATTTCTGGGGGGCGGGGATCTCTGGATAGGGTGCATATAAGTGTATTCTGTGTGTGTTACTTATTTCGCCCTTTAAATTTATACTCTGTTCGGTGCCTTCTATCATACAAGCCTTGTGCCTGCTTAGAAGGTATCCTTTCATCTATTGTCCTTTTTTTTTGCCCATTCTATGCAATACTGTTTATATGTGTTTTTATATGTGATGGATGATAAATAAAGTTGAATTTAAAGATTCATGATGATGACAAAGTTGGTTTTTGCTAAAATCCATTTTTGTTAAATACATGATGGGAAATGCCAATTCATTGAATTGACTTTAAAAATTATAATTTTTTTTTTTTCACCTCTGTAAGAATTACAAACTACTGACAAATTTTGACCATTTACTCTGACTGGTTCACCTCCTATAATACCTGTATCATAAGAATTCCATCAACTGTACTACACTCATACAATAGTTATTGCAAACAGTCCAGGGGGGTGTTTCATAAAGCTGTTCGTAAAGTTATGCACTGACTTTACAAACGACTTGAATATGAAGTGCCAGATAGGATGCCCAAAGTTTTTCCTGATGTTTCAACAAAGTGTGACTGTATTTCCAATAACCTCAATTAAATTATGGCAAAAAATATACTTTGCATTAGAAATGTTTGGTATGATAAGAATGTTAATCTACATCCGCACAGTTCAACTTTAGTTCATGCAGTGAAAAATGATTGAGCATCCCATTTGGCTTGTCATATTTAAGTCATTCGTTAAGTCATGCATAACTTTACCAACAGCTTTATGAAACACCCCCAGGATATAAAGTTGTACTTTGGAATCCAGTATATAAGCTCACAGGGCTAGGGAAACATAAATTGTCTCATATAATGTGTTTCTATTAATTCTTACACTTTAAAAAGAGATCATATACACTGAACAAATTTGGAAAGGACTTTGGTTAATACGTTGTGAACTAGATTATATAAATACGACTGCTGCCAATAATCTATCATTTGCTTGCATTGAAAACAACCATTAAAACAGTCTGATGTTTTGCCATCAATAACATGTGATAGAGCTTCAATTAACTTTTTCTTTGAGTCTACTCTAGCCGTGGCATGGGAAAATGAAACAAATATCTTCTATAGTTAACTGAATGCCAAAATCCAGCTTACTGTGTCCTCTTATTCAAACATTCCCTCCTCAATCTCATTTGATACTCACGTTTTCTAAGATGATCCATGATAAATTTGAAGCCTGTTGTGCGAGGATGAAGGACATACTCATATTTTGGTAGATTATTCTTATTTGCATAGGAGTCACTCTTACTCTTACTGCCATCGTTATAGTCAGTTCCTGAAATAAAAAAGAATTAGAAAAGAAGTTATTTCATGAATAATTAGTTGTGTGGGACTGGGTACAGGTATCTACATAACATAGATTGATACTGCCTCTGAATGGGTCTATCATCTTTAAAGGTCATGTCAAGTTTTGGTAAGCCTTCAAAAACTATAAAAAAAATAAATAAATAAATAGCAAGATACCAGCAATACTAAGACACTGTGAAGATTTCGCCTCCTAAACATTAATATTAAACAAATAAGAGGCAAAAACTAATTTATGTGCCGGGACAGGCACGTAAAATCCCAACAAAAGGCAGCATGTGCTATACACTGTACACACACGTGTAAAACCAATGATGAGTAGCTACACACAGTGCACACACGCTGTCTCTACGCGAAGCCCCAAGACTGCTGTGCGGGGAGCCGTCAGGGTGAAAGGGTCCTAGCATAATGGCAGTGATCAAGCATTCCTTACAGATATTTACACTGAAATTCACCAGAAATCATAGATGGAATACCAAATGATCTCCTACAGACATCTTCTGATACAAGGAGAACAACATGAGACTATATTTAACATGTTTCTTTCCAATTTCCTTTTTGCTACCAATACTGTACATGAGCTTTAAGCATACACAAATTAAAACCTTGTACGTAGATTTACCCCATTTAATGAAGGATAAGATTTGGAAGGAGTATTGTTGTTTTTGATGTTATGTGTGCTATGCAATATTGTAACACCAGAAATCATCACGTGGGCAATTCCACAGAAAATGTTCACATGCCAAATATCATAAACTTGGCAATAACTCCAAAAATATGTACATGTATGCTATCATGACATATTTAGTATCAAACAAAAGACCTTAACCATCTCTTTAATTTGATTGGTATATCAATAGGATTCAAGTACATTTAAGTATGACTTTCTTCAGGAAACTCACTGTTGGAGTAAAACGTGGTGACAATTTTGGGGTTTCATTATCTAACACCACTATTAAGCACTTCAGATTTGATTTTTTTTTTTGTAGTAAATTGTGATGAATGGAACAAAGATTGCAACTAACAGGTTTGCAAGATACATTTAACAATTTAAAGCAATGCTATATGGGTTTATGAAAAGTGGACAAAATGTGTCACTTCCTTATGCACAAGCTATCATGTCCGTTATGCCACTCTTGAGCTCTGACAAGGAAATGTCTAGTCTAATTGTTTTACAAACTATATTTACGTTCTGAGTATGATTATAAGATTCTGCTAATACCCGAGTTAGACTCATTGAACCCCAAAATTCACAGATTTTTCAAACTAGTCACAGGAGTGAAAAATCCTTGTCCATTTTGTCTCACGTTCGTTACGGTTACAAAGAGTCCATCTTCTTTTCAACTGCTCAGTGGAATACTGTGGAATTTGCAAGGTTTACTGTACAAGAAACTCGGGGGAATATCGCCAGTCTCCAGAATCTCAGAAGTTTCTTAAAGCAAAAAAATGCAGCCATTGCCATATCACAAGTTTTTGGTTTTACAGTAAACAGAAATCAAATGTTATTACAAATTGAAATAAGTCTATCCAGCAAATTAAAATGAAAACCTGGATACAGTATGCATACATGTATACACCTACCTTCAGGGAAGATGAGAAACTGAGCATTGTATTGCATATCACAGAAGTAGTCTAACATCATAGTCAACCAGACTTTGTCTTGTTCCCAGCGTCTTCTTAGGAAGATATATGAAGAGATCTGCATCGCCCAGCCTGGATGTAAAGAAAGAATATATTGACCAATGCTTAAGGGTAATGTGCAGATTTTGGTAAGCCCTCAAACAATTTTTGTCAGATTTCTTTGATTTTAGATGATAAATAGCAAGATACTAGCATACATGCAACTAAGCTGCTATGGATTTTTTTTCGTCACCAAGATAAATATTAAACAAGTGAGAGGGGAAAAAAATAATTTAGGTACCCGGACAGGGATCTAAACTCCTACAACGGCAAATTGTAAGTGTACACACATGTATTAATCTATGGAGGACTGTGTATGCTATACACACCCTATCTCTGTGCGAAGCACAGAGATTGTTGTAAGGGCAGCTGTCGAGATGCCTGTGGTGTGGGCCCTGCAAATGTGGATGTACGTATGGTATTGACCGTGCAATTTAACTGGGTCTGGGAGTGGAATTTGGTGCATGGTGATACATGAGTATTTTTTTAAACATGGATTCATGCAAAAGCACGACGACCAGAGGGAAAGAGGATTCTGAGCCTTCAAAAAAAAAAAGGAGAATACGGGTATTAGAATATTCAATGGAGTGGCCAGTTTTTAAGCCAAGCAAGGTGAGCACAAACCACATATTTTGTTCTGCGTGTTCTTCTGACTTTTCAATTGCTCAAAGAGGACGTGATGACTGTCGATGACACGTATCGAGTAGAAGGCATCAAGATTATGCCAAGTTGCAGTCTAAACCTGCTAGGATCGACACAATTTTTCAGTCCACATTGTCAACTGATTTGAAATCATGCAGGCCGAGACATTGTTCACACATTTTTTGGTGGAACACGACATAGCTCTGTCAGCCTCTGACAATGCAAGAAAATTGTTCAAGAGGATGTTTTCTGACTCAAAGATTGCAAGCGGTTACAGCTGTGCAAGAACCAAGACGACAGCAATAACGGGTCAGATGTCCAAACAAATGCAAGTAAATATAACTGCTAAATTGGATAAGCCCTTTAGTATGAATACAGATGGTAGCACAGGCAAATCAAAGATGTATCCAGTTGTTATTCGACATTGGAATGAAGATGATATGATGATCAAGGATCTCTCTTATCAGTACCAACATGCAACAGAGATGCAACAGGTCAAGGAATATTTAATGTGTTAGATCATGAAATGGAAAAGAGGAGCAAAGTATGGACAAACTGTACTGCATTTGGTAGCCAAAATGCAAGCGTCATGACTGGACGCTACAAGAGAGTGATTTCATACTTGAGGAAACAACATCCACAGATTTACCTATCTGGGTGTCCTATGGCATCCACCAAGGTTCAGAAGTCACCAAACCTATGGCATCCACCAAGGTTCAGGAGTCTACCAAACCTATGGCATCCACCAAGGTTCAGGAGTCTACCAAACCTATGGCATCCACCAAGGTTCAGGAGTCTACCAAACCTATGACATCCACCAAGCTTCAGGAGTCTACCAAACCTATGGCATCCACCAAGGTTCAGGAGTTTACCAAACCTATGGCATCCACCAAGGTTCAGGAGTTTACCAAACCTATGGCATCCACCAAGGTTCAGAAGTCTACCAAACCTATGGCATCCACCAAGGTTCAGGAGTCTACCAAACCTATGGCATCCACCAAGGTTCAGGAGTTTACCAAACCTATGGCATCCACCAATGTTCAGGAGTCTACCAAACCTATGGCATCCATCAAGGTTCAGGAGTCTACCAAACCTATGGCAACCACCAAGGTTCAGGAGTTTACCAAACCTATGGCATCCACCAATGTTCAGGAGTCTACCAAACCTATGGCATCCACCAAGGTTCAGAAGTCTACCATACCTATGGCAGCTACCAAGGGTCAGAAGTATACTAATCCTGTGGCATCCACCAGGGTTGATGAGTCTACTAAGCCAGCATCGACTTCTGGAACAATCTATGCTGGGAGCAAGTACCGCCCTGACCATGTCAGAAGAGTTAGCGAAGCTCTGAGCTCATCCTACTTCAAAGTAAACTGCAGGTTTTTGAAGAATGTGCTTCCAGTATTTCTGAAACCCAGTCAAGCCCTTCAACGTGAGAAACCAGTAATACACAAGTCCAGGAGGATTTTGCTGGATTTCTACAAGAGTCTTCTAGCAAGGTTTGTGAAACCGGCTGCCATCGATGGTGACTTGCAGCATGTAGAATACAGTCAAATAGAGAATCAGAAGCAGGACTCTGATTTGATGGTAGGGAAGAAGTCAAGAAGATGCTGGAAGAGTGTTCTGGTGAGGAAAGGGTGAAATTCTATGTCAATGTGAGGGATTCTTCACTAAAGCTTGTGATTATGCCAAAAGTAAGCTTCCACTCTCTGATGAAAGTCCTCATACATAGTGAGGTTCTGGATTTCAACAGAAAAGAAACATCATCCTTTGCTTCAGTGAAGTTCTTTGTTGATAGATTCCCATGTCTGCTCCAAGGTGATCCTCCTTGCTCCATAGACATTCCCAAAGAGGAGTTTTGCTTGTACCAGATTGATCATGACTTTCCAGGTGAGACACAACCAACTGATCAGAGTGTGACAGGACTGACAGGCAGTGGTATCTGATTGGTAAATTAAAGGATGACAATGGAGCTCTGAAGTATAGCAATTTGGCTCAGGTCATGAAGGGGGTGCTTGTGATTCCTCATAGCAATGCAGACTGTGAAAGAGATTTTTCCCTTGTGAGAAAAAAACCTTGACAGACTTCAGGCAAAATCTGGGTGACCAGACCTTGGAGAGCATACTGATTGTGAAAGCAAACTACAAATGGTAATGTTATGACCAGAACATGTCAAATGAATATTTGAAATGGATGAAGGGAGCAACGTACAGAGCTCTCAATGACTAATGAGCAGGCTTGCTACTGAGGACAGGTACACTGTGAACTGATTTTGAACTTTATTTGGACTGACAATGAGAAAAGACATTACATCATCAGTTGCTGGTTATCCTTCAAGAAAAATGATCATAGATTATTGGAAGACTTCATAAGCATGTCTGCATGTCTTTATTCAAACTTAAAATGGTAGGTTCAAAATGCAGTAACTATGATTGGGTGTTTGTGGGTGTATTGCGTGTAAAAATATGCTGCATCGGCGTGTGTTCCTGAAAGACCCCCATTTGTTCCTGAAAAATATGGTAAGTGTTCCTGACAACCATCCTTTGGGATTGGCATCTCTGGTCCTAGCATAGGGCAGTGTATCTAGCCATTATCTAGCATTTCTCACAGATATCTACACTAAAATTTAACCAGAAATTATGAATAGAATAGCAATTATCTCATATATATATATATATATATATATATATATATATATAATGTGAGAAATCGTTTGAATTGAATGAGAGAAATAATTTGCGTAGCTAAATTCATTGTTCCTCCTTACTGACTTCCTTTTTGTGGAAATAACTGCAGGGTTTGCAAAAACTGTCTCCGCCGGGAGTCGAACCCGGGTCTTTGGCACTGTACGCCAAACGCCTTAACCACTAGACCACGGAGGCGGGTTGAGTGGTATTCGGCTACACCAGGTACAAACACCGACAGGCAGCCCTTGCAACCCTTTGCAGTTAATTTATTCCTTTTCTTTGAGGGACAGGGGAGTACTGAACAATGAAAAGCCGCATGCCTAGCTAGATCCATGGCGGATTCATGTATTAGAATTAATTAATTATTTACAATGTGTGAGAAATTTGTTCTAATACTATAGCATCGGCGGAGACAGTTTTTGCAAACCCTGCAGTTATTTCCACAAAAAGGAAGTCAGTAAGGAGGAACAATGAATTTAGCTACGCAAATTATTTCTCTCATTCAATTCAATTGATTTCTCACATTATGTAAATTTACCCACGAGAGTTGCCGATGCTATAGTATTAGAACAAATTTCTCACACATTATATATATATATATCTTTTTATACAAGGAGAACAACATGATACAATATTTCAAACGTTTGTTTCCAGTTTCCTTTTTGATACCAAAACTAGACATGAGCTTTAGTATCAACCATGATCCAAGAAGAGGAAATGGTTCTAAGAAATAGAAACTTCTCCTTTTTTTTTTTCATTTCATCTGTATGTAAATGAAATGCACATTTATCACACACTGAAGGCAATGTAAAGCCTAATACATAAGAACTAGTGCATCACAAAAATGCCTTTACAGATTTGGTGAAAGATCGATTGCTTTGTTCACCCCTTATACATGTACGGCACGTATTTATTCTATCTATTAATTCATTGATCATATGTATAAAAGAATTCAAACAAACAATAAGAGAGACAGTATTCCATAAACAAGTATGCTTTCTGTACTCAATCAGAAAAAAAGGACATATTCATATATTTTCTAGCCCAACAACTCAGCAAATAATGGATGCGGTACAGGAAGGATACATTAATCAACAGCCGTAAACCATCATATCACATGATTATTCTTTTTTATGGGACACACTAAGAGTACTTTATGATTGCCCCAAAGCAAGTCTTTTAATTAATTACATATAGGATAAGTAGGCTTGAAACTGTCGTCAAACACCCTTTTGCTTATAAATGTCACCTGTGTTCCTTACACAACAGGAAACAATACTAAACCCAACACATTTTGTAATTTCTTTCCTTTCGGTTTGAAATAATAATGAAATAATAAAAACAGTCTGAAGACTTTATGTACATACACATTTCATAGAGATGTATTAAAGCATTACCCACAAGAAATCACTTAAATAGCAAAATTAACAATGAACATTTAAATAAAGCATGGTTCAAAGTGATTTGCCTTATTTGCTTAAATGAGAGGGAAATCTTTGTCATACCCAAAATGTCTGATATTCAATTATTTCTAATTCCTCGGCCTACATCAAACATAAAAATGAAACATACTAAAAAATTGTATGAAATTTTATTTGACACAAATGATGTATTATCAGAAACACTGTCTGATAGCTACATGTACAGCCAAAAGCTAAAAGAAAATGTTGCTTTTTACAACATGTGAGATTTCATTAATTTTTAGGGTGTATGCATGGTTTATGTCTACTTCGTTAAAACAAATTCCCCAATATGCAAGGAAGCTACTATACCTGGTCCAGGAATATGTTTGAGTTCATTCTTGAGGATGATTTTCTCTGACCGTACTGAACTGAGAGAGAAGAGAGGAGTCCAGAAGAACATCCAGTCAAGTCTCGTCCGATGGTTCATGATAATGACGCTTCTCTCAGATTTATTCAATTTATCACCGCTAACTCTGCATCTCACTCCAAAAAATATCTCTGAAAGGCAAAAGATCACAATACCATGATGAAAGTTGGGATGCTTTCCATGTTAGCTGATGAAAATGAACAGATGCAATCAAGATTTACATTTCAAACATTTGAAATGAAATGATCAAAATTTTCTTGCATTATGCACATATTTGCTAATAAAATCATTGGCACTTTGCATGCAGATATTTGAAACAGAACGATTATTAAGCAGTGTGTTATTAAACAATATAATTTCAATCTTTTATTTTATAAAAGGTTGTAAAAATATAAGAAAAGTACAGTAGGAACAAAAAGACAAAAAGGAAGCGAACAAAATTCAATATCGCCAAAGAAGGGGGTAGGGAAAAAGGAAAATGCTGTGTTGCCAAGTGGTAATTGATTGAATGATACATGATACATTGAAATGTAAGAATTCTGAAGGCCACACAAGCAGCAGTACAGGTAAGTCATGTCCTGTTCTATGTTACATGAGTTAAAATAATAATTCAGTTCATATGGCTGGAAACCAAGATTACTGAGCAATATTGCATTACCTACATCTTATAAATTAATATCATTTCAAAAGGTATTGACATAGGGCCCTCCATACATCAAGTGATACCATACAAAAGCCTTGCTTGGATTTTGACAGGGCTAAAGGATCACCATAGCAACGAGATAGAAATGAGTGAAGGATAACAAAATTTCCATTAACGCTAATGAACGGCTCTCTGTCTAACTATTACACTGCGCCTAAATTATACATGCTTCCAATTGCCACATTATCCTCATTTGTTAAACCATGCTGCTTTAACTGCATCCATGTACACATACATGTACATGGATTATAAAAAAACACGTACTACACATGAATTAAAGTGAAGTCTTATTTAGGTCTTTTTAAAAAGATTTTATGAAAAACACATTTTGAACATTAAATACATGAATCAAAATATTCTGAGGCAAACAAATTAGTTGACCTTTATGGCTTTGACATACACATGTAGTAACAATTTTAAGGGTTTTTTTTTTACATGTATGTAGGTATAGTTCTCTAGCAGGCCTGAAAAAGTTCCCTTCAAACAATGGCAGAAAGTTCCATTTACAAACTTTCTTCAGAGTATTGGAACTGGAAACTGACTTTCGAAAAATTATAAAATCATATTGAAAAAAGTAGTTTAAAAATTTTTCCTGTAATTAATATCAACTCTTGTGGACCAAATGTATATTTGCTATTTTTCGTAAAATTATTGATTCTATGATGAAATCAATCATATACCAACTGACAATTTTATTGACAATAACTACACAGACTAGCAATGAGGTTAATTTTTTCTGGTCAGTGCATCCTTTAATTGGATCTTCTTTAAAGACTATTTAATCAACCCGTTATCTGAATACCAACTGCATACAATTAAGCCTGCCATGATCTTGATAACAACATAGGTATTTGATAAATAACACACCAGCACAATAACCTGACAGAATATGTGTATGGTAGAAGTACGGTAGTGCATAATTTGGTGTACAGTAAGAACTATAATGTGAGGAAAATACTGACAATAGTCACTTTTATCAGCAAATTTGACCTTTAATTTACATATTTCATCATGAACTCCATCTTGTTTGTATATTCCTTGGTTGTAAGTAGTCAACTTGACATTTTATGAACTTAGAAAGGTTCTTTCTGTTGAATTTTTTTTAAATTTGTGATCTTACATGTACATGTAAGTGGTCTCCGAACAATTCCAGCTTTTTTGCAGAACGAGCAACTTTGGGCAATTTACATAAATCCAAATGGCCACAGGTATAGAACCTTTTAAAACATAATATCAGCATCGTTGACAATATCAACTTTATAGCAGAAGGGGTGGGCACATGGGATGGGTGCAAGGGATGGCCTCAAGGGGTGAACACAGGGCACTTTGATCCCCATTCTCAGGATATTGAAGACAGCATTAGACATGGTCTGAAATATTGATGTATTCACACAGAGGATGACGTTATTTTGCCTGATGAATCATTTTTATCATGTTATGATATCCAGTTATTAATTTTGTACTGGAATATGAAATGTATTTGTATTGCAGACTTTCATAATTTTGTATTATACTGTGTTTCTCAAAGCCTGCAGGAATAGGAATGTTAACATGGAAAAACTCTTAGGCCGCATTCTCGAAAGGCACCTAACTTCAAGGCCACCGAATTATGGAGAGCCAACTGTCACCCTCTTTCTAGGTCTTTAAGGGGATTACATTTTGATTCTCAATTTGTTTCCTCATAATTCAAAATGTACGTCAAAAGCTGATAATATATCAATTATATGCATACATGTACATGTGCAGGCCTTTAATAATCATGACAGCAATAGTTTGTAATCTTTATGAATTTTGCCAATTTTTAATGGCAAATACAGTATGATTCTTTCAGGAAGAGAAGTAATTTCTGTTGTCCATAGTAAAGAAAAATGGAAAATCTTAGTGAAGACAATTTATAAATGAGGTCTGAATATGTACCTGTACATATACACCTGTACACACTTGTCTTTGGTTTATAAAATAAATTTGGCAGACAAGTGAAACTTCTGATTAAACTTGTATAGTTGTGACTAGGGATATGTAGGTCTTCACATGTAAACACTAATATGTCACATCCGAAACACCTTTTATCACATCTGTAAATACTATTATTATTCCAAAATGCCAGTATCCTGTATGAGCAACATGAGGGGAAAGCATATCATGCCAAACAGTGTTGTCTCCTACATAGAACAGTGTACAAGTGTGAGAAGGTGTTCATCATGTTGAAAGAATAGGGGAATCAAACTGCCCTTTGTGATTTTTTAAAAATGGAGGTTTTTGTCTATTAACATGCACCATCACACAAAATAATAGTGCAACCTTGGTTACTGTGTATAACTTGAGTACTTTATACAAATTATACGAACTAATATATAGGGGCAATTCCACCGTTCCAGACATTACACTTCAAAGGTCAAAATTTGTATTCAAACTTGCCTGTACTGACCCATGATTATTTTCAAGGTTTCTTATATAATGGATATGATGATAGTGCAGGTGAACACCATTAATGACACAATAATAGCAAATTTCATATTCTTATCAAATTTTAGTATTAAGGGGATAAATATCGGTTAAGGACGTTACAGTAAAAAGACATGATGAAATTGCAAAAATACCATTATAAATGGATTCTATGCCCATCAAAACCCCTAGAATGATATATCATAATAATAATCAAACATTTTTATATAGTGCATTACACATAAGCAAAATTGCATGTCTCTATGCACTTTAGGAGAGGAAAGAAAGGAAAGATGCACTGGGTTCATGATTCTGATTAACTATAAAGTGGTGAAAAGGTATGTCTTTAGAGAATTAATGAAGTTTTCATAGGAATTTATACTTTTCAGATATTCAGGCAACTTGTTCCACAAAAGAGCGGCAGAATGTGTAAAAGACCTTTCCCCGTATTATTTTGTCATTATTTGTGGAACGCAGAGCAGGGACTTGAAACTGGAACGTAACATTCTATCGGGTTTATATGGAGTTAGTACTTCAGAGAGATAAGTAGGAGCCAGCTGATGTAAACATTGGTAGGTTAACATAAGTATTTTAAATTGGATACGGGACTTGATGGGCAACCAGTGTAGATCTCTTAAGACTGGAGTTATTGATTCATGTTTCTTCGTGCGTGTAACAAGTCGGGCTGCAGAATTTTGAAGGAGTTGTAGTCTTTGAATTTGAGAAGAAGGGAGACCAGAAAGCAAACTATTACAGAAATCAAAATGGCACATAACAAAAGCATGAATTAATCGTTCAGTGGTTGGTTTGTCTAAAAAATTGTGAATTTTACCTATTTTGTATAATCCAAATGAATATATCATGCATCAGTAAGTTACATTTTAGTATGGCTACTGGTGACCATTTTGGATTTATGCAAATTATACTGATTGCCCAAAGTTGCTCTTTCAGCAACAAAGCTGAAATTGTGCAGAGACTACATGGTGTCAACAATGCACAAAAAAACTTCATCAGTATGGGCCATTCCCTTCAAAAGTTGGGTTCTAAAATGGCTACTGGAGGCCATTTTGGAATTATGCAAATTATCCAAATTATCCAAAGTGCCCAAAGTTGCTCTTTCTGCCAACACAACTGAAAATGTTTGGAGACATGACATTGAATCACAAATCCACAAAAAACTTAAAACAAAAAGAACTTTTCTATGTTCACTATTGGCTACACTGGACTGTCAAATCGACTTAAGTACATGGGAAGCACAGCAGCAAGTAAACTTAATCAATTCAGAACATAATGAGTATTACATATAGGAATATAATTGAAATTACTTTGTTAGAATGAGTTTTAGGAACAATCTATAATAATTAATACGCTAAGGCCACGCGGGAGGTCCCGCGCCCGCCCCGATTGACTTTGCACGCGCTGCAGGAGGGGGTCCGTTGGACCCTATAGAATTTTTTCCCGCTGCCCGCCGCGAGCCGCCTTCCGTCCCGACCGGTCGGCCTGGCCGTCCGCATGGTTGTCGCCCCCTTCGCGTTGCACGACGACGTCGCGTTGGCAGCAGGTGAGCGATCTCCTGAACGACCAAACCCCATTGGCCCGCGTGCTTTGCCTCGCCGTCGACCGAATCAGACGACGATTGCGCGTGCGTCCGGCGAACGGTACGTAGTGCAGACTCTGTATCTCTCACCGGGGGAACCCACGTAAGGAAATAATTATGCCATGGGTATGTTCAGTAGAGGTCCGTGGTATGTACGTAGGATTTGTGTCATAGTCCGCTTTGTGATTAGTATACCATGTAGGAGTAGCACCCACCAGACTGCGGTGCAATCTCAATGCAAGCTCAGTGCGACGCGACTTATACACACAACCCTATACAATGCAAACAATACAACAATACACTGCACAGCACTCAACATGAGATGACCGCGAATTCCCGAGCGAACTCATACATTCTACAGATGAATTTGGACGTGAGTTATATTATTTAGAACTAAATAATGTTAGAAACTGTATTTATAGACTTTGTTTGTCTCTATAACATGTTCTCTGTATAGTTAACTGATGAAATTCTTCTCTTTTTAGCCGGACTCTGTCGCGGCGTCGTTGCACTCTGCTCTGAGCGGTACCAGCATGCATGCACTGCAGCCTTGGCTGCTTGAAATAACTACGGGGAAGAAACCTGCAGTAAAAGCTGTTTATTTCGAGATTTTAAGGTTAACTTTGGATGTGAGTGACGTTTTGAGAATAAAAAAATGTTTGAGTATAGTATTTGTGGGCTCTGTTTTTGCCTATTCGATCTGTATTTAGTTTAAAAATGATGACATTCTTCTTTACAACGCTGGTTATCTGTCACAGCAGCGCCCACAGTCTGAGGCTGAGCTGTAGTAAGGCTTGCATGGCTGGTTGAACTCCCAGCGAAGAGTCTAGCAGTAAATACCTTACTGAGCGCTGCTTATTTCAAGATTAAAAAGATTGAAAATAGTATACTTACCATTTTTTAAAACATTAACATTGAATTCATCCTACCGTATGTCAGAGCAGTGGCGTACCCAGGATTTTTTGAAGGGGGTGGTTTTTAATTCTCTGACAAGCAAAATTTTTAAAAATGGTTATCAGTATTTTTTTTTTTGGGGGGGGGAGGGTCTTTTTACTCTAAAATTCTCTGTCAAGCAAAAAAAAAAAAAAAGTGTTATCAGTATTTATTTTTTTTTTGTGGGGGGGGGGTCTTTAACTCAAAAATTATCTGACAAGCAAAACAAAAAAAAATGTTATCAGGAATTCTAAAGGAAGGAGTGTTTTAACTTCAAATAACACCAAACGGGGGGGGGGGGGGGGGGTGTTTGAACACTCAAAACGCCCCCTTGGTACGCGCATGTTCAGAGTAGATTCTACAATACTTGAATTTTAAAACCCGCACTGCCGTAAATGCCTCACGACGTTTCTGATTTCAAAATTGGAAAAAGGTTAGGCCGAACACACCTGTACTCATTTTTTATTCGATGGTAGATTCATCTTATTTGAGTATATTCTACATCTACTTTGTTTCTTTTAAAAAAAAATCGTTCCATGAATATTATCCGTTTGAGGGGCAAACATTATGCTAGGAGCGTTATTCCATTGAAGTCATGGGCGTAGATATAGCGGGCAGGGAGGGGGGGGTATTTGAATGCATCATTCATCCCCCCCCCCCCCCATTGTAGAAAAATAACCCCCCATTGTAGAAAAATAAACTCACAGCATAGATAGCACTAGCAGGGGTGACGGATGGGATGGGTGATGCGGGATTATGTGAATGCATCAATCATTTTTATTTTCATTGTATTTGGGACCTTTCTATGCCACTGGATGCAGGAGAGTGAGGGCAGGGGCATGATAGGGCCTGCCTTCACCATCCACCATGTCCAACGGCGGATCCAGGATTTTGTGAGGGAGGGGCCAGCGCTGGATCAATGATTTTGTGATGGCCGGGAGGGGGGCCAATATTCGGAAAATTCATACTTTTGTTTTTTGAATACTTTTCATGTGTATTGTAGGATGTGATCGAACGCATGTATTGCTCATACATGTAAGTGTCTGGGAGTGATTGAATTTGAGAATTATGATATGTGTAGGTGAATCTTCACTCGATTACTTATAGATTTTTTTTTTTTTTTTTTTTTTAGCATCACTTTATTGGTCAAACTTGCACAACAAAGGAGACATAATAGCCCAGGTCAAAACCAAATTAAGTGGTAAATGCAGGGCGTAAAAAGAAGAAGACATCTTTAGCAAAAACACAAACAGGTAAATACTAATATTTAAAAAAAAAAGGAAAAAAGAATATAACTACTACCAATTTCTAACTAAAATTGTATTTCTTGCTATAGACTAAGTAATGAGCGACCTCTATGATGACAACAATATTCCATTCACAAAATATACATAACTAGGCCATAGTAATTAATTTTACAACTATGTGAATGCATCATTCATTTTTTTTTTTTTTTTTTTTTTTCCATTGTAGAAAAATAAACTCACAGTATAGATAGCACTAGCAGGGCTGTAGGATTGGATGGGTGATGCGGGATTATGTGAATGCATCAATCATTTTTATTTTCATTGTATTTGGGACCTTTCTATGCCACTGGCTGCAGGAGAGTGAGGGCAGGGGCATGATAGGGCCTGCCTTCACCATCCACCATGTCCAACGGCGGATCCAGGATTTTGTGAGGGAGGGGGCCAGCGCCGGATCAATGATTTTGTGATGGGAGGGCCCGGGGCCCAATATTGGGAAAATTCATAATTCTGTTTTTTGAATACTTCTCATGTGTATTGTAGGATGTGATTGAACGCATGTATTGCACTATTGCTCATACATGACTTGTAAGTGTCTGATTGAATTTGAGAATTATAATATGTGTAGGTGAATCTTCACTTGATTACTTATAGAAAATATATAACTACTACCAATTTCTTGCTATAGAATAAGTAATGAGCTACCTCTATGATGACAATATTCCATACACAAAATATACGTAACTAGGCCATAGTAATTAATTTTACAACTATATTTAAGTTCTAATAATAAAACAATAAGCTAAATGGAAACACTAACATCAAAAGAAACTCTTTTATCTTTATTCCACTCTCTCTCTCTCTTTCTGTTATGTTTATATTCTCTACATCCATTCCTCTCTCTTCCTATCTGTCTACCCCCACTCCCTCTCTCTCTCTCTCTCTCTCTCTCTCTCTCTCCCTTCCCCTTTATGTCATAATGATATCTAACATAAATTATGTACATTACATAACATTATATGTACAATATTTTTAACTGAGTATGTGGGTATGTGGGTAAGTAATTGTGACCATGAGTACGCACGTATGCGTTTGTAAATATGTGTATGCATGTTTCTCTGAGTGAATGCCTGTGTGTATATAAACATGATTTTGTTTATAATAATATAAGGGTGTGCCATTTGAACAAAAGATTGACAGTTACGTGCATCCATCTAAACAAAAACAAAAAAACACCAATCCGCACGCGGTGCTTTCAGTCGACCATTTAAAACTTCCAAGATAGCACTTATAAGGTTTCAATGAAAAGTCTCACATCCATAGACACTCTATTTTATCTTTCCATCTCTCTAACTTCCTGTTAATTTTCCCACCTGTTATCTCTCCAACCCCTTTTCCAACCCACCTCCTCCCCCCCCCCCCTCTCTCTCTCTCTCTGAAATCCTATTACAAATGAAATCCTATTACAAAATTTGTAACTATAAAAAAAAGAAAAAAGTGTCATGTTTGTTCAGTTATAAATGATGTCTGTGTATCGTCTTTGTATGTGAATGTGGACGGACTCGAAATTAAAGACAAAATTTACCTACAAAAATTACTCAGTCTTCATAACCATTTTCGTTTCCATTTAGAACAATTTATTGATAATTTCATTAACAAAATTTTTTTTTTTAAATGAATAAACTCACAAGAATGTACACATCGATTGTGAAAATGTTGAATGTGCAATGTAAAAAAGGAACCCGTGGATTTCCACGGGTCCCGCTAGTCTATATATTAATACTCAAAACCGTAAAAGGCCGTTTTTTGTGGAAGCAAAAACTCTTTCCCCCCGCCGTGTCCGCCCTCGCCGTGGCGCGGGATCGGTGGCATAATTCCACAGGTCGTGTAACCCGTAGTCCGCGTGCCGCGTCGACCCCGTCGTCGCCGTCGACGTCCATAAACGTGATTTGGGGGATTGGGGAGGACGGGCAGGCCGAAGGAACGGCTGCTTTCCGTGTGGATACCTCGCACGACGGCGGTGTCGTCAGCCGTGCAACCTCCCTTACGGCCCATCACAGGCACAGCATGGCAAGTGACGACTCCCATTACGGCCCATCACAGGCATAGCATGGCAAGTGACGAACAACGTTGTGCACGAGGAGTATCAACTTGCATTGTGCGACCGTGTTAGACGACTCGCGTTAGCCATCTTGCTAAACTTGCTCTTACCGGGGGGAACCCCCGTAAGAAAATAACGATGGCATGGGGGTTGTCCCACAGTGTCCCAGCCTCGATAGAGCTCCGTGGTATGTGTACGTATGTATTTCATTGTTTCATAGTACACTTTGTGTTAAGTACACCATAGGAGTAGCACCCACGTACTGCGATGCAATTTCAATGCAATGCATGCGATCGACGCGACAATGCATATTATGCATGCAATTTGTATGTACTGTACACACATGCACTCAACATGAGTTGACTACGGTTTCCCGAGCTTACAAATACATTCTAAGGTTGATTTTGGACGTGAGTGACATTCTTTAGATCTAACAAATTGTTGGAAACTGTATTTATGGACTTCCTTTGTCCTATTTTATCTGCATGAAATTCTTCTCTTTGTCGTTTGTCGTGTTCGGTCACGGCAGCGCCCGGCCGCTCTCTGAGGCTGGGATGGCTGCATGGCTGAACTCGAGGGGAGGAGTCCGGCAGTAAATACTGAGCTGCTTATTCCAAGATTGGAAGCAGTTGACTATCTTCTGTTTTTTAATGCTACAGTTAGAATTTGATGATAAATTCACCGTATATCTGAGTAGATTCTACATCAATTTGAATTCTAAAACGGCAGTAAATTCCTCACCGGGTTGCTTATTTCAAGACTGGAAACAGTTTAGGTCGAATATCGTCATTTTTTAAAATTTGATGATATTTAATTCATCATAGTTCATACCGTATATTAGAGTAGATTCTACATCCATTTTATTACTCTAAAAAAAATAATTCTGGAATCTGCTCAGTGAGAGCAGAGTTTATTTAAAAAGTATGCGTGTTTTGAAACCAGACGGATTTTTCTGTCTATGGGTAATTCCAGCGTGACAGACGGGACATCCAACCCTCACATTTTTATGTTTTTACTTGATATTTCATATTTCATTTAAAAGTGATTCTTAATTTGATGTAGAGATGTGATCTATAGGGTTTGGTCAACAAAATGGGGGGAAATTTTTTTTTCAAGCCCCGCCCACAAATTATGGGTGGGGCTTCAAGTTCAGCGTGACAGACAGGACATGAATTTACCAGGCCATTTCTGCTTCGATACTTTTCGACTATAAAGCTCTCCTCACTGGAAAATCTTGAAACAAAATATGTGTATTCATGTTACCTCTTGTTGGTACCTTTTTGAAATCTGCTAGTACATGTATACATTTGAAATTTCATCTTACTTTTGGAGGAAAATGCCAAAAAATGAGCGTGACAGACGGGACAATAAAAACGTGACAGACGGGACACATTGAGATTGTACACAAAATAGAATTTTTAAAGACAATCAAATTTCCAGCATTAAATACCTTATTCTCATGTTCTAAAGGGGTTAAAGGGTCATCTTTAATATCATGAAACATAATAGCAAAAGGATTGTAATTTTCATCCATCGGAGAATTTTCATGTAGTCCCATCCATACATATTTTTGCTGTAGATCCCAAACGTGACAGACGGGACATTATTTTATGATTGATAATTATCTTCATAATATAGGATTCTGCCAAGTTAGCAGTAGAAATGAATTTCCCCCCTACCAAAGAGCAAGACTGCAAAATTTTATTAAAAAACAATGGTCTAATTTATTGTAAATGCAAAAAGTACCTTAAAAAACGTGACAGACGGGACAAAAATCCATTTGACCTTTGACCTCCATTAAATCACAAGAATATTAATATTTCTAAAATTTTTGGATATAGACATAAAATTCCCCTTAGTACTAACTAGATTTGGTTGTCTTTATTATTATAACAGATGAAATTTCTAAAAATGACTCAATATGTAATTAACCATATTTTGCCATAAAAATGTGTAATTTCATTTTTGGGTTAAAAAATGGCCATTTTGGGTCAAAATATTCAAAAATTTAAAAAACTGAATATTGTTCCATAAAGTTCAAATCATGCATATTCAAGTGACATAAAAGGAAAATGTTCAAAATAAACTTTGTTTTTTCACCAAAAGTGGACATTTTCATGGAATTGCCCCTATGTAGATCTGTAGACTATCATGACTATATAGACCTAAAGGGGCTTTCACACCGGGCTTGCGTAGAGTTGCATAGTGCGGCGTATCGCCTACACTGAGCTTATGCTGGCCTACGTGGCAATACGCAGAGGGACAAAAAGGGGTACGCGAGATGGACCCCAAAAATTAACATGTCTAATTTTTTCGCGTACTTTCGTCGTAGACCACTGCATGCAGAAAGTACGCAGTTTTTACGCAAGTATAAAACCCTACGCTACTGTACGCCATGCCTACGCTATAGTACGCTATCATACACCAGTCTGACGAAAAATCCTTTGAGGCTGGCGTAGTGTTGCGTACTTTTGCTTATTGTGGGTTCAGCATAAGCAAACTTACGTACCCTTTACGCCAGACCTACGTATACGTACGCAACCCTACACCTGTTATACGCAATCCTACGCGTAGGTACGCCAATTGCATATGTTGTAGGTACGCGGTACCTATGCACAGGGTACGCAACAATACCCCAGCCTACGCCGATCCTGCGCGTAATAAAGGGGCTTTCACACCAGCCCTGCGTAGAGTTGCGTAGTGTGGCGTACGGACGATGCCGAGCTTACTCTGCCCCAAGCAGTGCCTCCATTAGCCTACGTGGAAATACGCCGAGGGACGCAAAGGGGTACGCGAGATGGACGCAAAAAATTAAACATGTTTAAAGAGCACTGGACGCGTCACGCAGAAAGTACGCAGTTTTACGCAAGTCTACGCAACACTACCGTAGAGTTACGTAAGGAAGGGCGTAGTGTTGTGTTCTTTTGCTTAGTGTGGGTTCAGCATAAGCAAACCTACGTACCCTTTACGCCAGACCTATACGTATTCGAACGCAACCATACGCATGTTATACGTAATCCTACGCGGAGGTACACCAATTGCATATGCCATAGGTACGCGGTGCCTATGCACAGGGTACACAACCATACGCCACCGTACAGCAGCCTATGCAAAACATACGCAGGGACTACGCCGGTCCTGCACGTAATTTTGGCGTACTCGGTACGCCGCACAACGCAACTCTACGCAGGCCCGGTGTGAAAGGGGCTCAAGGCTATAGATCAAGCTTAATTCGTTAATAATAGTGCTGATGAAAGTTGGCCACAATATTCACTCTTTCAGTTTCAGGGGCAAACATGTGCTAGGGGCGTTAATTAACGGTTAATCCTTTGAAGAATTAATAGAGTATGCTGGAGTCATGGGCATAGATAGCGGGGGGGGGGTGGGGGGGGGGGTGTGCAGTGGTTGATGGGGGATATGATTAACTTCATTGTAGAAAAATTTGAATGAAATCACTGGAGTCATGTTCATAGATAGCTGGGGGGGGGGGGGAATGGGGGTAAGTGAAAAAAAAAAAATTGGCCAGCCCTCCAAAAGTCCCTCAGCGGGGTGGGGGGTGGGGGGGGGGGGGGGGGGGGATGTAAGTGAAAAAAAAATTCGCCAGCCCTCCAAGAATTTTTTTTGTTTCTCCAGCCCTCCAAAAGTCGCTCATGGGGGGGGGGGGTTACCAGATTTTATGGGTTCCAGTTTTCCCTCATTATTCTCACAAGCAACAAAAAAAAAATCAGCATTTTGGGCTGTCTTTTTTTCCCCCAGGGGAGGGGGCCAGGCCCCCCCCCCCCTGGATCCGCCACTGATGGGGCATATGTGAGTGCATCAATTTTATTTTATTGTACAAAAAATGTAATCACTGGATTCATGGGCGTAAAAAGCGGAGGGGGGTGGGCATTAATTAACAGTTTATGTTCATTGTAGAAAAAATGAAATCACCCCCCAAAAAAGTGGAACCTTTCTATACGCCACTGGCTGGAGTGAAGGGAGGGGAGGGGGCATGATAAGGGGATAGAGCCTGCACTCACCATCCATAATTGTCCACAGATTATTATTAAGTGGTGGATTCACAATTTTATCTGGGGTTTCAAATATTGCAGGGGTACGTGAGTAAATTGGATTATGACTTTTGCAAATCATGTTTCATTACAAAAAAATGTAATGGATGGCACGGTAGAATTTCATATGTTTAGGCATCAGGCACCTTCGCTCATGTTTCTCCTTAGGTGATATTGTGACAACGGGGTGGGAAAGGACAGGTAAAAAATTTGCTTCAATAAACACACAAACATAAAACAATCTTCATGGAAGTTAAAAGGCATTAGCTAAAATAAAATAAGATTAAATTCACAGTATTATATGGCCAGTGATTTTCACGTGGAAACAAGTTTTGAAATAATTATATTGTTATTTCCTACATAAAAACAGTAGATATGCAATCTCTCTCATCAGCAAAAGTGTATTATACATAATCACCACTATAAGACATAAAAATGATAAATTATTTTAGCCCAAAACCAAATAAAAAACAAACAGACTTTTACCTTTCAAAAAAAGCATGTGACATATTCTATAGTAAGAATGACATGTTGTAATCTTAAACTTATTTTTCTCTTAATATTTCATGTATCATTCACTTGAACTAATAAAACAATACTAAAAGAATCTAAGATAAATACAAGAGAAACTAAAAATTAACTTAGATGAAAAACAAAAATTACAAAATATTTCTTTTAGAAACCATTACCCATAGAACCATAATTATTAAGCATTTGTCTTATTAATTAAAAAAATACATGATATTCATGTACACATATTAACCTATCATTTGAAAACATATAGTTTGAATATGATTATTTGGTAACAAAAACATTGTAATATGTTTATCCCATTCAATATAATTTTAATAAGCCACAATTTAAAACAGTAATAATTTCAACATTGTTCCAAAGAAGATGTGTTCGCAAAAATCAATCCATACTTCCCTGGCTAGCACCCGTGGAATTTTTCCACGGGTACTGCTGCTAGTTTATTTTAGTGCAAACACTGACAACTGACCCTTTCCTAAAATAGGAAAAATTCAAATTTCTGCTCAGAATCTCTATTTTGAGCCAAATAGTACATGTACAATTTAGTAAGTGTACATTTAATTTGTTAATCTCTATTTAAAATAAAGTCAACTTTCAAACGAATGAATTTGATCATTAATAATCACTTACCAAGTAGTAGCTGTTGTTTTCCATCAAGTCATGAACATGAAATGAATAGAAATTGGAAAAGAAAACATAAAAACTGTGGATGTGACACACAGATTTGATGAGTTGGAGTTCGGTTAGAAAAAAAAAAATCTTTCAAATTCATTAATTACAGGTAGGCCTACTATGAGTATTTCTTTGATGGCAATATACCCGCTTAATTAAATAATTTACGATAGCATTGATCATTTCTCTCTCTCTCTCTCTCTCTTATGACAAATAATAGTTGTGTACATACAGTACTTTAAAATGAATTGTCACAGTGACTCACATTTCACACATCAATTCAATGATTTGGAATATCTGAAAAGTATTTTTGAAAAAGTATAAATTAAATAGAGGTCATAAGGAGTCACAATGCAAATGATTACAATAAAATCTTTGGTTTAAAAAAAAGGATATGTTTATACATGTATACATAAAATTCTGAAATAATATGCTATTACTTCAAAACATTATGAATAAAATATTAATGTTATCGTTGAATCTGTAAAGAAAGTTTCTAATTTCTATAAGTTGTTTTCTTCATAAATATTGTCATGCCACATTTCCATTCCATGAAGTTTATTCAAATTTTCAAATAAAATTAAATATCCTTTGCAACAAACCAATCTTCTCATCTAGGCTACATCTGATTGATTAAAAAATATGTTTTTGCATTGTTCTTGTGGTTATGAGACCTACCAAGCATGCCCACATAAGTTCACCTCATTTTTCAAGGAATGGGCATTTGTATACATTTGGATAATTCTGGGTTCTACCTTCAAATTAGAATTTAGATAAAGCTTTACTTCCACTCAGCCTTCTCACTAGTACATAACCCCTTTGGTGTAGATACCAAGGGTGAGGAATTTCCACCAAAAAAAACATGTGTAGATTCTCTCAACAAGGGTACAAACAAAGTTAATAAATCAGTCAATGCCTAATTTCCATCTCCAAAGTTGTTTTAGTCCTCCAAAACTTCCTGGGATGTCATAAGGCCATATTTCACTGAATATAGACCAATAAATGCATACTTTCAGACCTGCTAAATCGCTTTGGTCCTCTCAGACCACCCCCATGGGATTCGTTAATAAAGCCATATTTCTGTCAATTTGAACCATGCGAAAACTATTTTCTGCCCCCGAAGCCTGCTTAAACTATGAAATATGGAAATGAATGTACCATGACATCCAATAAATGGTTGTCCTGCACAATTTATGCAGATTATTAGTTATATGATCATGAATTTAAAACTAATTTAATGTAGAGATAAAGAACACACTTACCACAGGTAGAGTTAACCACAGCGCCATGAGATTATCATTGATGTGTCTAAATGCATGAGGTCTGATGAACATGAGTGGTATAAGAGGTCCCATCATCAGCATGGAACCAAAGAAAGCCGTCGACCATAGGAGGGTGATGAAGATAAAGCCCCCAAAGCAATTATTCAACACTCCTCCCATTTTGATTATCACTGAACACGCCCTTCACTAAGGCAACCTGTAGAGTATATTTTGTAAAAAGTGGGAGCAACATGATTAAAATTAAAATTATACAGTCTCACACAGTTACACAGAGCAAGGGTTTGTTTGGGTTTACTCAAGAGTCCATGCTCGCACATAATATCAATGAGGCTCTGAAGCTAATACTAATTTTCATATAGACTATGTGACAGCATGCTGAGCATAGCAGTAAAAATTAATGGCAGTATTATAATCTATATATTGAAAATAAAATTAATGTGAAAAAAAACATTTAAAGCATGTATTTATATCGGTAAACCTAAGAGTCATTCTGTGTCAGATCACCCAATGGATTAAACCGTACCCCCTTCAAATTGGCCAAAATTTGGTATATGGGGTAATCAACTCTTCCCAAGCTAAAATTTTTAATTTTAGCCCCATCGGCCAAACGTTTTTTGCGCCAGGGTATGCATTCCACAGGAATGTCGGCCAAAAATGTGCACTTTTTTTTTAAGTTTTAAAATGACAATTTCTCTGTAACTACTAGGTCAATTTTGTTGATATTGACATATTTAGAAAGGTAATTACACAAGCTACCTAGATCTGCCCTCATTGTCCATGTCCAAACAACATAAAGTTCAACGACCTCTTGATCTTTGCTTTAACCTTGAATAGTTTAGCATCATGTAATCTGGAGCTTAGCACTCTTTGCATTTATACTCTTTGCTTCAGGTCAAAGGCCTTTTGTTGATAGGTCAGTGTGCATCTACGATTTTAATTTGGCCCAGTCCTCACTGCCGTACAGGTTTTTCTTAAAAATCTTACCTTGCATGTGTAGTCCCATATATACAAGTTACACATGCAAGGTAAGAAAAACCTGATCACACCTGCCGATTTTTGTGTTGTTTTTTTTTTTTCTTTTTTTATTCATTCGATTTTTACAATTTTAGTTGAGCCTGGAAGGTAACCCTTTTTAGCAAACTCTGAGGGTGGTTTGCATGGCTCACAGTATGTGGGAAATGGTGATATTTAGATCTAGATTGTTTTGTTGATACCCCCCTCCACACACAGTATAGGCATCTCATGTACAGCTAGCTCCGTGTGCCAGTACCAGATTAATAAGCCACGGAGCTCGAACAGCTGCAGCTAGCAGCAGTCAAAAACAGACAACAAAATTGCTCTAGAAAAGATTTAATTTTTTTAAATTTGCTAGATTACCTGATTTAGGGACTCTTCAACTCTTACTTATACTGTGCAACAAATTTGGGGATTCAGAGTTGAAAGTGAAATTTTAAATAACTATCTTCCTCTCATGTGCAATATTCCTGACATCAACAACATTATCATCCATACCCCAGGAATCGAAAAACTCCTAAAGAACTTAGATCCTAAAAAAGCTACCGGGGTTGATGATATATCCCCTCGTATTCTTAAGGAGTTTTCTCATGAACTAGCCCCGATTCTTGCCAAAATCTTCCAGGCATCTATAGATACAGGAGAATTGCCTGAAGACTGGCGTAAAGCCAACATCACACCCATCCACAAAAAGGGTGAACGCACTAAACCAGAAAACTATAGACCAATATCTCTCACTTCAGTATCTTGTAAATTATTAGAACATGTTGTACACTCTCATATAATGAATCATCTTGACCTGTACAATATACTCAATAAATACCAACATGGATTCAGAAAAAGGCATTCCTGTGAATCACAATTAATTCAAACCATGCATGACCTTACTCTTTCATTCGACAAACGGACACAGACCGACATGATCATTACTGACTTTTCTAAAGCGTTCGACACTGTGCCCCACCATCGTCTTCTTCTCAAACTCAAACAGTATGGAATCAATGGGAGAACCAACAAGTGGATCTCATCTTTTCTACAGGATAGGTACCAACGGGTAGTATTGGGGGGTGAACACTCACAGTGGGTTAGGGTGCAGTCAGGCGTTCCGCAGGGCACAGTGCTCGGACCTTTACTATTTTTAATCTACGTAAACGACTTACCAGACGACTTATCTTCAACTGTACGACTATATGCGGACGACTGTGTTATGTACTCTGACATCAGGACACAACTCGACGCTACTAAACTACAAGACGACTTGGACAGACTTTCTGCATGGGTAAATACATGGCAGATGCAACTCAACCCACAGAAATGTTATGTTCTCAGAATTGCTGCATCTAGATCCCCTATAATAACCAAGTATACTCTAGGTGATAGCATATTACAGGAAACCCCCTCTCACTCATATCTTGGAGTAGAGATCTCTCGAGATTTGAAGTGGGATGCACACATATCTAAAATAACTTCATCTGCTAACAAAGTAAATGGATTCATTCATAGAAACCTAATATCATGTACTAAACAAACAAAATTCACAGCTTACACAACACTAGTCTGTCCAATTGTAGAATATAGTTCTAGTGTCTGGGACCCATTTACAAAAGAACACACCCATGAAATTGGTAAAGTACAAAGAAGGGCAGCCAGAATGGTATGCAATGACTATAGGCAAACTACCAGTGCAACCGAACTTATGCAGGGATTAGGCTGGGACTTGCTTTCCATTAGAAGGAAAGTTTCGAGGGTCAGTATATTGCACAAGGCCTTGGGGGGGCACTTGGCCCTGCCGGTGTCGGACTACCTGCGTCCAGCTACACGAGCCACCAGACGTACTTCAGGAAACTCCTTCATACAGTACCCCACCCGTACCAACTGTTTCAAATATTCCTACATTCCACGTACCATCAAGGACTGGAACTCACTACCACCTGACATCCAGAGCATAACAGACAACAACACATTCAAACTTCAAGTAACCAACTATTTCCGCAACCAAGACTCCAGTAATAAGGACTAATTAAGTAACACTGCGCACTCCCTCATCCTCCTCGTTTGGTTCCTGATGGAATGTTGAGGAGTAATTAGAAGAAGAAGAAGAAGAAGAATGTATGAATGATCTAGACTGGAAAAAGGCCCGCTGATACACAGAAAAGCTATTGACTATTGTGAAGCCTATTCACCCGTAAAAAAAGCTATTGTGGAGAACACAAGATAAGCTTGTAGATCTACATGTATAAGTGATATTGCCCGTACCTCTGTCCTTCCTGCTTTCTAATGAATAACATAACGTCATATAATATATGCCACCACCTACACATCGGTCGAGTCTGGCCAGGTTAACCACCAAGGCCAACAGCAGAAGAAAGGAGACACCGTCACAACTCAGATCACATACCGGAGTCGGAGACTACGCCGGCGGAGAGGGACCAGAGTAGCCGGCCATTTCTGGCAATACCGCGCAGAGATAAAAAGGATGATTAACCGATGTTAACTCCATTAATTTAGATATTATTGAGCCTAAAGTGAGTACAAAAAGAAATTGATTATCTTACCCGATTCTTGAGTGTAACACTAACACTAACAGTGAATTTTATCTTACTTGGACTCGACAAGTCAAGTGGTATCGTATTTTTCCTGCCAACGCTCATGCTAGCGCTAGCGCTATATATACGCTGTATATGCTGCGCTAGCGCTATATAGCTAGCGCGGATCGGAGCGAACTGCAATTAGGGTGTCGACAAAACGACAAATAAGAAAAAGAAAGAAATTAGCTGTTAAAAAAAGGCTAATTTGGCCGGGGGAACAAATTCTTAGTATATATGCAAAAAAAGGGTTTTCTCTACATACAGAGCATTTTGGGCAGCAAAGCCTGGTTTAGGGGCACTTTGGGTTTTTTTCAGGGGCATGTTACATACACCCCCTTTTCTTTCTGACAAAATTTGTTCCACGGTCCTTATGGGGAAAATTTTTCCAAAATTTATAGGGGCGGTCTGACAACCCATCCCGACGGAAAATTTTGTCAGTTTTCGTGTTTTAGTAATATACAGTCATACACCTTCCTTCTGACAAAGTTTGGCTCATTATGTTACATGGGTTGAAATCGATCCGACTTTGGGGCCTTTTTGGGGGACTCTGGGGGCCAAACCCAGGCGGCTTCGTTCAAGCTAGCTGACAAGCTTTTTTGTGAATGACATGGATGGTCTAAGTAACTTTAAGGGTCAAATCTCATATTTAGAATGGGGGAACTATTTCGGGACAGGCTCCCAGACTATAACTGATTTTGTTCGAAGCTTGATTATGCACTCTTATAATCTAAAAAAAAGTCTAGTCATGTTTTTGACCAGATCGCCTGATCACATTTTCTTAAAGGGAAAGTCCACACTGATTACAAGTTGATTTTAAAAGAAGCAGAATGATGAAGAAACAGATCAGTGAAGGTTTGAGCAAAATACGATAAGAAAATAAGAAAGTTATGAATATTTGAAGTTGTATAATCAATCATACACAAATTTGGAAACTCCGTGACATATCTTGCGAGTTCCTCTCCCATTTGCCCTTTATCACCAAAATATTAATTTCCATTTTCTCTAAAGAAAATATTAAGTCATATACTCACCTTAGATACAATCATTGCTTATATGTTTTTTACACAAAACCTTTTGTATGAAACAAATTTATTCATTCATAAAAACTTAAATAATGAAAATTAATGAGATTTTCTGTACTGAGACAAGTGGAAGAGGAGCTCACAAGATACGACACGGAGTTGCCAATTTGCGTATGATTGATTACAACTTCAAAAATTCATAACTTTCTTATTTCTTGTAGGATTTTGCTCAAACTTTCACTAAAATGTTTCTCTCACTTTCTTTTATCAAATCAATTTAATACCATGCAGGGTGGACTTTCCCTTTAATCAGATTAGTCATTCTGACTGATCATAGAATTCTGTTCAAGTTGACTAGGATTCTGTTCACTTCAAACCCGAAGCTGATAGTTTTGACTAGAATAGTTAAGGTGAATATGGGAATAGTTATTCTAGTGATCTAGTCAAATCTGACTACCGGTAGACATATAGTCGTATTTGACTGGATTGTTTTTAGAGTGTGCATGTATATAGTAGTTTTAAATTTGATTTAAAACAGTAAGATCCACACATCTTGCCCCGGTATGTAGCATATACCACCAGAAAGCTGAGTTTGTCAGCTGCAATTTGTTATAATCATCTCAGAATAAAATATCTCGACGAAAGTTTGAGAGAGATTTTATTCAACGCTTGTATTCCGCACTCATATATACGCCGACTAATTTTGTTCGAAGTCATGTAGTATTGCGTAATGTAAAGGCCTAACTTTGAGATAACGGTAAGATCCAGATCCATATATCTTGCCCCAGCACATGGAATATACCATCGTAAAGCTGAATATTTATGCTGTAATGTGGGTATATTCAGCTAAGAATAAGAAATTGCGGACGAAAGTTTGAGAGAGCTTTCATTCAATCATTGTCTTCCACACTCATTATGCTTGGAGGTGCATCAGTTCTGCATCGCCGCAATATATGCCTATATATATATATTATATATATTATATATATATAAATATATATATATATATATATATATATATATATATATATATATTATATATATTATATGTATATAAATATATATATATATATATATATATATATATATATATATATATATATATATATATATATATATATATATATATATATATATATATATATATATATATATATATATATATATATATATACTTGAAGTGAAGTTTCCGACCGGTAACGAACCTGATTTTACGGTGTCAATATTTTTTCGTTTTGTTTTGTCCCTTTAGAGGACACCGTACAGCAATATTTTATTGTTCTCGGCCGGCCGCGTCTTTAGGAGTTCTGTGGTCACTGGGGGTTCTTTCATCAAACCGTGATAACAAGATCAGCGACATCTCGATGCTGTCGCTCAACTTGTCCGCTAATTGTTTCACAAAGCAGTCTTTGCCAAGGCCAGCGATAATTTCCCTGACAAGTGACTTGTCGATACTCCAAACCTGTCATACGTTTTTTGGATCGCCATCACAAGTCCGCTTTTAGTTAGTCTATAGGCTGCGAAAAAAATGAAAAATGTAAATTCAGAGAAAATTTACTTCCTGATCTCCAAGCACATTCCTTTATCAAATAGTTTTGTTTTTTTCCACATCGGTCTACCATAGAAACAGGAAACAGCATCGAAAACGGAACTGTCTGTATCTACAGACCCATGTGACAGGCCCCTGGGAACGATTTTTTTTTTTACTGGGGGTGCTGTGAGCAGATTTTTTTTTTTTTTTTTTAATCCAGTTGCTTATCTAGGAATTAAGGCGCCCGGGGCAAACAATGAAGTTCCACCCCTACCCCCCCCCCCCCCCCTCATCTTATCAATGTCATTGTACAAGGGAAGGAGCAAAGCGACCGAGCGGTATATTTTTATTTATTTATTTTTTTTTTGTGTGTGTGTGTGTGCATTTCTCACCCACACTGAACGTAATTTCTTATGCAATTTACCTAGGAAAATTTGCAATTGAGCATTGCGTTCGTGGGGTAGAGATCTGAATTTTGAACATGATCGATAAACGGTTTTCTATTTACTTCCTTCTCTCAAATGGGGCGCAATTAATGGAAACCATTAAGAAATTGTCGAGGATTTTAGGAAGACAACCGAAAGTTGACATTTCTTGGAAGTGTTGAACCTTTGCAAAAGCGATTTTTATACACTGTCACTTAATCCTATAAATTGGGGCACACTATTTAACAAGAGGATGATGAAACTTACATGGTAGCGATCAAAGCAACCGTGAGCCCATCAAAAACACTTTATCCTATACTGGCAGGGAGCGAAACTTAACGAGATCCTTGAGCAACAATATGCGAGGAAGCACAGCGACCGAGCTTCAGAAAATTTTTGCATTTCAAACCCTCCAAAAAAAAGTATTTCTGATGCATTTACCTTTTGGATTGGGGGCGCACAATTCAGAATGATTGCAAATTTCCTCATTTTCTCCTCTTTTTCTTTTTCTCTTTTGCGTTGTTAGCCCTCTTCAAGTGTCGTCCCGGGGCACGTGCGCCCCTGTCCCCCGTAGATACACCACTGATATTATTACACACTGTTTCGCTAGTCCTTTGCAAAGCCAAAATTTCGGGGGGGGAGGGGTGCAGACCCTGATATCAACATTGCCTGCAAAGATAACATTTGCTGTTATAGGTAATTCTGAAAGCCAATACGCCAGGGTTAGCACAACTGAAATCACCTTCCATTCGCCGTCATTTTTTTAAAAACACGATAAGAAAATTCGTTGTTGATCTTGTTAATCAATGTTTGAATTTTCTCATTTTGGGGCTGAAAAACTCATCCAAGTGAGCTTTGATGTATTTATTTTGTACAGGAACAACATGAAGGGATATGAATCGATTTTTCCCCCAACCCTGCAATACACACAATTTGCAGTATTGTAGTTACATGTACGTGGAAATAAGGAAGGAAATCTGTTCATTACGTTACAAAATGTGTTGTCCTCATTGTTTGTGCGAGAGTGCGAAGCAAGGTTATTCCAAACTTTAAAGTCTTTTTCTGTATTAGTGCTCTCGGCAAAAAATGACCCCCCCCCCCCCCCCCCATCCCCACCCCTTTCCCATAGTTACATGGTATTGCGAGGGAGCGAAGCGACCAAGAGGTAATATTTATTTGCATTTTAAAGCCTAAAATAGCAATTTCTTAAGCGTTTCAATATCTTACCCCCCCCAAAAAAAAAAAAAAAAAAAAATCGCAAGCGAGCATTGTATCGACCGTATAGTTTCAAGTTTTAAACATTGATAAACGGTCTTCTAGTATCCACTTTTTCCTCAATGGGGCGCAGTTAACCCTAAAAGGGCCTGGAGATTTTGCCTATGCCACAGCCGGGGGGGGGGATGGAATCCACCCCCCCCCCCCGAGATCTCGACAGTCGACCGCGCGATTGCGCCAAAAATCGGCACGCACGTCGTGCACAACGTAATCTACAAAACTGTATAGTTAAAAATTTCACATTAATTAATTATGCCAATTTATGCATGAAATCAAAATTTTGCTCTAAATCATTAAATGAAGCTCAAAAAATGCTAATTTTTGGTCTAGACACTCTTTCCAGTATTGTTAGCAAATATGCTTGAAAAAAATTCAGTATCAAAATTGATTTTTTTTTAATGTACTTTATGGTATTTACAATTTCTTATGTATTTCTTTGGGGGTTTTTTTTACCTTTTGTTTTTTATTGTTTTTTGGATGAAATTTGTCGGGGACACTTTTGCGATCATAAACAGCATAAAATGAATTAATTTTAATCAGTAAATGTAAAAATATTCATAGATTTCTAAATTTTGGCTGAAAACGCATTTTGTATTGAAATCATACATGAAATCACGTTTCTGAGCAATTTCGGAACCGCATGCCCGGACATCGCGAATTTGGTCTCAAATTAAAGATGCGTGAGATTCGAAAGAAAAAAGTCATGAAACGCCGCGGCGACTGCTTTGCGCGTTGCGGACATGTCGCGAGAAACGTCTGGGGGGGGGGGGGTGGATTCCACCCCCCGGCCCTTTTAGGTTAACGAAAATTCAGTATGTATAGTCGAGGAATTTAGCGATACACTTATTCTATACTGTATTGGTCACCAGTGCCGTCACAAGCTTTTTTCAAGGGGGGGGGGGGTGCCTTTTGGAAAAAAAAAGAGACAAAACTTACCAACTCCAATGTCAGGCAGTGGTGCTGGTGGCGCAGATATGAGCTGTTCGACACTACGCAATAGTGCATATAGCCGGCCGGCCAGATGGATGTATAGACAAATGTACTGCCTACTGGTCACTATAGAACATGTCGCCCTTTTCAAAAGACACCCCCCCCCCCACCCGGCGACGCCCCCCCCCCAAAAAAAAAAAAATCCTTTTTTTTTTTTTTTGGTCTGGAGGGGGTTGCGTTCGCAACCTCCGCACCCCCCCCCCTGGCAACGCCCTTGGTGACGCAATATAAATCAAAGTGCAGTTTATATAGCCAATATTGGAGTGACAAAATAACAGATTATAAAGCAATACATGCGAGGGAGCAAAGCGACCCAGCTTTAGAAAATTTTTGCATTTTGAACCAAAGAAAAATTCAATTTCTACGTAATGCATCTTTTGTGTTTTTGGGGCCCTGCCTTTATCTACCGCCTTGGGCAAGGGCCCCCATATAATGTGGGGATGCTGCAGCACCCCCTGCATCGTCAGCCTTCTAGGGGGTGCTGCAGCACCCCCAGCACCCCCGGCTCCCAGGGGCCTGCCATGTGAACGACGACAATTTATAATGTATGTATTTTCCTCATATTTTTCCCTTTTTCACGCGATGCTTTTATATAAATAATATCAAATATATTTTTTATAAATAAATATTAAAAATTGGGTCATAAATCTTATTTTCTCTAAAGTGAACACGATTTGGGTCTAGTTTCCATAATTAGTCAATTGCGGTATCCTCTTACTTACAAATCTAGATTCGTCCATCGCAAAAGCATCCTCGACTTTTCTCAATTTTTAAATTCTAAGATGCCATAAGTAACAGATCTTTTCATGTAAACGGGATTTTTGTATCATCAGTATTAATTTTCGCTGCCATTTTTTACATTTTTGAACAATTTTGTAAAAACTGAGCCTCTAAATCTGTTTGTGTATCCGATGGACTGTGATATAGACTATATGTTTTTTAGCCGATGAGTATCGCTATCATTGAGTTGTCGTTTATCATGACTGTCTTCGTGAAACAATTTGTTAGGTCCATGACATTTCCGTAGATCGCTGACAAGAGTTATGACTGTCATGGAGTTGATTTGATGAAACGGGGTCCGCTCGCTATAGTCATAAGGACCGCTATTCATAATGACAGCTATTCACAAGGACCGCTATTCATAATGGAGAAAAGGCTCATTATTCATAAGGGTCAATAAGGGCCATTATTCATTAGGACTGCTATTCATAATACGAGAAGAGGGTCATTATTCATAATAGGAAATGAGGGTCACTATTCATAATACAGAAAGAGGGTTGCTATTCATAATCGAAGAAGAACTAGGGTCGCTATTAATATTAATACGGGAAAAGTGTCACTTATAATATTGGATGGGGGACACCCCACGGCTGTGTCGTAGCTATGGGGGTGGGAGGGGGGGGGGCGATCGAGCAAATAAAGAAAAAAGGCGTGCCCCAATAATACACGCGACTCATGACATATGGAAACGTGATGTATGATGTCGCACTTGATAAAATACGCTCTGTTTTAACTCAAGTATGCGTCGAGAAACTACTTTTTATTGTTTCAACTCGCCGTATAGTTTTCTTCATGTTAAATCAATATCAAAAAGTGAAGCCGTTCTATAAAATGTGACTTTTCAGTTTTAACGTCATATGAATCAATCTTTATTTCTCATTTTATATTTATTTTTAATGTTTTCCCCATTTTCGTTTGAGCGAGCACTGCTGGTCAAGGGCTTTTCTGCCTTCTGCTCTTGAGAACTTCGAGCTAAATTAACCAAAGTCTAAAAGTGAAGCAGCAAATGAAAGTTCAGATCATTCTTATTCTGATGATGTGACAGCTGTTTTGATTGGTTGAAAAAAAAAAAACACCGTCATTTTTTGGTTCAATCACTGCTAGTTTCGTTTTAAAATGTTACCCCCCCCCCCTCACGTGGCCTTTAATCAAGGCGCCTTGTGCTGCTCTGTCGATCCCTTGGTCGCTCCTCGAAACGCACGGAATACTAGTCCTCTGATTATTGCGCGGGACGTCTGTGATGCAGTAATAATCAGAGGATTATTCCGTGCGTTTCGAGGATTGACCATGGATTGACCAGGGGATCGGATCGACAGAGCAGCACAATCGCCCTGATTAAAGGGAGCCACCGCTCGATATCCATGTACGTTCAATTTCTTTCACTTGCCCCTATTGCAAGGTCGTGCATAACAACAATCTTGGAGCAGCGAACAAAATTGCCGTCGAGGGTGGGGTAGTTGGTCAGTTGGGCTGTTCAGTTCGTCTTTCTTCGGTCGAATGCGTATCACTGCAATTGCGTGCTCGTTTACCGAAGATATACGGAGATTCCTGAATATTACCCGAGCCGGGCCAAGCTCCAAAGCACCACGATTGGTAACTTTTCGGTCCCTTTAAAGCTACATTGTATGAGGCATCCGATCGGGGGATTGTTGACAAATTGTGTAGAGACGTTTTCATATGCCCCGGGCCCCACCAGCCTCCCCCCCCCCCTCCCCCCTCATCAGTCCAACCACGCGGCGCCATTTGACCCACCTTCCCTTGGTACAAGTACATGTTACCGACAATTTTCGTCAAAGTAGTTCATAGCCTGTGTGACTGCGTGTATGTGTGTGTGGGGGGGGGGGGCTGTTGCAGCGTTGCCGCAGGGCTGTTCTATCATGTCCATAACCCTCAGAAAAGGAAAAAAGCAACGGAGGGGGGGGGGGGTTGTAGGGACTTAAGGTATATACCATATTCAAGCTTTTCGTAAATATACAATATTGCACGATATATTTTCCACATAAGTTAAAAAGAAAGTTAGATTTTCAAAATTTTAAGCCAAATAAGATACGATTCTGTGACTGTGTATTATGCGAAATTTGGCGCCCCCTATAGGCCTACTGTATTATCATTTTTTTTTAAGTATACCATTGACACTGATTGAATAATCTCAGGTTGATGCTGAAGTTTAAAGACTTCGAAACATGTACCGTTCGCCAAAGTGCTATGTGTTTTTGTCATCTTTGTTTTTTAAAAGTATATTTTACCTTTTATGTTATCTTTAATACTTATTTAAAGACATCACCATAACCTAGCTAATATATTTGCCCTGCTCTTGTGTTGACGTAGTTTGTCCCCCTTGTGGGAAATCTTGCCCCACCACCCTGCCCCAAACTGATCTTATCCTGGCTACGCCACTGAGACATTACGTAGAATAAGCAGGCCCATTATCATAGTCAGTTTAGAAACTAATTGTTTATACGACAATAATAACCACTTCTTACCTTAAAAAAGTGTGCTTTTGTCAATGTATAGTGTTTTGGTAATGTATAGACACACACCTTACTTCTGACAAAGTTTGGCGCATATGTTAGATGGGTTGAAATCGACCCGACTTTGGGGCCCGGGGGGGGGGGGGGGGCTCTGGGGGCCAAACCCGGCGGCTTTGTTCTCCAAAGTGTTTTTACCCTCGGGCAATACTAAAATATATTGTAGATATAGCATATTGTTATATACATGATATAGGTCCTCATGAAAGAAACAGATCATACAAAACTGAGCAATACATTTTCGGGGGGAAAAAAATGACATTTTAGTCATTTTCTGTGGGAGCAAATTGGGGAGTATCACAACAATGATCTCTACGGAAAAAAATCTTTTTTTCCGAAGAGATTAGTGCATCACAGTGACATTACCTATTCTGCCAATATGAAATTCACATATAAAGGCCTACAGTGATTACAACATTCCAAAATCCATAACTTTCCTATTGCTTGTCCGATTTCGTTCAAAATTTCACCCAGGGGCGGCGCTACAGGGGGGGCAGAGGGGGCGACCGCCCCCCTATGATTTTTCAAGTAGTGAAAAAAGAAAAAAAAAGAAAAAAGAAGAAAAGGAGGAAGAAAAGGGAAGAAAAGGGAAGAAAGAAGAAAGAGGAGTATTAAAAAGAGAGGTCTTAAACATATAACTCTATATTACCCCTGTTATTTAATGGAGAAAAATATGACGTCATCTTTAGGTCGTCTTGCCCCTCCTATCAAAATACCCTGGCGCCGCCCCTGCTCGACCCCAAAAGTGGTAGGTATGTGCCGCTGGCAAGACAAAAGGGGGCTTCGGAACGAGCGTATCATGGAAAGGATGGTCTTCGGAACTACTAACATTTTGGGAAAAAGGGGTCTTTGGAACTGGATTATACAATATAAATATGATGCTACGGAACTGGTTGTTCAAATATAAGGATCATCGGAACTCGTTTTCAACTTTTCACCAAAAATGATATTCTTCGAAACGGGCCGGGGCGGGCAAGAACGGCCGGAACGACAGAATGAAAAAAAAACACAAAACGGTGCTCTGGAACGCTTTTCTCTCTTCTTTTTCTCATTAAGAAAAAATGGTATGCTTTGGAACGGAAATTTGAGTGTAAAAACGAGGGTCTTCTCTGCGGCATGCACATACCCACCGCACACTATATACTGAGTGCCCCCCCCCTCCCCTGGGCCCCCAGGACTGGTGCTATAGACGGTGCTGCTAGAAGAAGGCCCGACAAGTTATGTAGGGAGCCATTGGGTGATGGTTTGTGTTGTAAATGTCACAATTTCGCCCTCTGTAGGCGCATTGTATGTATGCCTCAGGAAAGAGTAGGTCATATCTTGAAAATATTTGATGTATTTTGCTTTTAATTGAAAGAGTCTGGTCTACTGATAAGATTGGTACCATTCATGCGTTTTGTAGTCCAAGCCTTTGCGCGCGAAGAAGGAGGTAAATACTACTCCTGGATCAAAACTGACTTTGACTGCAATCATGCATTTACGACTAGTGTATGTTCGATGCTGCTTTACATATACAAGAACTTTACCTCCTGTATATGGAGAAAAGCCAAAACGAAAGGGGGGGGGGGGTAAGAGAGTCCAGTGGAGGAGAAAGAGAGAGAGGTTGGAGAACGGGGGAGGGGGAGGGGAGGTCCATAAACCGCTCCCATCTAATCTACAATAATGTGTTTTTTGATGCTCTAATTCGACACTTTTACTCAATACTATCTCAAATTACATAAAATAGGACCTCAATACCTTCAAGTGATCACTAAAATTGCTTAACGTTGTCTACAAGCTCTTTAATAGGTTATTTCAGTTTGAGAATTCGCAAAGCTCCGAGAGTCTCCCTCTCCGATTTTATCGTCTTGGTGGAATCGTTCGGCCACCAATTTCTTTCAGGACAGAGCTCACCGATATTTTTTGAAAGCCATATTTTGTTTTTGCTCCTTCGAGGTGACGATGGTTCAGAAGAATCATGTGGGCATGATATCTGTTTTTCACCTTCACAGCCTATATATAACATTGCGAAAACCATGCAGCACCTATAGCTTTTTACCATATCATTTTTTTCCCCTTCAATTTCTGTAAGATTGCTTATATTTGCATCATTTTCTTTAAAATACAGTCATTCTCGGATGTTTCTAACACCATGTCCTCCAATATGTTATATTGTTGTAATGTATGAGGTTATAATCAAATTATCGTCATATATACAAAAAAAACAATAAGGTCCAAATAAATTGCTATTCTTTTTTCCGATTTAAAAAAAAAAAAAATTGTACCATATTATGGGTGTGAAAAACTTTCTTATGAGTTCCAGTAGTTAAACAAATCGGGGTATAAAAAAATAATTATTTGTATCGATAAATGGCAATTTTCTCTCTTGAATTGAAGAACAGATGCCACAGCTTCCGCTCTTCGGGTGGGAGTGGGAACCTAGACTGCGCTACACCACCTCCAGTTAACTCCAATATACTTTATCATGTTTATAGCACGGTTTTAACGTCCTTTTAGCTCTGGCCCTCAGCATACGATACCATGTTTTATTCACGTTTAAATTGCATTTAACACCAAATGGAAAACACATTTCTATAGAGACAATAAAATCGAATCTTGCATCATTAGAATTAAACTAATATCTGAATAAATAGATACACGGGAAACAGGGAAATGTTTCGTTTAGTAAATAATCTGAATTATAAATACCGCCCTCCAGTCCCATTATCAATACTCTACAGCCAAACATTGTCATGATTATTTATAGATTCCTAATCTCCCATCCATAACAACTAACTTCATGGTTATTGTCACTCCTTCCCAATTGTAAAGTGTTATTCTTCTCGTAAATTCACAATGTTTAATATTGTATCTTCATTTACGTTTATACATATTCCCCAAAGAAGGTGTGGTATAATGTCTCCTTATAACCTCAGTAACAATCAAATTCTACTCAGCAATTTCTAATTCATATAAAAAATACACGAAGTGATCCAGCTAGAGAAACGATCCATGTAACGAAACTGGGTAAAAAGCGAATTTATCATCCCCAAGGACCTGTCAACAAAGGTAATAGTTCGTAACCTCTCTCAAAGTCTTTTTCCTCCATTGACAAGAACATTAATAATGATACCAACATTATATACTTCATTTAAATGTCCATACTCTTTTCTTCTCTATAAAACAAACCACAGAGACATACATAATATCAGACTATTTCGCAGACGACCGCATTAAAAAGATGCTATCTTTAATGTTGTCATTTGTCTCTTTTTTTTTCTCTCTTTTCTTTTTCTTTTCTTTTTTTTTTTTTTTTTTTTGGGGGGGGGGTTACTTTTTGGGGTCTTGTACCCTACGTGGAATTCTTTGATTGGAAATCACATCATGCAGCATGAAAGTTACCAAATGTTTACCAGATAGTTGCAATTTAAAGTTTAGAAGTATTACTGAGAATTTGAAGATTTGATTATTGTTCTTTTCATGAAGATTGCTTTATCTATAGCAATCTGCCAGATAAGCAGATGGTTAAATATTCCGTGGTAGAGTTTAAGGTGCAATCGGTTTTGCAGCTATAGTAGGAAAAGGATATTGTTGAACAATCAACTTGTATACTATGAAAAGATATGTTTGCCAGAAATTTCAAAGTTCCGTCCTTTCGGTGTAGGCAGTGGCGTAATGAGCCAAATTTTTTGAGGGGGCTGAGCCTGCAGTAAGAATTGAACTATTTTCGGAAGCGCATGCAAGGAACGCATTATATACTCTTATATAAATCATCTGAATGGGGTGGAGGTACATCCCCACCCCTCCCACAAATAAAAGACTTTGCATTTCGCTGTATATATACTATGAAAATGTTGCACTTACAGAGTCCAACGCCCTTGCTAAAATAGATTCTATTTGGGGCCATTCTTTGTGAAGTGAAACTATCAGTCACACACGTGACCATTCAATTTTGCCTCATTGCCGGGAAATCAGATTACATTATATTGATTTTTTTATATATTACCAGTTTCTTACGTGAAAAAGATATATTTTTCTTTGACAAGAAAAAGTAATTTCCCAACTACTTGTTTTTACAGAGACATTTAAAAACGATATTTTTTGAGTGGTCACACACGTGACCGACCCAATTTTCACCTCTGCTCACTAATATGGAAAATTGCTTTAAAACTGTTCAGAGTAATCCCACCATACAGTAAGGAAAATTCACTCCCAGGGAAATACGAGAAAAGTGACATGTGACTGAGAATGGCCCTTTTGCGAAGTCGCGTAGCGACCGAGCCAGAAAATTGTACGTTTTGTAATTTGAAACATTGCATTTCAGACCACTTTTATGCACACAATTAAGACTTTACCGAATGATCAAAAAGTCTGAGCTTAATATCTCACCCGCTTTTCTTTTTGTCTCTTATACGGGAAAGGCAGCTTAAATCGTCATTAATTTTTTGCGACTTTCAGTTTTGGGGGACGATTCCTCTCTGCCTGTATGTAATACCTGTTCATAGGTTTTCTTTAATCTTAAGTTTAAGTGCATGTATTAAACTAGAGAGCGGAGCGACCTAGTAAGAGGATTTTCTGTTTTGAATAGTGAAAGTTTGCATTCTAAGCACTTCGGAGCCTGAATATGTGCTGTAGCATTAACTCGTCATTTACTTCCCTCACTTTTGAAAAAAAAAATTCACGATGTATATAAAAGGAAAGTTCCCCTCCTGTAATAAGAAAATTGGGATAAACAATTACATATTGCTTGCAAAAGATGCATATGATATAGGGGAGATATTAAGAAAATTCAGCCATTTATACCTTCTAAAAGACGTACAGCTGTAATCAGAAAAATACATTTTTTCTAGCCAGGTATATAAAGCTGACGTCTTTCTTTTTATCTTTCTTTCTTTCTTTTCCCTCAAGTTCCCCATTTTTTTCCCCTTCTCCTTAATTTTCTCTCCCATTTTCTTCTTTCTTCTTCTTCTTCTTCTTCTTCTTCTTCTTCTTCTTTTTTTTTTTGTCTTGGAACTTTTGTTTGGCTGCAGCTCCCCAAGCCCCACCCCCACTAGTACGCCAGGGGTTGTAGGTGATAATGAAAAGACCTGTTTGCAAAACAATTATATACACTCTGAGGCATTTGTTTTCACATTTTCGTTTGTTTGTTTCTGTTTTCTGTTTTTGTTTGTTTGTTCGTTTGTTTGTTTGTTTATAGTATGTTTTTCCCTTTTATTCTACTACACTGTCGGGGCCTAGCCCGACAAATTCAATAACATATTAGAAGAAGATTGTATGCCTTCCACCTTTTGACTAAAAAAAATACTCGATTCAGTTCAGTTCAAAATTAGTGAGTCTTGAAGAATAGTGCAAGCTGCTTTTGGTGATTTTGGTTTCAAAATGATTATCTGTAATAATTAATTGTATACTCCTTTTTTGTGAAAATTTTATTATTTTGTTTCTCATAAAACATAGCCCCAAACTGGACCCTGGACCCTGGACCCTGCAATTATCAACAGAAACCATGGTGTTAACTCTGTGTTAAAGTATATTAGTTAACGGCCTTCTGGCTCCAAACAGACTTATGTGGAGCTGGCTACATAATGTTTTATGACAAATGGATATTATATTTGGACAAGGAAGTCACATAGAACAGCCACAAGTATCTAGCAAATCTTTTATGATATCTGGTCAAACATGTGGAGGTAAGGCTGAGCACATTGTTTTACATCAATTTAAAATAAAAAAGAGATGAATAAAATAACAACAATGTTGATGTAAACTGATAGTGATTAATGAAGCACGCATGCGCACTTTCATTATTTACATCAAGGGTACGACACCGTACCCCCAACTTGCAGCGCATGCATCAGCTCTATATGAGACTATGGCTAGGCTGTGCTTTATGGCAACAACGATCAGCTGGCCTGAGGTTGCGGTATCGGTCGGCTTTCGAATTTCGTTCGTGGAAACTTTGGACAGATGCGGACAACTTTGATTTGTAAAAGTTATTTTTTCCATCTCATATCTTCATTTACCTACTCAAGGAGACAGATTGTAGACAGAGGTAAATATATGATGCACTGGAAATACCTATTAGTAATCATGATGGAAAACAATGCCTGTGAAAGGTAGATCTAGTATATCAAAAGACCGCATGCACGGAAAACGGTGTCAGCTTAGCCGGAGCTTCGGCATAGTATATCGTGACCGTACCGATGCATGGCTAGCTCGCACCGATATTCAGTACAGTGCATGAAGTAAGAGTCAATAATACTGATCATTGTTATATTATTACCTTGTACATTGGATGAGTGTTACAGTGGGGATGGGCAATTCATGATCAGGTGATTCACTAACAGCTAAAATCAATTTTAAGTGAGATAAAATCAATTTTCTGATGATTTGATTGGTCTACAGCTTTCAAAAATTGATTTTAGCTGTTAGTGTTGGTGAATCACCCAGAGAACAGTTCTGATAATATGATAAATTTACGGCATTAAGGAAACTACCATTCTCTCCGCACAGAAGCACTTCATTGCGTTACACGCATTGGTTTCCTCATTCCCCACGTCCATAGTCTCATAGACTCTGCACCTTATTTTTGCGAGCTAATGAATGAGTAGTTTCCTCAACCATGATAGCCAAAATCACCTACATGTATAACCCACCATTGCTGACCATAGAGTGAAAGAGATGGGGATGAGATATTGTGAGAAGAAAATTTGATACTGTGGAGGATGAGATAAAGGAGGTATATAGAGGGGGGAGGGGGTGCTCGATGCTCCGATATGGATCTACATGTAGGATGGCATGGATGGGGAGGGGGGGGGGGGGTGTATCTGGATACTTAATGAAAATTAACTTGTCAATTTTACTGTCAGATTGTACCAAAAATATGCACCAGGAAACAATACAATCTGTGAATATTGGCTATAGATTCATTCAATTTTCAACCTATCTTGTGAAAATTTGTTGACAATGTGCATTGAAAAATTAATTAATTGTTTAAAAGTGACCTGTCTGGATAACCAACCTGTCCAGAAACACAACGTGTGGGTATACATGTACGCCTTGGCAACAGTTGTTTGGGCCCCATTTCTTCAAAGGTGTTGGGTTAGAGTTTGGTTTGCAATTTTGTTCTTTATTAGGTTGAGGGTTAGGTCACTTATGTACAAGCTTATCTTAAGATAACCTTGTACTCCACAATAGATGATATGGGTGAATAGGCTTCAATGGGTTTTGTGTGTATTAGCAGGCAAAGGTCCATTCTAGACCATTCATACATGAGAGGAAAATGATTATTTAAAATTTCACTTTCAACTCTGAAACCTCAAATTTGTAGCATAGTAAGAGTTGAAGAGTCCCTGAATCAGGTAATCGAGCTAATTTAAGAAAATTACATCTTGCTTTGAGCAATTTTGTTGTCTGTTTGTGACTACTGCAACAGTGAATGTTTGACACAGTCCCACATAGGCAAGGGCCTATGAGTGGGGTTAGGTGTAGTTTTTGGTCCAGGGTTGAAGTTAGGAGTCTGGTTAGTGTAAGGAATTTACATCAAAGCAATTGTTGCTGGGGCATGTGTTGTACAACCAGGGAGGTGAGGTGAGGTGAGGTGAGGTGAGGTGCGGTGAGGAAGGGGAATACACCCACTCTATCCTGTAACCAGGGTAGGGACCTTAATGCATTCTGAAAGCTTTGAATTAGACCCATGTTGTAGCTGTTACAGTGATTTTGCACAGTTTTTTTTTTATAGAGAATATTAATTATGAAATGTTCTGCAATGTGTGTTTGATGGGAGAGGGAGGGTTAAAAGTGAAACCAGTGACTTGATTCACTTTAGTTGTTTGTTTCTTTAGAAATGTACACTTCTCAAGAATATGATTGTGAATTATGCCAGGATGCTGTGAAAATGTCTCCCTCTACAGTATATTTAGAGGTGCATTATAATTGTGTTTTAGACAAATAGACACTCTCCACTAATAAGCTGTATATGCCCACTTGCTATTTGGATTATTTTGATCTTATTAAGATATTCTCTTGGGTACAAGTTAAGCTCCAAGTAATGTTTTTAAATTTCATCTAAATGAGTTGCATAAGTCATGATAGAAATTGTTTCATAGCAAGATTGATACATCTAAAGGGCATGTTTGACTAAAACACCAAGAAACAGGGATATCATTGGAACACCTAAGCATGTATGCCTATACATCGTGAAAAGTAGGGCTGACTGTAAACAACTAAATGAAGTAGGAATTTAAATTATAAGATTCCCAACAAAGCCAGAAATTGCTAGAATGTTAGTGCCAGTATCTTATAGTGTATTCTTAAGCATCTATGTACAGAAGTTATGATAAAGGTACTTTATCTGAGATGGTTCAAAGTACAGTGTACAATTTGACTTAAGAATAAATTTGACAGCCAATTGATAAGATAATGACAGTCAGAATCGATTCATCGTGCAGTTATTGACTGTTGTTCAGATTTTTGTGGATATTGCTGCAAATTTGTTCATGAGTCCCATTTTGCTTATTCTTGTGTAAAAGGTGATAGAGAACATTGATTAATATTTTTGGTTCATATGGGAGCCTCTGTTGGGTGTTCGATCTATAAAAAATATATGATTTCTCTGGGGGCAATGTTGTGTCTTTATTTAATTCTTACAGTGCTCTTTAAAGTTGTTTATAGATTGATTTCCCTCTTGTTCATTGCCTTTTTCATTAGGCACTTCAGGAAAAGCACACTAGACAATCTAAGTTTTGAAATTTTGAAGGGAAAACTGAAAAAGAGAAGAGAGACTAAATGTCCCCTGCAAAGTGCTCATCTCTGTTTGAAAAAAATCAACAGTTTTAAAATGATTTGATTTTAGGTTAAATTCATTGATTCTTCCATAGCAAAAAAAAGTTATGAATAAAAATTAAGATAAATGAAGTATACATGTTAAGATGATAGTACTTGCATTGGTTTTAGTTTTAATTCCTGCTGTACCAGGGCTTCAAATGACTGGGTCAAATCATCCTTTTGCCAAACTTAATGACAATGTATCATCATAATGAAAGAGTAAGCATATGAATTGACCAAATATCATATTGAACTAAATTCCATCATTACTTCACAAAAAACAAGTCATTTGAGAGAAAATTTTACTCTTTTATTTTTCTGACTTTTATATAACACATGCCTGATGGCTTATGGCATACATGCAACTTGGCAAAAGGAGATTTTGATAAGACCTTTCTTTTCAACACACTAGTACATAGTCATTTGTGACAAGATAGTAGAGAGTAAATTTTCAAACAGAAGGGGTTCTACTTTTCTCTTTATCTCGCACTATGAGATTCATTTTACCAATCAGATAAAGTTGATTATAACTTTCCTTTTATTTAAAATGCACTTTACCTTGTAGCAAACATTTGGCCTAGTGCTTCCCTGACAGGATAAAATATTTGCCCTGTATTCATTTTCAAGATTTCATATTGATAGCAATCAGATAAATACAGAATATGATTATATCCATTTGGCAGGCCTAAGATATCAAGTTTTACACTTATAGAAGGAAACACTCAAAAAGGTGGGTGATCCAATAATTCATGTTATTCAAATAGAAATAAAAATGATTTTCAAATTTCATTTGTAAAAAAAAAAAAGAGAAAGTGGCAAGTGACTGCGATTTTCATATTATGTCAACATAAAGCAATTGCTGATCTCTGCAGGATTTCATGTTTCTTTGATATAACTTTGTGGTTTAAAAAATGACTGCTGATAGATTTAGCATGTGTTTGTAAGTATATCTACATGTATGCACTTGAAAAGAATGATATGAATTAAAACATCATTTCAGTTGTGTTTTTTTGAAAGGGTTAATGTCATTTTTTAAAAAGCTTTTTAGATTTCTGTTAAAAATGAAATATTTACTATGAAGGGCAGTTAAAGCACTCTGAAAATTTAACTCCAGCTTTTATATTTTCATATCATGGCAGTGCCATCATTCATAGCATATTACAAAGAAGATCTTTTTATTTACTCTGTACCTTATTTACATTATTTACTTCTGTCTTTCTGCTTCCACTCAAGCCAACTTTCTATGATTTTTTTTTTCTTTAGGTTCTCACTTGAATAGCATATAGCAGGTCATTGATCTATGCTATAGTCCTCCATATTCTGAAAACATTCTCAGATATTTTTCCTTTTCTCTAAATTCATTTGGAAATTGACAATTTTGTCATCTTCTTATGAGATTATTGTGAGACAATACATTTGAAGCTTGAAACCTTTCTGCTTCTACCCAAATCAACTTTTTACTACGGTATACTTTATTCTTTCCAAAGTTCTTAGTATGTAGCAGGTCATTTGTCTATGCACATCCTTCACTTTCCCAAAACATTCTCAGAGATATTTCTATTGTATAAAGTTGTTTGTAAATTTGGCTTCTTCCCATGAATAAATGTGGGAAATACATTTGAAGCTTGAAACTTATAGACACAATAAAATGCTGGAAGGCATAAACACATATCAGGCTCATGAGACTTTTGGTACTGGTTTTTATATAGTTTGCTAAATTTATTATGAAACAACATATAGGCCTAATCTTCCTTCCATTCCTTTTGTTGCTGTGTTTTCCCCTTATCTTATCAATCTGATAACAACAAAGTTCTAGAGATCACCCCATTGTAAAAGTAATTTCCCACACATTTCCTTTACTTCAAGCTGCTAGAATTCAATGATTCTTTAGACATGTGGATCATTGGGAATGGTAATCATATGATTGCGAAATCAGACTGACGATAAGGCGGTAATATCATTCTCAGAGAGACATTGAGTGCTGCCTTCTGATCACATGCTTGATGAGTTGCCAAGAAAAGATAAAAGTAAAGAAAGATTTTGTAAAAGAGAGAGAGAGAAACACCTATGTGTTATGGTATGCATACCCGTATCTGAAGGTATCTTCTTTCTCATGAAAGAGGAAATCTTAAAGAGTTGGCACCCAGCCTCTCCTTTTAAAAGCATGAAATTTCCATATTTAAAAAAAAATAAAATCAGTGATGGTAACTAATGATTGTGTCATTTTCATTAAAGTTAAATGAAGAAGGTAAGAAGGAAATGAAATGTGCTCTCATCTCTGGATTTTGACACCCGTGGAAATTTGCTTGATTAAAAATGATATTGTATATTTGTTAGAAGTGAAAGTGGGTTTACATGTACAGGTGTATTTACCATTTTAAATAGCAAAAGGCAATATGGCCACATACTTTGAAGTTTTAATCTCGATACACAGCAGCCTAAGAAGTACATACATGTAACTGTAATCTGTGACATGAATGTACATTAAATTATAAATGCAGTACATGTATATTTCTGTAAAAAAATACATTTATGGTTGATAAGCACAATTATTAGAAAGATCCGGTAAACACTTAACAGAGAGGGAGGGCAAAAGAAATAGGCTTTCAAGCTCGGCCGAAATGTCAAGGGGAAATAACGATTGATTTGGACGTTTGTATTAGTTCTATCGATGGGCCAATTAAAAAATCAAGGGTATAGATGTAGTAGGGAGTCTGGCATCTGAATCAGTATGCAAACAGTTAATTAAAACTGCACAGAAATCACTGACTACTGATGATCTACAACTACAGGAGTAACCATTTTTTTTCCAAGCATCGTTCATGTTTGATTTCTGTGTAGGCGGTTTTTAATTTAATCTGAAAATGGCTGCCAGTGCAGAATTTTTCTTGTTTTGAAAAGCAAATTGACTTTCCTATAATGCTCACATTTTTCTTTTTGAGAGCATCTCTTGCTCATTACTTAGACGTAATAAAATGTTCAAGATAAAAAAATTGTTTATCTGATTTGAAGTAGTAATAAAATAGTGAACTTCACTGGTTACCTGTCAGAGCTAGGATCAAATACAAATTACTTGTTCTATTATTCAAATGTTTACATGGCATTGCTCCTGTCTATCTTCGTGAACTTATTCAAGTGTATATACCCAAATGCAATCTTCGTTCAAATTCAAAAAATCTTCTCTCTCATATCAAGAGATAGCACCTGAACTTTGGAACAAACTCCCACAGAATTTAAGGAATATCACTCAGTTGGATCAGTATAAATCTGAGCTGAAACACAATTTTTTTTGAATTTGTAACTAAGATTTTGTAACATCATCACAGTGATGTTCTAACATGCATAGAGACCATGTGGTATTATGAGTTTACTAAGCAATGTACTATTATTATTATTATTACTTGAAATTCTGAACATGTACAAGTGCATGTATACTCTACTGGGTGCCATTGCATAAAGACTTACTATTATAGTAACTTTGCCATGAATGGTAACTACCATGGTAACGTTGCTCAAGAGCCAATCAAAATCCTGTATTCCATGAAAAGTTACTATAATAGCAAAGTTACTATAATAGCAAGTTTTATGCAACGGCACCCTGGGCTTAATAATCATTCTTCTTACTGCTTGAATATTATGGGCACACAAGTAGTAGGGACATGAACTAAAATAAATTTTAGAAGACAGCAAATGAAAGTCTTTTTTTTTTTGTATTTTGAACCCAACTTTTTTTAGGAAATGAAGGAAGATTCAGAATTTCACTATGACTATAGCAACCAAATCTGCTAATAATTTTTTTTTGTTCATGTAAGTCAACTACTTTTGAGTTAAATTTATGCATTTTGTGTACAAGAACAGTTTCAGCATTTTAAAGAAATCTAAGGAGTGAATTATATCGATGGGTGTGCTGAATTTCTTGAAATCTATAGCTGTATCGATTGCGCCATTCCTGCTGATATTACCCAATGTTTTACACTTCAGTGCTTGTATTTTGATACAGGCTTTAAATCACATCTTCAGCTTGCACACAGCAGACCCATACATTACTCATCACATCAACATTACATACATGGCTCATGCACCAGCTTTCCCCCAAAGACCTCAAAGCTGTTAGTCTCATAAAAAAAAGAAAAAAAGAAAATCCTTCGTCATACGACATAAGGCCGTCCGGGCTTCCCATCTCCGAGGAGCAAGTTTGTCCCTGGAAATAGATGTAGATGGATGTAGTGCATCTCTGCCATTGCTTGGTGGTGGATGAGATATGCCGGATGAGAGGGATGAAGGATGCCAGGAGAGATGCGGGGGATGGCTATACCAGATGTTCTTCTGCCTCTCTACAGCCAGGATCCCAAAGGTTAATTTCATCACAGCCACACGCCTGCCCCCGAGAGTCACCGCATTAATGCTAAGAAACCCATTTACCAATCATCTCTCTGACTAATTGAGGGTCACTGGGCAGGGTAAGAGGAGGGGATTTTTGTCTTTCATCTTGCCCTTGCCCTCAGTATCCCCCGTTTGAGATCCTTTCACTCCTCCCATTTCCATTTTGATTTCATCATCAAACCTTTTTCCTTTTTGTCCCCGTCGAACGAAGTTCACGAGGGGACTATGAAACGGGCTCCGTTCGTGTGTGCGTGTGTGTGTGTGCGTGTGTGTGTGTCCGTCCGTCCGTCCGTCTGTCCGTCCGTCCGTCCGTCCGTCTGTCCGTGTGTGCTCAAATGTTAGAAAATGCTACTTCTCCGTCATTTCTTGGCCGATTTTGATTCCGATTGGTGTATCTGATAGAGCTGGGTGGGGGCTTCCAAACTTCTACACAGAATTTTGAAATTCATTAATTATGCAAATTTATGCAAATTTATTCAAAATCGACGAAAAATGCTACTTCTCCTCTATTTCACATCGGATTTTGATTCCGATTGTTTTATCTGATAGGGCTGGGTGGGGGCTTCCAAACTTCTACACAGAATTTTGAAATTCATTAATTATGCAAATTTATGCAAATTTATTCAAAATTGACGAAAAATGCTACTTCTCCTCTATTTCACATTGGATTTTGATTCCGATTGTTTTATCTGATAGGGCTGGGTGGGGGCTTTCAAACATCTACACAGAATTTTGAAATTCATTAATTATGCAAATTTATGCAAATTTATTCAAAATTGACGAAAAATGCTACTTCTCTATTTCACATCGGATTTTGATTCCGATTGTTTTATCTGATAGGGCTGGGTGGGGGCTTCCAAACTTCTACACAGAATTTTGAAATTCATTATTCATGCAAATTTATGCAAATTTATTCAAAATGGCTGAAGGTTCATAATGTTTTCATGTTTTATATTTCAGTTGTATACATGCATTGTTGGTATTCTCTTCTTTTGCATGCAGTAACATTATTATTTTATTCACTAAAGTTTTTCACTGAAGTTTTAAGGTTCAGGCTAGTTAATTTCCACAGATCTGCACTTCCGGCGGGGACATTTATTACGCATTGCGTAATTTACTCATTCACTTGTTTAAAACATGCGCTCTTCCCTTTTCGTACCCCACCTTAATTTTTCCTTCGTGGTATTTACCACTTTTATTTTCTTTTCCTTTGATTATAATCCTTCCTCACGTTTTCATAAATGGAATCAAATAACTGAAGAATTAACAACTGGTACAAGATAATTTACATGTATAGCTGTGGAGTATTTCAAAGATATCAGTGTAATTTGGAATTCTGTATTTCAACATTTCTTATTTTTCTATTTTTCAAGAGGTGTCAGTCATGCAGACTGTATTGACTGCTAAAGTTTTCCCACTTTCCACTCCCCATCATCATGGTCACAAATCCAGGGGGACAAGGGGACATGTCCCCCCCCCCTACCTTTTTGAAGATAGGCGAATGTCCCCCCTTTTGAATAACCTCTTTTTTTTTTGCTTGTCCGAGAATTTGGAGGTGAATGTCCCCCCCACCTAGTTGAATAAACCCCCCCCATGAATTTCAAAATGGATTTTCGCCACTGCCCATCATTATAATACCTGAGGGAAATGAAAGTCTTACAAAATTACATATTTGTAAATTTGTTCTGCCTTTTATTTTAGCTGTAAATCTCTGAAAACTTGTAGGGATTATATGTGAATGGGAGTTTGATATCTTTTGTAAAAGAGAGATCTAAGGATTATCTCTGAATAGGAATGTAATGTCTTCTGTAGAGAGAAATCTAGGGATAATCTCTGAAAGGGCGTTAATCTTCTGAAGAAGGGATCTAGGGATCCTCTCGTAATGGGAGTTTGATATTTTCTGGAGATAGGGATCTAGGGATCCTCTCTTAATGGGAGTTTGATATCTTCTGGAGATAGGGATCTAGGGATCCTCTTTTAATGGGAGTTTGACATCTTCTGGAGATAGGGATCTAGGGATCCTCTCTTCATGGGAGTTTGATATCTTCTTGAGATAGGGATCTAGGGATCCTCTCTTAATGGGAGTTTGATATCTTTTGGAGATAGGGATCTAGGGATCCTATCTTAATGGGAGTTTGATATCTTCTAGTAATAGGGATCCCCTCTTAATGAGAGTTTCATATCTTCTGGAGAAAGGGATTTATAGATCCTCTCTTAATCGGAGTTTGATATCTTCTGGAGATAGGGATCCAGGGATCCTCTCTTAATGATAGTTTAATATCTTCTGAAGAAAGGGATCTAGTGATCCCCCCTCTTAATGAGAGTTTGATGTCTTCTGGAAATAGGGATCTGGGGATCCTCTGAATGGGAGTGTTATATCTTCTGGAGAAAGGGATCTAGGGATCCTCTTAATTGGAGTTTGATATCTTCAGGAGATAGGGAGTTTCTAGGGATCCTCTCTTAATGGGAGTTTGATTTCTGGAGAAAGGGATCTAGGGATCATCTCTGGATGTGAGTGTGATATCTTCTGGAGATAGGGATCTAGGGATCCTCTCTCAATGGGAGTTTGATATCTTCTGGAGATAGGGATCTAGGGATCCTCTCTCAATGGGAGTTTGATATCTTCTGGAGATAGGGATCTAGGGACCCTCTCTTAATGGGAGTTTGATTTCTGGAGAAAGGGATCTAGGGACCATCTCTGGATGGGAGTGTGATATCTTCTGGAGATAGGGATGTAGGGATCCTCTCTCAATGGGAGTTTGATATCTTCTGGAGATAGGGATCTAGGGATCCTCTCTCAATGGGAGTTTGATATCTTCTGGAGATTGGGATCTAGGGATCCTCTTTTAATGGGAGTTTGATGTCTTCTGGAGAAAGGGATCTAGGGATCCTCTCTTAATGGGAGTTTGATATCTTCTGGAGAAAGGAATCTAGGATCCTCTCTTAATGGGAGTTTGATTTCTTGAGAAAGGGATCTAGGGATCATCTCTGGATGGGAGTGTGATATCTTCTGGAGATTGGGATCTAGGGATCCTCTTTTAATGGGAGTTTGATGTCTTCTGGAGAAAGGGATCTAGGGATCCTCTCTTAATGGGAGTTTGATTTCTTGAGAAAGGGATCTAGGGATCATCTCTGGATGGGAGTGTGATATCTTCTGGAGATAGGGATCTAGGGATCCTCTCTCAAAGGGAGTTTGATATCTTCTGGAGATAGGGATCTAGGGATCCTCTCTTAATGGGAGTTTGATATCTTCTGGAGATTGGGATCTAGGGTCCCTCTTTTAATGGGAGTTTGATGTCTTCTGGAGACTAGGGATCCTCTCTTAATGGGAGTTTGATATCTTCTGGAGATAGGGATCTAGGATCCTCTTTTAATGGGAGTTTGATGTCTTCTGGAGAAGGGGATGTAGGGATCATCTCTTCATGGGAGTTTGATATATGCTGGAAAAAGGGATCTAGGGATTATCGGTGTTTGATAAACCCAGAATGGAATTTAATATGTTAGTTGAGATGGATGAAGAGATCATCGCTGAATGAGAGGTTGATGTCTTCTGCAGAAATGGGTTTAGAGATCATTTCTGAATTTGAGTTCAGTATATTTTATAGAGATTAGTCAATGTGCATGGTCAAAGGATCGTCTTTTTCTAGAATTTTGCTATCTTCTGTGGAAAAGGGTAGACCTACACACTCTTGGATCATCTCTGACAGGGATTTTGATATCTTTTGTACATAAAAGGTGGATCTACACAGTTTGAGGATTATGTGTGACTTTGTCTTTGATATATCTTCTGTAGAAAAGGTGGTTCTACAAATTCTGAGTTGATATCTTCTGTATTAATGATGGATCTACACATTCTGTGGATCATCTCTGACTAGGTGTTTGATATCTTCTCTAGAGAAGGTGGATCTATGCACTCTTGGATTATCTCTGACAGAGTTTGATATCTTCTGTATAAAAGGTGGATCTACACATTCTGGGGATCATCTCTGACTTGGTGTTTCATATCTCTTGTTGAAAGAGGTGGATCTACTACATGAGACATTATCTCAGAATGGGAGTTTGATATCTTCTTAAGAAAGGGGGCATACTTCTCGTAATATAGAAGGGTTATATACTATACATGCACATGATGCAATATAAAATGTTTCAAACTGTACCCTTTTTGTTTAGATTCAGATTCAGATATTTTTAGAGTAGTTCTGTATGTAAAATGTGCATCAAAGCCTCTTCTAATAAAACCGAGAAAAGTTTGAAATTTACTTCAGTATAATAGCTTATTAAAATTGCATCACACGTCACCTGGATAAATAAAGCATGCGTGTAGGCATGTTCACTTTGTGTGCCCGCGAATAGAAAAATCCTTGAAGGAATGCTAAGTGTGTCTAACCTAGAAACTAGGATGAAAGTGTTTTAGCAGGGTCTCTGTTGCACCTAGGCTTTAGCATGCGCATGATTACGGTGAAAGATTCCCCAGCGCAGTTGTGTATGGAGTGCGTTGACAGTGTGGTGCAAGGTCACCATGAGGGTCACATTAGTCTCAATTTGTTTGACAACTGTCATGTGAGCACAGGTAAATTGATACCCTCTCATTCGTCACCACTGGGGGGCTGTGCCCTAGGAGATAGGGGGCTAATCATACAAAATGGAAGAAGATGGTGGACTTGCAGAGTGAGATGAGGTGCATCATGCACACAGAAGTTCAGTGTCATGTGTGTCAAATTTGAATATCTCTTTAGATGTGCCAGGTTGATGGTTCTGTCTTTAGGGAAATGAAATGAATGATGTGATTGTAAAAATCCTTGTCTGTAGTACCTGTCACGTCTTGATATTAAAAAAAGAAAGATCAAGGAAAGAATACTTCCCTTTGGAAAATATAGATGATATTACATTCAAATAGTTAAAGTATTTTTTCCCCCTTATGACCTCAAAATGGTTGAATTTGCTGAAGCATTAATCACATTTATACCTAAAAATACTCAGAAAGTGTCCTATTTGTAAGCATGCTATTGACAAAAGAAAGCAAATTAGATGCATTCTGCAATTTTACAAACCGTTTGCTCTGCAAGACATTCTGTCTTCTTGCAGCTATGTGGAGCTTCTTTTTTCTTAATAGGAGAGCTAGATTTTACTTGAGTATGATGACACCCCTCCTTAAATATTAGCTGACTGCCCACTTACACTGTGTGATGGAAGTGATATGCTTGCATTGTCTCTGCTAGCCTGGGTCTACCTGTAACATGAGTATGCTAACTACCTTCCACGGTTCACTATGTCGCTCTGTGCGAGGCCATCCCTAGCGCTTCCTAATACACACAGGACTTGGAGAGAAAAGGGTGCTAAAAAATCAATACCATCAAAGCAGTGAAAAGGATTGCCTTGGCTGCCTGTGTGGCTATTTACGTGTCATTCTCTTCATTTTTCGCATTGTCCGTGGCTTGTTGGTTTGCGCTTCTTTAATGGAATCTCATATCCTAATAGTTCACCCCTCGAGGATTGTGACATTTGAAAAAGGTGCTTTTTCATTTTTCATTCTGTCACTGTAGGTAGGGTTATACTATAGAATTGCCAACATGAAGTGTGAATTCATTACTCGTGTATAGAAACATGTACATTAGTTTTATTCATTTATGTTGTTTGCAGAAGCATGAATAGCTTTCTGATTCGATTTAAAAGGTTGTATTGTGTTATATTCCTAGTTGATGATATGTATTAGTCATGATTCTGACACTTTGTATACACACATCCAGTGCAGAAACCACAGTCCAGCTGATCATCATTACTTCAAATTCAGAGTAAAAAATCTACATCAGTGTTTTAGCTTAACACAATGCAAAAACAAGAAGTCATGAGTGGCTACTTCCCCTAATCAATCCTTTGTTCCTTTTTTTTTGTATTGATTGACCTTTGTATTCTGTCTTTCACTATGGTCCCACACACTGACTTGACCCCTGGTAGACCCAAGAGTGTCCATTAGGACCTCCTCACTGTGTGATTAAAATATTGACACAAGAGTCTTTAGCACTCTTGATGGTGATGACAGTTGTTGTGTTGACATATTGGTGAGAAATACGCTTCTTTTATCATTTTTGTAGGATAAACTGATGACCACGGTGAACTAGGAATTGGAACTCAAGAGCAAGTACATTGCTTTTTGAAGGTAAGGAGAAATATTCTTGTTTTCAGTCAAATTTCTGACCATGATTCTACTCATCTGATCTGGTGGATGTCTTCTGTGGTAATTTCTTAGGAGTGTGAACAGCCACGATATGTCACCATCAAATACCAATCTACATTATTAATAAGATAACAGTATAATCAACAAGTGCAAAGGAGTCCGTTTACCCGATAGTCTGTGGCAAAGTTCCAAAGGTTTAGTGATAAGAAAATAAGATGTCATTAATGATTGGTAAAGGTTGGTTTAGTTCATAGCATAGGATACAATTATACGTCTGTTCATTGATCACAACTACTTATTTGGATTGGGATAACGAGGAGAACAAAAAACATGGTGTGATCAAGCTGCACATGGCATATATGTTATTCATGAACAGATTTTGGAATGAAGTATAATTTTTATTAGATTGCAGTTATATATTTGTCCATTAATAAAACATACTGTCAGATATTCTAGTTACCAAGTGTATTTAATCATAATATTACCCTTTCTTGAATGCTCTTTTTTATACCTCAAAACATCACAATGGTTACAGGCATGTAAAAGAAAGTCACATATGATGCAGGGTTTTGTACAAAAGACCTAGCATTTCTCTATTAGGGATCAGGGCATCTTACAAATTACTTTACACAGTTACTATTTACTTTTTGGGCCTATAATTGATTTTTTTCCAAAGAGCTGTCTTATCTTGAGGTCACCTATAGAAAATAGAAGAGATCATTCCTGGCAAAGAGGTTCTAAATACTCCTCTGCTAAATGGACTATTGTTAGAGTCCCATATATGAACCCTCTTGTCACAAATTGAGTTTAAACAAGACACAATACCTTTTATATCAAACACAATACATACCCTTAGTGAACCATTCAATTATCAAATGTCGATACCAGAGGTAGGCGTAGTGTGCCACATCTAGCCATTTTTCATTGTGCCATAAAACTTCCAGAATCAGCAGTATATTGGGATCTTATTATTATTAGTTTTTTTTTTTTTTTTTTTTTTAATTATGACGAGATTGGAATTGATGTTGCTTGGTGTCTTTTCATTTTGGGAATTGTTCAAACAGGATCTTTACATTGGATAAATCCATTTTTACCTGATAAATGCACATTCCTTGTCATTTTAGTTTTGCAACAGCTGTTGTAGAAGGTAAATATAAATAGTGGAATTGAGATCTTTAGAAGCAAAACCTTTTAAGAGGGTTGTATTGATTTTTTATTTAACAGAATAAATATATTTTTAAAAGAACTTTGGAAATAAATGTATTCAGGGATGCATGTTACAAAATTCCCCCAAAATATATTTATTTCTCTATCAAAGTTTTAATACCACAAACTTATTTTTAGCAGATTTTTATAGGTATACCACCTCTGTCTGAATATTTCAATGAATATTTAGTTCTGATGCAATCTCTGCTCGTAATTCATTATTTCCTTGAAAGGATGTTTGTTTGTTTTTTTAAAGGGGGAAAGAAGTTTGAATACTATCTAGATTTAAAACAAAGAATGATGATTCAGACATGATATCAGATTCTTGTAAAAACATTTTGAAATGATTTGGCTTCAGTGATCTATTCCTAATACATTGTATGTACACTTATCAGGGGTATAATAGCGTCTATTTGGGGATTCTTTGCCTGCCATTGAGGCCCATAGCCTCTAAAATATGGATATATTATGAATGTTTATTATGAGCAAATATTGACTATGAAAACATCTGTCTATGCTCCTACCATGCATACATTCATGCAATTCACACTCGAGGGGCAAATCATACCAGGCACCTAATAAATGTTCTCACCTTCAGACGAACTTGCGTGTGAGGAGTAGCCCTTAAGTGTACATCGTGCCAACCGTCTTAAACATCTTGAATGGCTTCCTGTTTTTTTCTGGTCCAACTCAATTTTCGAAAATGCTTTTGTATGTTTAATGTATTAATAATGACTTCAGATCACTTATTCTTTTGCTGCTGTGACCATATTCACCATTGCAATATAATTATAGATCAAGAAAGGAATCAAATTTTTGGTTCAAGTAACTCTCAAGATTGCAAGAAATTAGATAAGGGTATTGCAGAATTTGTCTAAACAGTATTGAAATGTAATGGGTGGTGATGTTATTATTGATATGTTATGCACACTTGCACCAGAGTGTGTACTAGACAGGGTCCATCAGGGGGTAGATACTCATGGCAAAGGAGTTGTGATACATTTTAAATCAAATTGAATTGGTTACATGCAAAGATTTTCTGTTTAAGTTAAACACAATGTGCTTAAACTGCTTCCTTATGACAGTAACAGAGCTCACAATGAAATAAAAAAGATGTATTCACTGTATGGAAATGTAATAAATTTGAAATCAAAATTGAATTGGTTACAACCATGCAAAGAGTTTGTGTTTAAGTTAAACACAGTCTGCTTATACTACTTGCTTGTGACAGTAACAGACCTCACAATTAGATAAAAAAGATGCATTCACTGGTAATTTTCTTGAAGTGTTCGAAGTGAATAGGGGCCATGCTTTCTGAGAAATGCCACCCAAGCTAGCGTCCCTTTGAAGGTCTTGATTAAACCAGAAATGAAGGGCAAGGTATGGCATCATTTATTTGACAAGAAAGAATGACTCATAACCAGGAGAGCCTTAGAAGTATGGTATATTGCAATCTAGGACTTTGATTTTTCAAGATTATGTAGACAACTACTGGCTGGAATCAATTTTCATAGTATTTTGACATTCCTGCAAGTCAATCTTTTATTCTAGTTTCATTGCTATTTAACAGGGACTGAAATATTAACCTTCCTTTAAATGCTCAGTTTTTAAATTACCTTTTTTAATCTCAACCCCTCAACTATCGAACGGTATGCAAAACAGTGATGCACCTAAGGCCTCCTATTTATCAGCATAAACATCATTAGAAAATTGACATTTCTTTTGAAGAGCCATAACTTACTACAAATATTGTTTGAATAAATTTTAAAAGCAATATATATTTAAGGTAATCAATGCCATCGACCACATGTTTGAGCCAAAAGGGTTGTGCCATTAACATTCATGGCATGGGATACTCTAAGGTGGAACGAAGCACGTCACTAAATTCTTCGCTCCTTGGAGTTGCCAAATTGACCATCAATACTAATGTCTGATGCAGCCAGGATAGCGGGTTTAGCGGCAAACAAATCATTATCACATTAATCATTTTAGACTGCAAATTCTCGTAAATAGGAGGCCTTAAGTGCATCACTGTTTTGCATACCGTTCGATAGTTGAGGGGTTGAGATTAAAAAAGGTAATTTAAAAACTGAGCATTTAAAGGAAGGTTAATATTTCAGTCCCTGTTAAATGTGCTTTATCATAATTATCAGAATCATTTTTATTCACCTTGTTTCACTGTATGTCAGAAAAGTCATTAAGCATTTATTTTGAAATCAGATATATTCTGCAATCGTTTGTAAGAGAGGTGTTTTCAACATTTGAAGAGATAAATAATTTTTTTATCACTGATATAGGAAAGAGGCTTTTAGAAGAGGACTGTTGGAAGGAAATTTGTAAAAGCACCTGTATAACTTTAAAGGAATGAAGCTGATCGTGAATTAAAGTACTGAGATTTCACAGAGTGCCTCTTCTTAAAGGGATAGTCCACCTTGATATTAAGTTGATTTGAATAAAAGACGAAAAATGAGAGAAATGGATTAGTGAAAGTTTGAGCAAAATCCAACAAGAAATAAGAAAGTTATGAATTTTTAAAGTTATAATCCATCAAACACAAATTGGCAACTCTTTTGTGTTTGATTGATTACAACTTGAAGTATTCATAACTATCTTATTTTTTTATTGTGTTTTCCTCAAATCTTCACTGATCTGTTTCTTTAATTTTTCTGCTTCTTTTAAAATTAACTTGTAATCAGGGTGGACTTTCCCTTTAAAATCTCTGTTACATTGACTTGCAGATTTACTTTTGTACCATACATGTGGTGCGCTGTATTGCTCTGCAGCAAGATCAGATATTACACAGGTACACATACTTTTAGGTACTAGAAATCTTTTGGAAATCAAGTGTGTCCATAGCACAATGTGAATGGATCTGACTTATGTTGGCTAGGGATACACCTGTAGTAGGTAGGAATATCAGTATCCGGGATTCCAGGGGCCATATTGTTTTCTCATTAACCCTGTGAATCGTGATCAACTAGCATCTCAAAAATTGGGTCATCCCATCACGGCCAATCAAAGGCGTCCTCACCTCAGGGACCTCCTTTTCTTACAAACAAGACAATGTAAAGTGGTTCAGGGGTAGTACAAAGGTTGTCTACGTTCATCTTCTTTTTAATGATAGATAAAACATTAAAGGGCAATCCAACCTTGGTAATGAGATGATTTGTGTGAAAGCAGAAAAATAAGAAAAACAGGATGGTGAAAGTTTGAAAGAAATCGGACAAGGAATAAGAAAGTTATGGATGTTTGAAAAATGAGATCACTACATCTATGCGAATCTCAAATTGGCAATTTGGTGATTCAATTGTGACATGTTTGTTGACAACTCTCCCATTTGTCGTACACAAAAATGTCATTAATTTGCGGTTTTCTTCGAGGCGCTTTTACCCTCGGGGCAGTACTCAAAATATATTGGAGATAGCATATTGTTATAGGTCCTCATGAAAGAAAGAGATCCTACTGAGTAATACATTTTGAAAAAAGTGACATTTTAGTCATTTTGTGTGTTGGAGTGAATGGGGGAGTTGTTCACAGCTACATCACAGTGACATTACCTATTCGGCCAATTTGAAACTCCCATATGTATAGTGATTACAACTTTCAAAAATTCATAACTTTCTTATTGCTTGTCCGATTTCGTTCAAACTTTCACCAATCTGCTTCTCTGATTTTTCCTCTTTCTTTCAAAGCAGCTTGCTATTAAGGTTGGATTTCCCTTTAATAGAAAGAAAGAGAGATAAAAAGAACCTGGATACTATATGCTCCCACTGCTAAAAAAATTAAATGGAAGGCAAAACAGTTTGCTTTTCATAATGGTCCGGAGATTAAGCCAACAGTCAACCCAAATAAAATAAGTCAGCTTATATCTTCTGAAATAAAAGAGATTATTTATCAGTACAAGTATAGTGATGGCCTATGGCATTTTGTGTTCAACTTGTTTTCAATCAATTTTGCATTTTTTCATTAGTATTCTTTATAATTATGATAAAAAATGTATGATTCATGACGAGATGTATTGTCAATCTTTTCTTGCATCAGAGCTGTATATTGAAATTTTTATTTACCACCACTCGTGAATCGTGATCATTCAACTTATGACATGTCATCATTGCATTTGGCTATATTTGCGTGATGACTTGTGCCAATCTATAAATTTTCTAATTTGGATGGGGACCACATAATATTTAATCACAACACACACAAAAAAGTTTCCCAACATACCCCGCCAGGGGGCACTATATAGTCCAAAAGTAGAAAATATTGATGAGACTGGTAAATTGCTGCTCATGCCATTGACAAAGTGCCTGGTGGAGTCTAGTGGACCTTTCAGATGAGAGGAAACATTGCATTTAAAGAAACAACCTAGCAAAAGGAAAGTACATGTATCTTGTTAACCCTTTCATGACAGGAATTATTTAAAGGCTAAATTGATCACATTTCGTTCTTCAAATTGGCAACAATAATATTTTTCTTTTAGTGCTACATGGTTCTAACAAAGTGCAATGTCTTTGAAAACAATATACATCATTAGAAACTTAGTCAAAAAGTTGAAAAAAATGCCAATTTTGATAAAAAATAGTGATTGTGAACCTCTCAATGTGTTGCCAATTTAAGGATTATGAAGCTTATTCTCCTTTTTGAAATTCCTGGCATCAAACGCAATTTGGTCATGCAACAAAAATGGACACAATGTGTGTAGAAATTTTTGCTTTTACTACTCCTGCATCTGGTTATTTTTTAGAGCTCTGAATCAAAAGTTATTGAGCCAAACCACAAAATGTGGTCAATTGTCTTGAAAGGGTTAAAAGGTAATTTTCATTTGACACAATACTCAAACCTCTGTTTTGCTTTATGTACCAATTTTTGTTATACAATGTTCAGATGAGAAAAAAAATGAATTACTTATATGTTTTTTTGTACAACACGTCATATAGTTTTGCTTGTCTGAATGGGGGGTAACTTTGGATGTGATGCAATGCTGCTGGTTGGGGATGCAGTCATCGTTAGCAAGATGGCATTAACAGGCCTTAATTGTTCTACTTGGATGCTGGAGATTGAGACAAATCAATATGTGTGTCGCCACAGAGGTTCCGGAATAGCGGGGAATGGCAGAGGGGAATTGATAGAAGAGTAAAGATATGAGTGATGGTGTCAGATTACTGATAGGTGGAAGGTGGGATTCATGAATTCAGGAGTATCAGTCGGTATTGTGGTTATGCAAATATGAGTACTGGTTCAGGGCATCCATGCATTCTTGATTTTTATGTTCTCAGCAGTACGTTGGATTACTGTATGCCTGTCAAGATGTGATTATTCTGAAAGGATAACGGAATTGGCTAGATTGGTGGAAAATATATTGCAATAATAGTTTTATTGGTTTTGTTGTTTATTCCAGGGATGGTTCTGTATAAGGCAGACAATTGAAAAAAATTTCAGAGAGTGGGGCGTGCAGTATATTGTGATCGTTATTCTGTAGAATTGTTTTCTACACATGTACCCTGTTGGAAAAAGGTTCCTTTTTCTCCAAACATGCTTTTCCACTAAGGAAAAGCATGAAAAGCATGTTCAATGAAAAACTGTCTTGCCTATGGAATTTGTAGAATCATAAGTTTTAGGCGGCTATTAAGTCAAAGAGGTTAAGGATCAGTCAGTAAGTAACTCAAGAGCTTCAGTTTCAAGCAAGCACTCCATACTAATATATCCATGTCTGATTAGATTGCACCCTACATATACATGGAACCCTTTTGAATTTGTCAAAACCAATATCCCTCATACTCTTTTTTTTCAAGAATATACCCAATATCTGACTATTTAATGTTATTACAAAATATTCAAAGAAATGTACATGAAGAAGCATGGAACATAGTTAAGAGACCTGAGAATGTATTCAAATTATTTGAAGTTTCATATCCTAAGTAAGTATTTAAAAACTATAATTTTGGAAGTAATCTCTGATACTGAAAGTAGAATTGAGTACTTGATATATTTGCAGATTAATTTATGGGAGATGAAAATGTGAAGGATAAAATCAAATTCATTGGAGGAGTCTCCCTCATAGATAGAAAGTTACTTCTTCTGGGCCCTCTTGCATAAAAAGTTGCGATTAAACGCAACTCAAAAAATTAAACGCAACTTGATTTTCAACCAATCAGGATCGAGTATTTGGGACTTGCGTTTAATTTTTTGAGTTGCGTTTAATCGCAACTTTTTATGCAAGAGGGCCCTGATGTCCTATTTATAAGGAACCAGATTAAAATGAAAAGGGAAAACTGAACATGAAACTTAAAAAAAAAAAATGGATAGCGGAATACTGCTTCCTTGTCCCATTTTTGATAGACAAGCAAGTGGAAAGTACATATGTTGTGAGAAGACTAATTTTCCTTTTTTCCAGTGTTATTTCAAATTCATGACATTTTTATGACCAGTGAAATTTTCTTTAAAATAGAGCCCCAAGTTACCATAGAAATATCATTCCTGAGGGAAAGCAATTTAAGTTGCCAGTCATGCAGAACTTACAGACAAGCTTTGTCAATGTTGCATTAAATTGTGTGTGGTCATCATTCTGCTGGGAGAAGTGATAAAAGAGTATTAGGTTTTTTTAGTTAAATCCGGCTGAGGAAACTTTATATAAGTATTGACCTTGCTAAATGAAAGTGAGGCATGAAGTTATTTGATAATATGTAGTAAAGAAACATACATTGTTTCATCACCATTAATTCATTTGTGTCAGTATGATTTTTTTTGTAATTTGATGTTAAAATAAAATAAAGTCTTCTGGTGTATAAAAATTAAGTTACAAGAGCAGCGGTATGAAGAAACATCGGACTTTCCACCGGTTTGTGCATTGCAATGCAGTAATCAGTAATTTCACTTTACGTGTGTCGGCTCACATCAATTCTTGTAACAGTCCTTACAGCTGCACACCGCCACCACAGTCATTAATCTCTGACAAAGCTTGTGCCCCATTCGAGCTCCTTTCGTTATCGTGTACTGCAGAGGATCATGGGATGTGCGTAAGTGTTGTGTGGAATACTCATTAGAGGCCTGTAAAGGCACTTTCATCAGCTGGAATTGGACTATTGCAATGCTAGAAATTAGTTTTTGAAGGGTTGGATTTCATTAGATATTTGTTAATTTTTGTTTAATGAGCAGCACTGAATGGGTAATGCAGAAGTTGACATGTAGAGATGAATGTAATATACCTTTTGCAGCTTTTTATGATATTTTGTATAGGTAAAAATCTTGAGCTAAAGAAGTGACTTCCCTTTTTTTAAAAAAGTATATTTAAGCCCAGTGTATAACTGTATATTTTTCAAATTGTGTCCCACTAATAAAGAGCATTGTCTAGTTTCTGAGTGACTATGGGCACTTTCTTAAAGTAGATATATACTGTTGATGTCTTCCACACATTGTGTTGTCATACAGAGCTGAATTTAACTTTCTGTGAAACTTGACTCATGCATTAGGTATTCTGTAAATTTGGGACTATTGATTATACTTTTTTCCTAACGTAATTTTTTAAATGTATTTCTTACAGTCAGTATGTGTTTTCAGACCAAAGATTTACAAGTTGTAATTAGCTTTTTTTCAAGAGATTTTTCAGTTTTCCCATGGAGCTTTTAGAGCTTTCTGAAGCTAAGTCGTTTGCCGCTCTAGTGTCTTTTTTTTTTCACTGCTATTATATGAAGCTAAGTAGCATTGCTTAGAATAATGAAGTATTCATATTTATGTATGTCTTGTTTGAATGAATTGTATTACTTTTAGCGAAACAGGTTTCATTGGTAAGGCATGTTTCTGGGGTAACCTCGCTAGTCATAAGGACCTCTATTCATAAGGACTACTTATTCATAAGGACCACTGTTCATAACGTGTGTTAAATGAATAGCGTTTTTTTTATGAATAGCGGTTCTTATGAATAGCGAGCAGACCCCATGTTTCTTGAGCCATATAATTTATTTACTTTACCATTAGTAGTTTATGGGGATTCAGTAACTTTGTAGAGGCTTGATTTAATAAATTGTTGAATTTTGATATCTGTCTTGTATAATGATGTTCAGAAGGATGAATAAATAGCCAGGCATAGAAAGGTTTTCAAATATATGATGCTATTATTAAGATATCTATGACTGAATACTCCCATTTACGAAAGTGTATGGCCATACGCTTTAGTCTAACACTGAGTCTATGAGGGAAAATGAGTCTGGTATTTCTGGTCACTTGCATATGTTTACTTTTGTGAAGCACATGATGATTTTGAAGTGCTTTTTTTTTCCCCTGGGCTTCATTTTTACACCACATTACATACACTGAGAGCATGTAAGGCCAGGCAGCTCAGATTTTGTCAAGCCTTTACAAAGTTACCAAATCACTTTAACTACAATGCACTACATCACAAACAGGCAGAAGCAGAAAGCATTGCAACTTTGGGGGAAAAGTTTGTTCACTTCGTACCTTTGACAATGCTAGAATAGTGGCAAAAATATAACCCAATGTGATCTTGAGTGTGATACATCAGAAGTAGATAGTGACTTACAACCATAGATACACAATTAGCAGACCTAAATTTAAATCATGAATGTTTCAATAATCAAACACAGCTAGATTGGATAGATGATGGATCATGATTTACATACATGTTGTGTGGTAGAGTTTTATAGCTCTGCCTATCTCTCTGTGGTGTGTTCATGTTTCTGGTAAATATTTGGGAATTTAAAATGCCCTATAAAATATCAGTAGGCAGGATGTATTATGACTTGTTTATTTTATTGTAGTAAATCATTGTGTTTTATGGTTAAAGATTCAAACAGTTCAACCAAAATAGAAATGTGAAGAAAGATAATTGAATGAATATTTCTTTCAAATAAGAAGAGAGAGAGAGAGAGAAAGAGAGAGAGAGAGGGGGGAGAGAGGGGGGGGGGGGATTGATGGGGCAGGAACAAAAGCCCCCTCCGAGATAAAACATATCAACCTTTAGTAAATTTTGACAGGTATTCAAGATATCTTGCTATCTTGCTAGAATATATATTGTTTAATAGCTTCAGATGAACTTTTTGTAACTTACTGCCTTTTCTATTATACCCATCTTGATAAGTGGATTCCAAACATTTCGTTTTCAAACAAGAAGTCACTTCTTTTTTAACTTGCATGTTTTGTTGCTAAATTGCATATTGCCTGTAGCTTAAAAACTGTTGCCAAGAAGTTGCAGACACAGGATAATCAGTGAAATGAAAGAAATCAACTGGAGAAGATTTGTCATGAAGTGAAGAGACCTGATGGCATTGAACATCGTGGAATTTGAACAGTCATGAATTACAGATGAGCTTTGGGTGCTTTCATTATGCCTTTACCTCCATGAATATGATTTAGATCGTAAATGCATTCATGCGTCTGCCCTAGGAAGACCCATTTATATCCTTAATAAGAAATGGATTTTCTCTCTCGTTCCAAATTTACAAAGTGTCTGGCTTCATCTCAAAGGATTCTTTTGCAGACGAATGCCAACGATATTTTTTTTCTAACTGAAATTTTAGAAATGGGGGATCGCGTGAGAATTTGCAAAGTTGACTGTTCTCTCAGCATGACATTCATATCATTTTCTTTTGAGATGGTAAGCATCCCATGAAGGGATAATTTTTTTTTGCTTACTAACAGGATTCAGTAGTTGTGACAAAATGGCAGTTTGTTTTTGATTGCTCTTTAGATGTGCAAGTATATGGGAATATTACTATCCTGTGTTTATAAACTGTGAGTCATGTTTTACTTCTGAAACAATATGCACAGTGATATCTTTTCCTTTTTATCATGATATAACACTTGTAATGTTTTGATGAATTTCTATGAGCTTCCAAGCGTGTTTTGTTGATCAAAGTGTTGCAAGTCATCGTCTCTTCAGATATCTTCTGTTCGGTCTTAATGGCCTAACCTTAAAACAATGCTCTTGAACCCTTGTCATGTTCATGTAATTCAGTAAGGACATGTTTAACTAATGATCAGAAGAATTCCAGATGAGAACCGGAGAATGAAAATATGCTAGAATGTTCCAGAAAGCACCCTCAGTGTCTTGGGAGAGGTGTCAGACTCCACAGCTATGCTTCGTATAATTTACAGGGATACCCATCCCTATGGGACATGCTTTATTTCTCATCGGTAGATAATCTGATCATTTTCTCCTACCAGTCTTCTCTGCTGGAACCAAATTGACACATTTTCCTAAATGCACACTCCGTTTTGTCCAGTAATGTTGGTAAGTAGATTAAAGATGAGTGGCAGTCGCTCTCAGTGGTAATGTTGTCCTACACAGCAGGATGGTGTTATCCATCTCTTTGCTCCGAGTAGGAAACTTGTCATGGAGACTTGTTATGGAGAATTGGATTCAAGTGGCATGTACATGTATGCATGTTCTTTCAAGAAAACTTCCTTTTCCTGGAGGAAGGTACTTGATGAGGATGCTTTTTTTTTTTAGTGAAGTAAATATAAAGTAATTTGTGGAGATCTGAAATAATTTAGGCCTATAATTTGTTGGATGATGAAATCAGGGTTGTTGCTGATATTGGTGGATTTTCTGATTTCAAATATATTTGTTTTTCATTTTTTTTAATTCATTATAAATCCTACTCTTTTCTCATGGAGGATACAGATTATGGTAGCTTTAGGAGACAGATATAAAAAGGACAGTCAATTGTAGAGATTTACCCATGCTTGAGAGCTATTTATGGTTGATTGAATGCCAAGATCAGGATTTGGCTTTTATAGAATACAGCGGTGAATTTCTTGATGTGTAATGTATTACGTCATATAAGACATTTATAGAGCTTCGTCTGATTAAAAAGATAATATTTCCATTTATTATAGATATCATGGGTTATTGTTTTATTTCCTTTGTGCGTAGGGAGGGGTATAGTTTTAGTAAGGTTTGAAAGTGATTATTAGTGCATTTACCCCTTGCATCTTTTGTCTGTCATTTCAGAGGGCAAAGTAATTGTGGAGTCAATTTCTATGGCTTTCATACCTGGTTTCAGCAAGGATCCCAGTAATTGTGTGTCCCAGCGCGGCATTAGTTCCATGGTCGACCATTAATGTGTCTTTGAAACGTGCGGATTAACGACCGATGATGATTTGCTGATCTAGGTTAGATCTGAGCTTAGAAGTGTGATGGGTCACAGGAAGAGAAATGGTCAAGAACCTGAGGTTATTTATATCATGTTGATAACCAGATTACTAATGTTGCAAATCATTTCATTGTCGTATTGCTGATTGGTTTGCTATTCGTGCGTATGATTAACAATGATTGACAGGAGAGGGTAGAGTGAACATCAGGTATTCTGTATGCAGAATGCAGCACCAATCAGAATAGCATCTGGGTTTTTGTCCTATTGACGTGCAAACTCATAGATTTGGTATTTGACATAACTGCATTTGTAAATGTCATGGGAGCTGACGCCATCACCCAACTCTGTACAAAGTTGAACTTGATGATCGCCTCCACTTTTGTCTTTTCCTGTGATAAGAGAGCTTTTTTTTAGTAGATAATCTTTAGTAGATAATGAAGAACTTGGATAGTTTTGACAAACTTTATATCTCAGAATGGTTAAAATCTATATCCTAAATGGAGATGAATTTTTGTAGCCTGAGTGCACTTCACAATTCATTCTTGAACCCTGGTTATCCCATTTATGTCAGCGTGAAAATATTTTTTATTTGTGAGAGTTCTTTTTTGATTTACGATAGAAAAGTTGGATTTGTATTTTATCACTGCCTTAAATGAATTATGTACTGAGCTGTGCATGTACCACCCCCTCCCTGTTCTACACATGGGACTAAAGACTCCCACTTGTGAAGGTAGCAGTAGGTTTTGTTGTGGTGTGATTTACAGCTGACAGGTTGACTCCCTTTATACTCATGTTACAATCAAGTCCACGTTGTTGTTTCGCTTTCTCAGTTTGAAAAGGGCATCACAACAAATGAGGCACATCGGTCATTGTTCTTTTCTCACTTATCATCTGGAAGACATTGTTGCAATGTAATGTGTACATTCACTTTCTCTTCTACACCATGCCACTGCTTCCCTTCGAATAAAGTGCTGAAACCTCGTATGGGGTAATGATTGGTTCTTCATTTGATGACATTGCTACTTTGAGCTATAATCTCCATACTAATAAATTACATGTTATGTATTCAGGAAAAAATTGTAGGTACGAAGATTTTAGTTATAAATCACTTATTATACTGGGTGTTTCAAAGAAAGAGAAACCCAACTTAGAAAAAAAAATCCTGTAAATGGATTATGTATTTACCGGTTTTGAATTTCATATCATATGGAAGAGTAATTCATTTGCTTCATTATGGTACCTTGTTTAGGTTTCTAGGGTCACGCATCACAGAACACCATTGTTTTCAAAATTTTGTGCAGAATCCCAGGTGTTTCACTTTCTTATAAAGCATAATAGGCAGGGTTTGAGTTGAATGGCTTTGTCAACTCTCTTGGTAGCTCCATTAGTTAAAAAAAAATCTCATGGTGATTGAATGTCCGCATCTTATGAACTTCACAAACATGAAAGAATTTCAAAGAAGATGACAGTCATAAATCATAATCAAGAATAAATGAGATCATCAAAAAGCAAAGAGAACATGTTTGTTTATCTGGAGTGCTGCAGGCATCTTCCACCAATTTTCAACAAAGACCAACATTTGTAAATATCAGCAAATTCGAATCTTCACACATGAATATGGATTTTGGACTTTCCTCTTTCATGCTTTTTTGTCTTTGATTTGCATTGCTTTGGGATCTTGTAATTCTTTTGGTTTGCACTGGTTCTTTGGTAGGCAAACGTTAAAATTCATCCAGACTGTGTTCTTTCAAATGTTTCTCATCTGAAAAGTCTTTCCAATGCAGAAACTCCTGAAGCATAGGTAGATTAACACCCCTTTAGCACAAATTTGAGGAAGAAAATTGGAGCACCCAGACCTTTTGTCAAAAGGTTTTACGTTAACATCATGCCTATTATGTTTTGCAAGAAAGTGAACCACCTGTGATTCTGCACAAAATTTTTGAAAACAATGATGTTCAGTGATGCTGGACCCTGGAAACCTAAACAAGTAACCATTGGAAAGTAAATGAATTACTCTTTCATATGATATGAAATTCAATACCGGTAAATACATAATCAATTTACAGGAATTTTCCAAAGTTGGGTTTCCTTCTTTCTTTTTTTTTGAAACACCCAGTATTGTCTAGGTAGGCTGTGTTCAACATCTCCTTTCCTGCAGCTTTAAACTCTGGCATTTATACAGAGTAGAAGATAACATTATAGGTACTATTTTTGTTGATTGTAAAAGTCAGTTCAGTTGTGCATATTTTTATTATAAACTACATGTACTTGAAAAGGCACTTCAGAAAATCTCTGGCAAAAAGACAATTGGTACTGTGTCAAAAAGGAATTTTTCTTATTAGTGTTTCTTTATTTTGTTGGTGAGTTGTATAAAATCAATTATGAGTTATAATGCCCAACTACCAACAATCTTTTTTTACAATAGAAAATTAGAAATATTTCTCTCTGTATATTGTTTTTATCGTTACAGCCCAAAATTTGTTATCAAGCTTGTACTGATTCTATTAATTTCAAGAGTTGTACCTAAAGGTATTCTGCTAGTTTGCATTGTATAAAAACCTTGGTATAAAGAAAATCTGTCACATACTTCAAAAAATTATATTGAGAGGTGCCCACTTAAAAAGACAGGAAGCCCCCTATATTATATTGCCTGTTAGAACAAAGACTCACATGCAACACTCAGCAGGATATTCATTAATTATGCATATCCAAATGCTATTAGGTGATGAAATTTGAAGTAGATATAGGATTATTTCCTACTTTATTTAAAATCTACTAATGGAATTTGTAGTGATTGATTTCAAGGCGGAGAATACTGTGAGTGAAGTCATTAAGTGTAGGATGATTTATAATGCATTGTTTTATTGAATGCAAAAACACCCTGTGGCCTTCTGTTTTGTTCTAGGAACAATATCCTCTTTGGACTGTAGTAACATTGAGTTGCCCCCTGGGATTGCTGAGAGGAAAGAAAGTGAAGGTGCTCCATAAATGAAAGATATCTTGAAAGCACTTTTGTGAAAATTGGTGAGGTGTAATTAATGGCAGTGAAGGCTCTGATTGCATCATATGACGCAAAGTCTCTACATCCCGTTTGTTGTAATTCACCTCCGTAACTCATCGCGGTGGCGGAGTTTTACGGTGGGGCCGGGGCGTGCGTTTTCGTCAATCTGATTAAATACAGGCAGGAGAGTAAATGGATAGGTTGTGAATCAGGATAAGATGCTGTTCAAATTAATTACTAGATAGACAGTGCTGATAGATGAATATTGTGATGGGTTCCAGCAAAGGAGCTTGTGTTAATTTCAGAATTCAATCAGTATTGATTTATTATCACAAACCCATTAAACTCTTTTGCTTCTGCTCATTGGCTTATATATATCTTTGTCACATTTGTTAAAATGGAAACAGATATTGAGAGAAATAGGTTTTTAGAATTGATTATCAATTGATGCTTGATTTTTGTTTTACTTATTTTTTCTTCTGTTTTGTTTAATATGGTGCTTTAACTGTGTATTGATTTTGTATGATTTACAGCTTAATCAGTTTTTGTGGTATAACCAGATTTTACTATAAACAGTTCACAGTACAAATAGGAACTGCAGAAAAGGGTAGAAGTCTTCTATGATTAATGAATTCATTATTTCTTTTTCATGTATAAGCTTGAATTTACTAATTTTTTTTTTTTTTACTACATTTGAAAAAATCTTGGCATACGTCCAAGTGTTAATAATGTATGCAACTGTGTTCCGGTATGAAATGCTGGGAGGTTGACTCTGATTAATGTGACCGCCCTTGGACGTATAATGATGGCCAGCAGCCATGGGCAAATGTCATGACACTGTCCCCGCTAGAGGAAAATCATATTAAACGGAGGCCCAAGTTATCATAGCCTGACATTAATGACAATGACTCACTGGTACTTACAGGCAGTGATGATGTAGGTAGGTCTATATCCTCTTCGATTCAGGGAAATGCAGAAATACAAGGAAAGGACATTTGACTGGGAAGGACTTGACAGATGACGTTGGAGAACACCTCTATGATTTTAATCTAATGGACAAATTTCACAGAAAGCATTGGCTGATATTACCAGAAATAATAGATCTAGTGGAAACAATGATACTTAATTATTCACACATTGACGAGACTCCCTTTGTAATTAGCTTAATTTTCATATTTTCATATCCTTTTTTTTTTATATTGATGTGATAAGGAATGATTTAAGAAATTCAAATCAGAATAAACCATTAATATTAAATAGGAAAAGACTATACCATTTGAGGGAGACAGCATAGATAACCTGGGGCTTGTAACATAAAGAGATACAATCAATCTTGCGATCAATTGTAACTCTTCAGTACATGGAATCGTAAGATTGATTGTATCTTTTTATGTTACAGGCCCCAGGATATACAGGTATACTTATATGCAATGTCAATAGATCTACATGCGATCTTCACTAATTTTTAGTCAGCATTTGATATCTTTAGAGAACAAAATCATCTCCTGACTTGACTTCAATATATAAGCACAAGAACTTTTAAGATCAGGAAAAAGTGTTAAAAAAAAAAAAAAAAGGGATTTGTAAGAAAATTTGTAGGAAACTAATTAACACTAAAAAATGAAATATTTGTGTAATTAGCACATGTGTTATGGGTGATATTACTTTCAGAGAGGTAGGCATAAATTTCAAGACATGGCACTCCTTGACAAGTGGCCCTTAATTCAAGAAGTGGATGTTACATGTACATGTACAATGCATTAGGCAAACAAAGAGTCTGACTTAAGATATGTCCAAACATATCTGACATGGAGCTTTAATATCATGATCAGTCTAAGTGTCTACCATATCAATCAATGAATGCTCAGAGAGAAAATGATGATCAGTTTGGCTTAGGATGGGGGGTGATGTAAGCTCACCCTTATCTTGCCCCTATCTTGTCTTGATTAAAATCCACTCTTTTGTGAGCGGGAATGGAAATGGATGCTCGGAAATTGATATGGGAGAGAGCTTGTTTATCACAGGCGTTGCAAGAAAGGCACGAGGAGGGAAAAGTATGGTGCCAGAGATATTGCACGGGAGCCTGCGTATAATGTTCGTACAGTTGAGGTTCTTGATAGAGAGTTGGTTTTGCACATCACATACCAATAATGAGAAATACAGACCTTCCAATACAAAATTTACGCACTTGACTGGGTACGTGTCTTTCATTAAGACATGCTCTTCTTTCTATATCTTTTTACAATAGCAATTCATGTTCACAAATACATGGAATATATGTGTTTCAAAGAGTACAGTAGGCTTTGTGCTGATGTTTGAGGTTTCTTTGTACTATAGAATAAGTTAAGTGTGTTGAGGAAAATGCCTGTCTCAAAAGTAGAAGTACATGTAATTTATTAAAGGCATTGATTAACTTTGCCCAGGATTGAAAAAAAAAAATCACTGTTCCAGCTAATGCTGTAATCATAATTGCAAACCTTTAGCTCAGACAGGAATCGCCTGAGTTTTATAAGCTGATCAGTCGTTTATATATCAAGATATTTACGATTGAACATTGATGTCGGGATAGAGTACCACGGAACCTTAAAGAACTCTTACGGTTGGCATACCTCGCTCTATCACAGAATACCGTACGGGCTGGAAACCCGCTCTGAAATCGCCAAGCGCTGGTGCTTGGTTTTTGTGACTGCAGCGCAGCGAAGAAGCCGAGCGACTTGCGCTAGCGATTGATCGCGATTTTCTCTTTTTTAGGATAGTAAACGGGTTCCATTTTCTCTCATACTTTCACATATCCTTAATTATATATGTAGTTAGAGGACTGCACACAATTCACTGGCATTTGAGCTGATTTTACAATTTTTCACAAAGTTAATCAATCACTTTAATGATTGATGATGCATGGGTTTTTTCCCTGATCTAGCCTGATCTTAATGAGATGATTATATAAGATAATGCAATGCATAATTCATGGTGTTTGGAGTTCACCGTCCTCCTTTGGTGTCATTTCAAAATGAAAGTGTGGAAGAAAATGATGTTTTCACCCGAAGACAACAAAAACTGGACGTTTCCTGTATTAAGCCTATGGGAATGAGAGAATTCAGTAGTCAGCAGGTTAAGTGACTGTCTAAGGTGTGGATTTAGGAAATTTTATTCTCATCTCCTTGACTTATGTAAAGTGAAGGCTACTATAAAGCTGTAGATGCAGATTGCTATGGCTTGTACGGAAAGGGTGGGTAGTGTCACGTTGACTGGAACGCCACCATTTGTCCAGAGCCCCCCCCCCCCCTCCCCCCTCCTCCCCCCTCCCCCTCCCCCCTCCTCCCCTCCTTTTAGGATATGGGTACATCATTTTGTGTAGAAACTGTCAATTGGCAATTCTCAGGAATTAGAAAGTATTTGAAAAACCATTTTGACTTTCATTATGAGGCTCAGCTTGAATTTGGCTGAAGACATACATGGAGATGGAATCACTTATAATCAAGCACCTATTTTTAGAAGTATTTTAAAGTATTTCTAGACCCACAGGCTGTATCAAAAGTCTTGAACATGTTGTAGTCTTATGCATGGATCATTATTTATCGTTAAAATGAGGTCAAAATATCCATGACGGTGTTACAAGCAGAAAGCGAGTTAAGAATGTATTATTTTCTCTGAAATCATACATTTTGCATGGCAGCATGAAGATGCAAGCGATTTAGTATCGAAGGTGGTTGTGAATGACTTGGTGATGCAAATACATCACACTGAAAGTCTGCTGGAGTGAGATGGTTTTTAAAGGTAAATGCATGCATTGTGTGATTTTTGCAAGAATAGAATGGGAAGACTCATATTTACTACGATGTACTTCAATATCCCACATCTTTGAGATGTAAATAAGCAATTATACCATGCAACCTTACCACCTAGTCGGTGGAATGTAATGCATAATATTAAGGTTCTCCACAAGATTGATGGAGTTTGCCATTGGCTGTCCTGTTGTTTTCGACGTGTGATAATGGGTAGATTGCTGATGTATGGTTCTTTGTACATTAGGATTATGGTGGTGACATAACAGAAATATAGTTTATGAATTATTCATTTATAACTTGCTCAAGGAGAATACCTGTATAACAAATGATGAAACTAAAATAGGGCAGTACTTCCTGTTTGGTGTTACACACAGTAGCTTGCTTGCATTATGAAATATATTTAGAAGTTTTCATCTGGTATCATCTTTTATAAGGAGGCACAATGGCTCAGTGGTAGATCAGCTAGTGGTCCTGTAACCTGAAGGATCTAGGTTCAAAACCAAGTCAGTGTTCTATTGGGATGTGGTTCGGCATGACTCCCCAGTTACCAAGTCCCTTGGATAGGACTTGAAACCATAAGTCCACTAATAGTTTATCAGTTATCTACAAATGCATACTTGTTTTCTTAGCTGTCAGGTGGCATCATGTACACCTTCCATCTGAAGATGTTTGCTGCTCTAGCAGACAAGCTCATCCACTGTACATTGAATTTGTTAGCAAGCAATCCTTTTATTCAATTGATAAGAGACAAAAACCCAAGGACAAATGGGAAAGATGATACTTTTATCTGAAGTATGCCTTATGATGACGTAAGTTCTGCTATTTACTTCAATATAATGTGGTTTAGACATCATCCATCATCATGATGCAATGTAAAAACAAAACAAGGATTTCCAAGAAGTTTCCATCGGAGGAGTGTTCTAATACGTCTGTATCTCCCAAAGTTTTAAATTACCATAACTTCATTTCTCCTATTTTAGTAAATGCTGAATCAAATGTAAGTGATATCTTGCAAAATATGATGAGACATTCTCCTGGTACAAGTGGTTTTCTGTAATTCAGGTAGAATAAAAGCAACATCTCTATGCTCCAAACATTGTATTATCTTGCTCACAGTAGAAAAAAATAATCCTCATGAGTGTTTTTTTTTTTTTTTTTTTGCTATAAAAATGTGAGATTTTGCAACAAAAATTTCTGCAATTTATTTTGGGTTTTTGGTTCTTCCTTTTCCTTTTGAGTTATCCAGCGCTCAAGCGCTTCCTGGAGGTCGATTACTCCCTGCTCCCATGTATGTTTTGCAAGTGGACTGAATCTACGTCTTGTAATCTCAAATGTTGGTGCCTTTAAGATCAGCTGGTGAATGTAGAGAAGAAAGAGAGTTCCAATTAGCTCTTCCCCTGTGACAAGCCGGAGAGAATTTATTGGTATGGCTGCTGTGACATTAATCAGTAAGATGGTAGTAGATGATCGCACTCTGGCCTTGTGAATAATTTATATCTATTATTCAATTCATTACACACCTCTAAACTCTACTGCATAGGGATACGGTGAGGGGGAGATCTATTTCTGTGAGAGTGAAACGAAACAGAGGAATTGTTTATTGGCTCTTTGTTCTGTTACTGTCTGAATGTGAATCTGGCTTGATTTGTTCCATGCACAAGGTCTGGCCGCTTGTTCTTGTTATAGACTGATTTATAGACAGATGTAGGTGATAAAATTGGTTGTAAACATTATACACAAATACAGACAGCTAGCAGACAGATGGACAGACAAATATAAAGAAAGAGAAAGAAAAGTGGCAAGGGACAGAGAAAGGCCAGATTGTGGTGATAAAAGTGTCGCCAATTATGACATTGATGATTTTGAGGCAAAGCTTTTCATTCTGTATCTATTTTCTTTATTTATATCTTTGCATGCAGGATTGGAATTTCATCCAGTTTAAAAGGCAGGTAAAGTACAATTTTCATTTACAGTAATAATCCAACATTTCGTTTTTCATTTCATTTTTTGTCATGCATTTCATTATCAAGATATGTTGACTAGAATATCATCTGTTTAGAGCAAGAAGGGCGTTAACTCTGTGTTAAAGTATAGAGTTTACACCCTTTTGGCTCCAAACAGACGATATACATGTATGGATGCATTTAATAGCGTTCCAGACCTCATGCTGCATGTACTTCCTTTCTGGTTTACGGTTTTTGTAATGCACGTTTTTTTTGTGGTAGCAGATTTAATCCAAGATGAAAGCTCATTTCCAGCCATTCAAGAAGGTATTACAATAGAACATTGTTTTCTCAAGATGATATGAAATATTTTCGAAAATATCAACTGAAGGCAATGTCAGTAGCCTTGTCCATCACCTAATGAAATGTGCGAATATTACAATGACATATGTAATCTTAACCCCTACCATGCTGTTGGCGGCAAATCCTGCCCTCAAATTTGAGTGTTGATCATTTTATGTAGGCTCAGAATGGCTTGAAAATTCTTCCTCATAGAGAAACCTGTGCCATCAATATAATGTTTATTCCTATGCCTTATATCTTTGCCAAGTTTGCTCAAAAAAGAAACTCATTGAAAGTTTATAGTTAACTCTTGAAAGTTCATTTTTGACAATTGCTCTAAAATCTGGTGGCATGGAAGTGGTTAACATGATTTCTATGGGACATAAAATTGGGTATTGTAATTGCCCATCACTCGATTTCTGGAAAGTCTTTGCAATCACGTTTTCTTAAGGTTAGGATTCCTTTCATTATCACATATGTTTATTTATTTTTTCTTTCAAGTTTCATGTTTACTTCCTACATACATGTACATATAAATTAAAAAAAAAATTTGTCCAGTGTAATTTTTTCTTTACATCCGTATTATAAAATGAGCATATTAACCCTTTCAAGACAATTGACCACATTTTGTGGTTGGGCTCAATAAATTTTGATTCAGAGCCCTGAAAAATATACTAGAAACATGAGTAGAAAGAGCAAAAATTTCTGCACACACTGTGTACATTTTTGTTACATGACACTATTGCGTTTGATCCCAGGAATTTTAAAAAGGAGAATAAGATTTAAAATCCTTAAATTGGCAACACATTGAGAGGTTCAAAATCATTGTTTTTATCAAAATTGGCAACTTTTTCAACTTTTTGCCAATTCTTTTAACCATGTATATTGTTTTCAAAGACATTACTCCTTATCACAATCTTGTAGTACTAAAAGAAAAATATTATTGTTGCCAATTTGAAGAACAAAATGTGATCAATTTAGCCCTGAAATAATTCTTGTCCTGAAAGGGTTAATACATAAGAGGAAGCTTTGAATTATACGTGGGCTACTGCGGCTGTAAGCATGGTAAGGTTTGAAGCAGGAAGAGAGGGCTGGTTGTTTGTTAGGATGATTGGAGTGAGTAGGACTGGGAAGATGTGAAGTGTTGATAAGATTACTCGAGTACTCTTCGAGAGAAAGTGACCAAAATGGAGGTCAGGGACGACTCGTATCTCTAAACATATCTTAAAAGATTCTATTTGTGTGCTTAATGCAAGAGGTTCAATAACCCTACATGAATTGAAGCAGCAAACACAAGGCATTTTGTTTAGTATATTGGGTACCAAGGGTAATGACATCTTAGAATTATGAAATTAATGTTGAATATAATTGGGCTCTACATATTTACTATTTGCAGTTGTGATGAAAACAGATAAGATGTTTTGGTACCCCATGCATTAAATCCATTTTATAAGAGGTTGAGCGTTATTGCTGGAGAACCCCAGATTGGTGTTCAATGTTCAAAGTTTGTTTCCATGTTTACAATTGAGACAACACATTTTCAGTGGGATTTGTTTGATATCCAACGTGAGCTTTATGGTAATTTACTTACTTTACTGTTACATGGAATTTTAGACCTCGCACATCATTACAGAATACTACATTTATTTGTTGTACCAGAAAACTTATAAATTAGTTTTATCCCCACAAAAATGAAGACCTTAATAATGATGTGGCAATAGTACAATTTTCATGCAGAAATATCTGACTTAAGACATTTTCATTCTTTCTTTCTGTTTGGAATGCTGAAGAAATCCTTGATGATTTGATATGAATATCGGTAATGAATGTAAGTAGGAATGATCTTTAGAAATAGGAGAGTGTAAGTAACACAAATATAAGGGAATGATAGTATTTAGGCTTTTGACTATAGGCTGTGCTCATAATTGTATTAAGTTACTCTCAGAAGTTGGCAGGCAGAATTCCTCCTCAAACTGCTGCCTTCTGCTCAGAATGAAATTAGGAATACCATCGCTCATTCGGTGTATAGCAGTGTTTGCTTCGTATCACATCTGGTTTACTCTCTGTTTGAATTTATAATGAATAAGAAAATTAGTGTGTGAGTCATGCATCATGCACATAAACTCTTCTGCAGAAGCCTCCTGTCGTGGAATAAAGTCAAAACTGGCAGTCAATCATATGAGTTTACTCTGTCCCTACCACCCCATTAAGAATCAATTATACACTCAAACAAGGTCCATTCCCACTTGGTAAATTGTCTTTCTGATTTTCATCCCACACTCAAGTTCATTTGCAGGCTAAGACTTCATATATGCAATGATAATGATTATTTTTATTCTTATCCTGTTTTCAGATGCCCAATTTTACTCTAGTAAGAATCTGTTAAATGCAAGATAGGAAACAATGACATTTTTTTGACAGGTGGTTTACAGATTCTTTGATTTTATTTTTACTTTCATGAATGTGATTTGTTACTGAAGTCATAAAATCTTTTTATCTTGATCTGACAGAAAATTATTGCTTTAACTGAGGTTTAAGTCATGAAGATAAACATCAGTAAACATTTTACCCCTAAAATATTCTATGGGGCTTGAATTCAATATGTGTATAGTTCCTGTGATCTCATATCTAGTATTTGTAGAACATGATTTGTGTTCATGCCTAAGTGAAATTTATCATTTGAACTTTAGTTGACCCCTGCATATCCTTGGCATTTGTATTGTGAATATATTACCAACCATCTGAGCTGTACTTTCTTTATTAAGCCTGAAAAATCAGATCAAATTATGATTAAACCGCAGAGTAGAGAGAGAGAGAGAGAGAGAGTTGACTGATGTGAACAGGGGAGCGTTTCATCAAGCGTTTTGTCAGTGATTTTTACTGACAAATTTGCTCTCAGCCAATCAGATGCAAGGATTTCAGTAGCTTATAACAGTTGTCGGTAAAAATCACTGACAAAACGCTTGATGAAACGCTCCCCAGGGTAGACCACTGATGATATTTACCACAGGTTACACTTGTTTGTTTCTATGATGTGAAGGAGACATTTTGTGGAAAGGCACTGCTGAGTGTGTAAAAGAGAAAAGACTTTTAGGGCTGCCTAATGGATGCTCTCAGCCACGTATGAATTGCGATGCATTCATTATTTGAAATCACTTATTCTACCTCTCAAACTGTAGTAGTAGTAAATGACGTGATTCATTACTTATTCTGCTACTTTTGAGGAAAAAGCACTCTTCATTGTCATTTATATTTCAACCAGGATTTTCCAGAATGTGCTTCGTACAAATCACACACTCCATCAATTGACAACATTTTTTTCTTTTTGCCACATGCAATATTTTTTCTTTTCTGAAATTTTTAGACACGTACAAAACACCTGACTGTGGTCAGGTAACCAGTTTTGAGTTCAGATTGGGGTTGTTAAGATTTTTCCAACCATGTGAAGAGAATATGATGAAGTGAATAGTTTAATATCTTCATAAGATAGCACTATTTCAAAGGATTAATGAGCAAAAGCATATAATTGAGGTATCATTGCAAGATAAGGTTATAGGACAAAGATTTTGAAAATTTTATTTCTTTTCATCTTTCATCCTTGTATCTATTTAGGTTTACTAATGGAAAGAATCTAAAATATTAAGTATCAATTAATATTATGTGGAAATAACAATGCTATTTTACCTAAAGGGGGTAATTTTTAAAATCTCTAATTAATGGTTGAAAAAATGAACTTGATATTAGAACATTTGCTTGATTTTGGTATGAAGTGGGCATTGTCTAATGATAACAGGAATATTATATTTGAATAGAAAATTTATTTTGGAATAAAGAATGTTATTTGGAATAATTTATGTGTTAAAAATATCCCTCATTGACCTTTCCTTCCCATAAAGCACATTGATTCTTAATTCTGTTTCTATAACCTTAGTCCCATATGCAGCAATTTGGCGCCTGTTGTTCTCCCATGTCATTTAATCCAACTCTACCTCCCTTCTCCCTAGTCTAGCAACACTAACTCATGCATAAAAGAACAACCTTGCCGACCTCACCTGACCAGCTATAAGACACGAATGCAAATACGCACGTCTCCCTCTCTTGTTACCGTGGCAGGAAGCCCTGTCCGACATGGTCACTAGAAATCTTCACCCTCCAATTACACAGACGATAGGTTCTCCATATTTTATTTGTCTGAGGGGCAAGGCGGAAACCATTTTGACATGATGGTCAAGTTTCTATCAAACCGCTGCACCTCCATTAAAGGTAATACACAGCATTGGTCTGGGTTATGGATTTAGAGGAAAGGTGTTTCCTTTGGGTTTCTAATTGGTCCCAGACTAAATTGATATGACAGCATAGATTTGCATTGTCTGTGCAGCTGGACAAATCTGTTTCCCTTTTCAAATACACTTTTCTCCTTTGGGAATTCAATATTTTGTTATTTCGAGATTTGTTGATATGAATAAAACCTCATCCATGAATCGCAAGATCAGGAATAAGTTTATCTGTAAATTATTTTTTGTTCTGAAACACAATCAGCCATCATGCAAGGTATTTATCAATGATGGATAATTATTAAAAAAACAACTGCACATGTTTTTTTTGGGAAATGGACTTGTTCCAGAGCAAACTCTTTAGGGGTTTGTATTCTACCTGTGTATCCATAATTAGGAATTGGAGAAAGTCTAGTTTTGACCCCCTTCGCTTTTACACAGTGTGTTGCCTTTAATGATCATGCCTCTACCCTTTACCTTCATGCTTGCTTCATGCCTTTGTCTGTATGTCTGCAGCTACTGTGTATGTACACCTGAGTACACATACTACTGGATCTTGTACAAATCTGAATGTATCATTCTACATTTCAATAGAAGACTAACAGGAACAAGAGAGAGATGTTAATCATGTCAAGTCAAGTTTTTCGAAAAAACATGATTGGTAGTCAAAGGAATTGTTTCTTCCAAGAAATAAAAATTATTTGTTCTTATTCTAATTGTGCGTTAGTCTTGATACTGTAAAGATGAGTGAAGTTGCCCTCATCTCATTAACCCATTCATGACCGGAATTATTTAAGGGGTAAATTGATCACATTTTGTTCTTCAAATTGGCAACAGTAATATTTTTCTTTTAGTGCTACATGGTTCTAACAAAATGCAATGTCTTTGAAAACAATATACATCATTAGAAACTTAGTCGAAAAGTTGAAAAAAATTGCCAATTTTGATAAAAAAATAGTGATTTTGAACCTCTCAATGTGTTGCCAATTTAAGGATTATGAAGCTTATTCTCCTTTTTGAAATTCCTGGCATCAAACGCAATATGGTCATGCAACAAAAATGGACACAATGTGTGTAGAAATTTGTGCTCATTCTACTCATGCATCTGGTATATTTTTTTAAGGCTCTGAATCAAAAGTTATTGATCCAAACCACAAAATGTGGTCAATTGTCTCGAAAGGGTTAAATACTGATAAAGCATTTAATGAGAAAAGCAGGTTAAACCTGATTCCTTAGAAATGGATTTTTTTTCTTCATTTAACGAATTCATTGAAAGTATATCTCAAGTCTATATGTCTAAATTGATCTTTTTATGTAATTATTAATAAATGATCTCTACTCCATTTAGACAGTTTTCAATCTTCATCTATTTTGCTTTATATTGTTGTTTTAAAAACTGACTCTTTATAATCTTTATGGTCGAGCCCTATTTTGTGATCAAGGTAGTCTGATGTAATCCTATATATATCGTACCATCCACTGAAAGCTTCAGTTTATCAGAAAAAATCCTTTTATGTTGAAAACTCTTCATTATGTATGGAAAGGCCAGTAGTTCATACTCCATGTATCCAAGTAAATGGCTATCCAAATATCAATATCATACCAGCAGTTTACTTTGCAATTAGATGTAATTTGAGTTCACATAAGCGTACTAATCGGATGTGACAATGTAACATGCAAGCGTGGGCTTTTTTCCCCCCCTGTTTAGGGCAGTGCTGTTTCAGAGTCCACTGTATGCTGAAATATGCATGAGATCGAGAGGGGAACGTTACTACGCGACAGTGATTTGAGGCACGTTCATTTTGCCTCCTAAGTATGCCGGGCGTGTATGCGGGTGCATACCAAATGAGACGATCGCTCTTCTTGCTACTGTCATGAATGGGACATTGTTTTATTTTGTGTGTTTGTGTAGGGTGAGTGCTGGAATGAAATGAGTGCTGATGCGACCTCTGGTGCATTAACTCTCGACCTGCCCGGTTCATTGCACTAAGGTCATTTTTCTCGATTTTTCTTACATTTCCTTGTAGATTAGTAAAACATTTCCCCTTGGCAGCAATTATTGGATGGGTTAGTTTTTTACACACAAATAGCAAGAAGGTTGTATCATAAAATGTTATAAAAAGAATCAAATGTACATATATTGAAATGAAAAATAATGATGCTTCCATGCAGGAAAGCATTAATCTTATATTGGTAATTGTGAAAGTTGGAAGTAAAAGTGACATAGGGTGATGCTGTGGATGTGCATGTAACCAGATATTAGGACATTTCTAGTGTTCTGACTGTACACATCATTTATGAAAAATATAGGGATGCAAGAGAAACATTGATTGGTTTTTCCAATTTTTGTATAAGACAAAAGATAAAATCAATTTGTTGTACAAGAAACACTTCACACAATCTGCCAATATGAGGATTTCCTTAAATGTCATTGTGTTGCCTTATAATGGTTACAAGATGTATGATTTGGTTTAAAAGTGCCGCTTTGATATTTTTAAATGGCATTAATTCATAGTATTATGCCTGGGTTACACATTTGCGTATATTGCTGCGTCATGCGGGGTATATCAATATGCAGCCGTACCCAGCAATACGCAACAAATTTGAAGGTAGCAGTCACACTACTGCGTATCTAACTCGTAGGTAGCTCGTATGCCGCTCGTTGCCTATGGTTGCCTATTACCACGCTATAGCTCGCTGTTGCTCATAGCAGTACAATTCAATACGCAGTTTGCTCGCCACGTTGCGTATGTAGCTCGTTCTTTGTTCATTTGCTGCTCGCTAGCCGTTCGCACCAGTTGGTCTCGTTGCGTCTTACTGCACAGCTATAGGCAGTGACACATACTCCAAAAAAGAGATGTGTATGATTGCATATACCTGTGCTAAGCCACTCGCCGTTGCTCGCATTCACTGGTTGCCACTTATATACGTACGTAGGCGATTTGACCTGCGATTGCTTGTGATAGTTTAGAAAATTTGATAACTATCGAGCGACTAGAGCAGGCCTATGCGCTTGTATTGAGCACGTTTCATTGCGCTTTATTGGGTATGACTGCCTATGTCTGCGTTCGGGCAATACGCAGCAATACGCTAGCCAAATAGGCAAAGGTGTGACCCCTGCATTAGGTGAATCAAATTATATCATAGCATATACCACAGTGGTTATGTTTGCTGGAATCATTCTGTAATGTATGAAGATGTCTCGTTTCAGTGCCTTCATCACCTGCACTTTTTTATTTCAACCGCAGGTGGTGGATGCCATTTATGTGGCTTCCCCCGCTTCCTGAAAGTTTCATACTCTCCAAAATACAGAAACCTCAATATACTTGCATTATTCCAGAAAGGCCATGCATGTACAAACATCCTTTTGTATCATTCATGGCTGACTAGTGAGAAGTGAAATAGATTGCTTCCCTATTAATGGAAAAGAAAGGAATGTTGTAGGTCATATTCAATTATTCAGGTGCGAGATTAAGCGTTCTTATCATGGTTCATTAGATATATATATATATATATATTTGCAGAGAAATATCATGCTTAAAGGCAAACCATTACAGTCAATTCAATTGGAAATTTATATGTCAAAGAATTTAAAAAAAAAAAACTGAGATGTTCAACTTTTCCCTGGTTTATACCCCTGCTATTAATGTGGAATCTTTACACTCACAGATAAAGATATTGTAATGTTATCTTATTATGAACTTCTGTAGAACCAATTTTACCTGTGCATAGATAGATTCAAAAACAGTTTATTCTTTTCTCGGTATGATTATTTTCATTTGATTATCATCTATTTTTTTTTTTGGGGGGGGAGGGTGGGAGGGATACATCAACCGAAACACTTGCAGAAATCCTTTTTTTTCTAATTGTCTTTTTTTTTTATAGGACACAGATTTCAGAAGAGTTTGAGTAAAAATATTGAAATGAGAATTTGTTTCTTCCTTTCTCAGTATAGGCATTCTTGTACAGTGATACTTATACACACATACATGTAGTCACAGACAGTGTGGTTTACTGAACAAGACATTGCTGTGCAGTCTAGGTGGATAGGATTTGTTATCTTGTTGCTTTGGTTTGCAAGTTTCATAATGAAGCTTAGCGAAACGTAATGGCGCATAAAGACACAGGAAATATGTAAAGAGCAAAATTGCTAGTTTCGTCCGTGCATCTAAAATCACAACCAGACTTATCTGAATAAAAGTTTTCATATTATTTTGCTTTAAAATGTTCATAGAGTTATTAAATATTAATTCTACATCCTAATGTTTTGGTTCTGCCTCTATAGAATGAAATTATGGTTGTAAATAATTTTGTCATGTGTCTTTTCTGTGTTCTTACACGCCATCATGTTTCACTTTATAGCTACCTAACGGTTGTTGCATTTTATTCAGGGAAGTACTGGGTATGATAAATGTCAAGTATTGTATTGTGCAAGGCTGTGATTTGTGTGGTTATGTCAGCAGCATTTATACAGTCTGTATAGAAAGATACAAAATTAGCTCATCTTTTGTGACATATCAGAGAGCACTTGATGTGCAATTAGTGAGCTCCATTTGTCTCGATATCAGAGAACTCCTGCACACCTTCAGAATAAATAGGTTGGAATATTATACATTAGCTACAAGTAGATGGCATCTAATTGAGTACCATTTACATCATTCATTTAGTCTGCTGTCTGGCATCTGATGTGGGAAGTTAAAGGAGAATGAAACCCTGGGGAAAAATCAATTTTAATGAAAAGAGAGGATAGAGAGAGAAGCAATTTTAAAAAAGTTCCATCAAAATTGGTTACAAAATGAAAAAGATAAGAAAGTTTGAAAAGTCTCAATTTACTTCCTATGGCGATCCTCAAATTGGCAATGTTGCTTAAAAAAAGACAGGTTTAGTAGTGCAACTCTCAGTATGTTTTGTATGCAAAATTATATATTATTATTATTATATTTTATCACATTTTCTCCATTGTCTCTAAAGATGCTGCTTGTCTTTTTGTGAACTCAACATATGTTGTGTCAAATACATTTTCCCATGATATATCTTGAGCTAAGAAGGAGACAAGCTGCACCTTGAGAGATAATGGGGAAAATGTGAAATTTTGTGTACAAAACATATGGAGAGTTGTACTACTAAACATGTCACTTTGAAGCAACATTGCCAATTTGAGGATCGCCATAGAAAGTAAATTAAGACTTTTCAAACTTTCATAATTTTCTCATTTCGTAACTGACTTTGATGGAACTCTTTTAAAATTGCTTCCCTCTATCCTCTCTTTTCATTAAAATTTATTTTTCCCCAGGGTTTCATTCTCCTTTAAAGGTGAACTTCAGCTAAGGGACCATGAAATAATGAAACCACCTTTTATACACTGATTCCTGAGGTTGGATGGAAATCAAATGCAACTTTCAAGCAAGAGGCTGTGCATGTCGATCTCCTATCTCATAATAGCTAACTTGACTATGGTGCATGGTAAAAAAAAAAAACATGCAAAAAGTTTGACCTCATGATGTCACGCGTCATGACGACCAGACAGGTGTATAAGGAGAGCTGAATTTAGAATGACAAAATTAAACTGGAGAGAAGCCTAAATGCAGCAGGAAAAATACAAACCGTACTGACAGTATGACACTGGCACCTTTCTCGATCTGTAGTCATCTCACTGGCACGCTTCTCATGTAAATGGGATCTCACTCTCATGTTTGTTTGTATATGCTCAGAAAGGAATTTATGTTAACTTTCAGCATTTTTATATTGATTGAGTCTGTGACGTAATAGAATAGTAACCATGAATTTTAGTAGTTCTCATATCCATTGAATAGTAGACTGATGTTGGGCATTATTGAAGAATGTAGCATATACTTGGTAATAAAGATTAAACCATAAAACCTCCAGTATCCTACAATTCCATATACTTTTATGCACCCCTCTAAAATCGCAGTTCATGGTAATAATAATAATAATAATAATACAATATTTATAAAGTGCATAATAAGCGTTCACTTCTCTACGCACTGATAATAGATTCATACTGCCTCAACATAACCATTCTTTTTATAGATTAATCACTTGTTCTCCGAATCTTTTAGACAGATGTTTCTTTTTCTGAACTATGGAAATTGATATGCATATCAAATTATCAAGAAACTTTTATGACAAAGAATCATTCAAAACGTGCCAAAGTAATATTACTTGACTTCTTATACAAAAAAAAGTTTTTAAAAAACTGGGAAATTTAGAGGCATTTTTGTTTTTCAAGATCAGTGAATTGAGACAGAGATTGCACTTTTATGTGTATCAATCAAGAATATATTGAATATCTGTTATATTGGCGCCGTGACATTTTAGCTTCATATGAAGAGCTATTATGCATTGAATTCCCCCTCTACCATACTCCCTGACATGCATCTAAATAAGCTGCTTTCATATACTACTGGAAATGATTTTTTTTTCTCTCTCTTTAAGCAATGCGCAGTCCCTGCGAAATGGATGACGTTTTCACGGTCACCAACAAGCGGAATTTGATTAAGTTGGAGAAAACTGATTGCTTAGTTGATTTCCCAGCAGGGCCCGCAAAAGGAACTTTTGTGTGTCTTGCATTTGAATGTGACCATTCTTTAAAAGTGGGTTACGCAAATAAAAAGTGATTGGTTTGTAGATGTAATGAACATGATTTCATTTAGAAATAGCTCTAGAGACAGCAATCACTTGATGTCAAGGATAGTCACTAGTCAGAGTCTTTGTAATATTTTTAAAGCTGTATTTCATGTATGTCACTACTGTACATTGAAGCAGGATTGTGATTTTTCTCAAGGAATGTTGATTCATCAATTTCCTTTTTTGTGTATGTAATTTTCATTTGTTCAATTCCAGAGCAAGTGTTTAGAGGACATTGAAAGACATTCATCACATTTAGGATGATGAAATAGGTGATTTACAAAGCTGATTTTAAGAGGACTAAATGATATTTTACATTTTATACATTATTCAATGTTTATGTTTTTGTTTTTGTTTATGTTTATGTTTAACAACATAATGTTGATTATGAATAACATTTCTTTGGACAAAAAAAAGTGTTTTGGTCCAAGCCAGACAAAATAAATTATTCCCGATTGCATAAAAAGAAAATGCAAGCTAAGAACACTATTAAGAAACACCTGGCTTCATTTCCAAGCAAGGGAGAATTTCTTTGGGACTTTATTTCAGGGTCACTATTAATAACATTTTAGGAAGTATCGATCTCTCATTCATATATGTATATTATTACCCTGTAATCATTGTATGTATGAAATTCTCAGAAAGTTGAACAGTAAAAAGATCAATATTCCAAACAGGTAGATATGATAGATCAATCTTCATGAAGAGGCTGGTTAGAAAAAAAAAATTCTGATATTGGAAATCAATCAGAGGACACATAAAAATCTCTTATATCTAGGATAGGCTTAATTATTCACCAAGCATGGCAGGTGTCTTTACTGCCGAAATGTTTGAGACATTCGAAAAGAATCTTATGGCCATTTGAAAAATCTATAATGAAACGCTGGGTTTTAAATGGAATTAGATTAATGAGGGACATTGCTCAAATGGCTCATAGAACAGGTGGATTTTTAAAGCAAGTTATAGGCCCAAGTTATTCTTTTTGATTTCCTGTTTGAATATTTGAAAATTGAAAAAAAAGGGGCATTGTAAGAGCTATAGCAATCGAGCATGATGGCCATGTTGACTTATGTAATATCAATATTTTTTGTTGATCAATACAAATTTACTTCCACCCCCCTCTCGATTAAAAGAAAAAGTGATTTTAAATGCAGTTGAAGTGCAGCATTTTAGGAGCTTACATTATTTTAAATTGCCGATGGAAACTTTAACTTCTGATTTACTACACACATATATTTGGAACAGAAGATATTAATGCACAGCTAACCATTATTATAAATTGGTATAACTGTCTTTTAAAAAAAAAATTATTTCAAGCCGTGCTCCCTGCTATATTTACAGTCCCCCAGAGTTTTACATGTGGAAGGTGAAGCAATGGAGTGTGTATCTATGTGTTCATTATTTGCCTGACTGATTCCCAATGTCCATGGCAAGCGGAGCTAACTGAGGATGACGGCCGGGCCTTGATTAAACGCGACCCCCGGCAAGGCGCATCGCCAATAACCTGTCATCGATTATGCCAGCGTTTTATTGAATACATATTCTAATTCTGCCAGCCCAGCAATGCAGCAGCGGAGAGGATGCCCTGTGAGTTGTTTTTTTTGTTGTGATGCACTATTTTTCATTCATTAATCATGAAAGAGTTAGGACACGGCAGGTATCAGTCACGTTCCTGTAATGTAATATTTAAAGCTATAAAAATTAGCCTGTCCTATGTAAGACACAGGTTTGATGCTATGAGAACGTATCTTTGCTAGTGTCTTTTGCTTAAATGTACCTGGGTTTTGTTTTGATATAGTTGGCAGCATAGAAGGAAAGTTGATACTGGTTTGGTGGAATCTGTCTGTCATTTCGTCTTTCTGTTTGTCCATCAACATTGCTGTCACTGATGCAGAGAGTATCGCATTGACAAGAGAGGATATTAAAACGTGGGGCGTTTAACACACCGGAGAATGAGACTGGGATGCAACGTGAATAAGGATACCGGTGTGTGTGTGTGTATAAGTGTGTGTGGGAGGGGGGAGAGAGAGAGAGAGAAAGAGAGAGGACTCGGTGCACCATGCATTAGATGCAGGATGCGCTAGTGTGTGTCTTTTCTGCACTCGATTTTAAGCTGGCTCTATGTGTGCAGCAAACCGCTCTCTCACTCTCTCTCCCTCTCTCTCTCCACTTCTCTCATCGGGCAAGCGGGATGCAGGAGTGCTGAAATCCCTCTCCCGCTCTCCGCGCTCCACTCTCCACTAATACCCCTGCGCATCACTCGCGGGCTAGATCAGAGGAGGAGCATAACAGGGATATTTACCCAGCCAGTGGTGTTATTCACGGGCATCTCCGTACCTTCGTCTGTTTGCCACCAAGCCCCACATAGGAGACTTATGTTTAGCATCTTTCGGTATTGGCGGAACGGACAGGATTTTAAGGAGAGCTTACTTACTGTATGTTTACAGATGTGGAGTATTTGGTGAATCTGAAATTGTCACTCGTGTCTAGATTCGGCAGTTTCTTTGGGTAACTCGGGTGTTGTATTTTCAGGCTATATAATGAGCAAAGATGTCATCTTCTCTTTGAGTAGAGGGTATGTATGTTAATTACCATTTGCCTGATAGATGAAGTATACATTAGTATCGATTTGAAACTAAAACCAGAAATAAAATGTAGATAAATATATGTGTGTAAAATTTAAAAACTCTGATTTTACATAATTGTAGATAAGTCAGTATGACATTCAAGATCATTATCTTGTGTATTTTCTCTATGCCTCTAATAGTCCCAATTTTGGCACTATCTTATTAGTTTGTAAAGGGAAATCATCTAACCGCTGACTATTCTAGCACCTAAGCTCGCTTGCTTACTTCAACAGATCTATATCGACTTCTGTCAAGCACATTGCCACTCCATTATAGCATATAACAAACTCCATGCAGAAATGAAAAATATATTCAAATGCAAATTATACTGTATCAAAGATCACAATATGTGGCTATGAATTAGAAAGATGAAATTCGAACGAACTTGTTGGCTATCACTCGTATCGTTCAAAAAGACATGCATGAACTGAGTAGTACTAGATTAATCATCTCACTTCCACTCTGTGAATTGTGTTCAAAGGATATAATAAAAGGCTTTGAACTTCGGGAGAGAAAAAGTGGGCTGAAAACGTGTACCATTTATTAATGAAGGGAGTTTTCAGTATATTGTGATTTCTATATCTTTATAGTATGTGGGAGGGCTGTCGATGGCATTGTGTAGCTTACTGGATTTTAAGGTATTGTGGACCAAAACAACTACTCACCCACTCACATAGTAAGAATAGGATGATATATAGCTGCATTTACCATGCCATGGTAAAGAGAATTGATATTAAGGTTCATTATGGTGAAATTCCACTTAGCCTTTAGATTGAACTTGTTCAAGTATGCATGATAGTTATTGGTATTGCATGACTGCATAGAGACTGCAACATTCATACTCACTGGAAGAAATGAATGTTAACTTCATTATCTTGTCCTAATACTAAATTCTGTGTGAATTCACTATTGGATAGAAATGTTTCTCAAATAAACCAAATGATAATTCAAGATTAAATCTAATGGAAATACTCAAGTGTAATAAAAATGAAACCATCTCGATCGGGTTAAAATTAATCATTTGCATGAGGTGAAGCATGCACTAACTGATGCTACTATTCAATGACTGAAATTTCAGTAAGACATGTACTGATATACTGTATTTTATATGGGTCAAATGTTCTTTAAATGATCAATTTCATTTGTCTTTGTTATCAAATGTGTGAATATTTGTTATAATTCCATTACATTTTTTGTTATTCTTATATATAGAAAAGATTTAATGTACATGTGTTCCTTCTGATGAAGATTCTTTTTTCGATACTTAAAAAAATTTTTTTCCATTAATACCTTTTTACCTTGATTTGTGGTATTTAAGATACTAGAAATGTTGTTTGTCCAACTTAAGGAATTTGTTTAATTTGACTATTATTTGAAAGGGAAAATACAACAAGTATAATAATACATGTGTTGTCAGATCAGAACATTACTTAGTTAATTTTTTTGTTGTTTAAATCCTTAAAAGCATGTCAGCACATGCAAGCAATTTAGACACTGTCCCTTTAATATATGTTCCACATACATCCATCTCACACCATCTAACACCTACATTATTTGATTTATTGAAGCATTCCAAAACAGCTCCATATTGTAACACCCTCACACCCTGGTCAATTTGTTAATGACATCACTTTGCCATGTTTAAATTAGACCATACAGCATCATCATAATGCATAATAAAGAGTGGTAAAACCCAGAGTGTTTTACATGTAACCAATCTAATTAGCAGAGGTGTACTTTTTCCCTCAGTGCTCTTACTGGTTCATTAGGTGACGTTTATGAACACTCGTCAATATAATAGATTTTTTCCTACTCCGTCTGCTAATTGAAAAGATTTCTGGAGCGTTCTATTTGCATGTCCCTATTTTTTCTTTGCTTTCATTAGATAGCAGTTATGACTGGTAGTAATAGTTAAGTGTATTTTTTAAGAAGTGGGCTAATTAATGGAGGGATTAACCCTTTCATGACAGGAATTATTTCAGGGCTAAATTGATCACATTTTGTTCTTCAAATTGGCAACATTAATATTTTGCTTTTAATGCTACATGGTTCTAATAAAATTTAGTGTCTTTGAAAACAACATACATGGTAAGGAAATTTGTTGAAAAGTTGAAAAATTGCCAGTTTTGATGAAAAACAATGAATTTGAACCTCTCACTGTGTTGTCAGTTTAAGGATTTTGATGCTTATTCTCATTTTTGAAATTCCTGACATCCAACGCAATATGGTCATGCAACTAAAATGGACATAGAGTGTGCAGCAGTTTTTTCTCTTTCGACTCATGCATGTGGTATATTTTTTAGGGCTCTGAATCAAAAGTTATTGAGCCAAACCACAAAATGTGGTCAATTGTCTCATAAGGGTTAAGGGAGAAAATATGCACAATGTGATATACATGTCCATTTATACACACAGTTTGTAAAAAACAAAGTATAGCATGATCTCTGAAGGTTTCTCGGGTGAAGTTTTTAAAGGGTACCAATCACCAAAAATAATGTTGCTCTGTATGTTAGAGGTTGCATGTCATTATATATTCAAAATATGGGCTTCAAATATTAATTCTATTAAAGAGATATTGCAATTTTAATTACACTCTCTATAAGCGTAAAAGCGACTCGTGAGTAGACTACTCGACGCACCCGTATGCGCACGCCAAGGTAAAGGCTCGCGCGGAACCAAACTCTGAGTTCGGTTCCGCGTGAGCATTTTCATGTTATCCTTTATTTCCTTCATACTCATTAACTGTTGACCTGTAGAATACCGGACAAAGTTCTTTGAGGTTGATTTTATACTTTCTAGCTGTACACAAATTTTTTTTGTCAGGTGATTGGTACACTTTAATGGTCACCTATTTTTCTCATATTATGCAAGCAAAGTATTATCATACGTGTATGTGATATAGACGTATATTACAAGTTCTTTTAACCCTTTGCGTATGGGAACCGAATGGCCCCTGTAATAAGCCTATGGGAATGAGAGAATTCTGGGGAGCGTTTCATCAAGCGTTTTGTCAGTGATTTTTACTTACAAATTCGCTATCAGCCAATCAGATGCAAGGATTTCAGTAGCTTATAACAGTTGTCGGTAAAAATCACTGACAAAACGCTTGATGAAACGCTCCCCTGTAGTCAACGGGTTAACTCTTTCAGTGCCGATATGTGACAGATAGACTTGTCATTTTCATTCACCAATTGCTCGACCACCGGAAAGGTACATGGTGGTCAATGTGTATCACAGTTTTGAGCATTCTAAATCAAGCATTCTAAATGTATGATTATAATTATAGGCTACCATAGAAATTTTTAGAGAAAACTGCTGATTTTTAAAAAGATATTACCTTATTTCAACATTAAACAATACTGAACAAATGAGAAATAAAAAAATAATGGACAAAAAAGAAACTGAAATGTAATTTTAAAAATAATTCTTATGCATAAAGTTGGGTAAAGTAATAATGTTTGGTATCATAAATGGTAATAGATTTGCTACAAGTTTTGTACACAATATTTTGTGAAATGATAGATGGTTAGTGAAGTGCAGACATTTGAAAAGTAAGCATTGATCACATTTTGGTAAAATTTTGACGAGAGCTAAACCCCTTGGCACATTAAGAGTTAATGAAAGAGCATTGGGATATTTTTTTATATATCCATTTTTGAAGGGAACCGGTCCTGAAGGGGTACACACTGATAAGAGCTGTTATGAAGTTACAGCAATAATGCCTCCCACTTGATCATTAATGTTTCTCTTGAAGCATTTTTGATTAATGTTACAGATCCACAGAGCGATTCTCTTGTATGGCATTGAAATCTTCTTGCACAGATTACTCAAATATAAATGGGACAAAATCAATTTTTTTTCTGTCCTCTGTTTACTTTTTAACAAAAGTTTGTTCACCTCTGATCACAAATTCAGACACAGGCATTTCCAGTCTGTTGGGATAGAATCAATGAAACACTGAAATAGGCTTTTGTAATAATCACAATGGAAAAGACTTCAATAAAAAGTTTGTTGAACTGGCATAATGTGTATTCTCTTGTGTTGTTACAATACTTGCACTTTGCGCATATGAATTTCTATTTACTGAAAATGAGAAACTGTACTGAGTAAGGTGGGATGAAAATGACCTCTGACTGGGTATCTTTTTGGATGTCTATCAGCAGCATCTGGTTAATGGGATAGTTATACTTTACTGCTAAAAGGTATGTGGGATAGTTTTCATCTCTTGGTGGCCATTGTATTCATCCACGGTTTGGAGAAAGTAGGTTTGAAGAATATTTTACATGTTATGGTTTTGTCAGTCAAGTCAAAGTGTTCGATGTTTTTTGATAAACTTGTTTTCTGCCTTAGCCATTCACATTATCTTCATCCACACTTTCTCTAGATGTGTGCTGTGATGTTTGAACGATATATATTGATAAGTACCTTTTTCAGTGTCATTCAAAACCTTTGCTGTCTCTTATTAATGTTCATCTTATTTTGAAGTTTAAAAATCAACTTGAAATTTACACATTTTGAGTTAGATGAAAGGTAAGAATCGAGGATAAAGAGCTACAAAGATAGAAGAATTTAGATAGGAGGAAATTGAGTGAAAGAGAGAGAGAAAGAGATAGAGAGAAAGAGAGAGGGGGAGAGAGAGAGAGAGAGAGATTGTCACCCGAGATCACTTTGTTTGTGAGCGCTTACACATGCAAGCATATTGATTTTACACTATATTGTGCATAGGGAGTGAATATTGCCACATCTTGAATAGTGTATATATATATATATATATATATATATATATATATATGAAATATTATGTGGAACATAGAAGCAAATGGACTGCATTATTTTCAACAACAGAGATGATTGATATCTTCAACACTATTGGGGAAGTCCACCCTAACATCAAAACATGAAGTATAAAAGTATAAAACAATTTGTCTGTGCATGATTTTTATTTAATTCAGAGGGGAGAACATATAAGAACAAGTTTCAAATACTGTATTTCAGGCACAGACGAGAAAAAAAATGAAGTTTAAAATAATTGATATTTTAAGAAAAGATATGTTCAAAACAAATGGAGAGTGCATGGCTTGTAAAGGAAATCTCAGTCATTGCCGATTTCGTCACCGGTCTTAAGAATCGGGAAATCACCCAATTTTGGGTCAAAAATCAATTTTGAGATATTTGCACATTTTGATAGTGCATGCCCAGGGGCCCATTGCACAAAACTTGCATTTAACTGCAACTCCTAAAAATGAAACGCAAGTCCTTAGTGCGCACTTCTGATTGGCTGAATATAAATTTGCATTTGATTTTCTTGAGTTGGGTTCAAATGCAAGTTTTGTGCAACGGGTCCCAGAGCTATCTTGCAGTAGAATTTTATGACCCAATTTGTATTATTGTTTTTTTTTAATACCATTTCGTATTTTTTGAAAAGAATGCTGAATGGCATTCTTTGTTCTTTGCATGTTATACATACGCAGCCTTCATGCTGACAAACTGGCAAACAGGCGTGGAATATGAATGATCTGACTGCATGTACAAACTTTTCGTTCTTCTCACCGGGGAATAATCGGCAAACAGCATACAAAATAGGGACCGTGCATTCGAACTCTTCGTTTTACGAACTGGTGAATAGGTTTCTTGGCTTATGAATTAATGATTCTTTATATATATATGACATTGAAGTGCAAAATATATACTTTTCTGTTTTACAAAAAAAGCAAGAAAACACTGTTCTAAAGAATATGAATTCACCAGTGCTTGACAAAACTTCCAGTGCGTTTTTCACAAACTTGTTACACCCCCACCAAACGAAGTTTGAAGGGGGTTTATAGGAATCAGTGTACAGTCAGTGGGTCGGTCGGTCGGTCCATCCATCCGTCTATTGCAAATCTTGCGCATCGAACTACTTCCTCATTTTTCGAGCAATGCTCGTGAAATTCGCAAAAACATTGGCCTTGGGATGAAGATGTGCAAGACGTATTTTTTGAATGTGTCAGAAACTGCACTGCCATGGTAACGGCATATTATTTCAATAAATCAGGTTGAAATCTTGCGGATCGAACTGCTTCCTCTTTTTTTGAGCAATGCTCATGAAACTTGGCACGCACATTTGTCTTGGGATGGAGATGTGCAAGACATATTTATTGAATGTGTCGGAACTGCATTGCCATGGTAAAGGCAAATTATGGCAATAAATCAGGTTGAAATCTTGCGGATCGAACTACTTCCTCATTTTTCGAGCAATACTCATGCAATTTGGCATACACATTTGTCTTGTGGTAAAGATGTGCAAGACATATTGTTTCAATGTGTGGCAAACTGCATTGCCATGGTAACAACATATGGCAATAAAACGGGAAAATATTGCAGATCAAACCACTTCCTCATTTTTGGAGCAGTGCTCAGGAAATTTGGCACACACATTGGGGCGGTGGTATTAATCACCTTCAGTGATATTCTGGTTTTTACAGAAGGGTATAGGCTATTCACCATTTCATAAGACCAGTGACGATTTGTGTAATCAGTTGCATTACTTTCTTGTTTTATATGATTTTTTTTTCAAACTGCCACTGCTCTGTTTTTAAATTTTCTCTTTTTGTTCAAATCAACTTGATGCCTTGGTGGACATCTTCTGAAGCCTGTTCATATGGAAACACTCTAAAAATAGTACATATATGTGAAACATGGAACAAGCTTGTATATCAATAAGTAGATTTGATTGTTTTAGGTTTGTATATGTTGCTATGATGTAGCGTTTCTAATTGCACAGGAAAGTGATGTCCTCTGTGTGTAATGTAACATGTAAATCATTGACCTTGTACCATGAATGACGCAACTAGAATGATGTTTTGTTTGCCCTATCAATAAATGAAGAGATAGCAAAAAATATTCATGGGGAAGGGATCGCTATCAGTCCCACATGTCGCAGTACGTGTAGTAGATTGAAGTAGACAATTAGCTTGTTTTTGTCTTTTGTGAGTGATTAATGAAGCAAGTAAAGCAGAAGCTACATTGATTAAAGATTCCCTGTATATTGATTGGGATGTCTGTCATGTATTGAAAATGGTCACTAGTGTGGATACTTTGGAAGCTTTACTTAATGAAGGCAAATTGAGTTTTCTTTGTGTCTCTACAGCTACGCATGAGTGAATATTATGCAAAGTATTTGCATATTCATTCCAATAAAGAGGGCTGGGATAATGTATATTGAGATAGAGAAAGGTGAAATCAAGAGTGAGAGGGAGAAAAAGAGAGAGGGAGAGAGATAGAAGGTAGAACAGAGGGGTAAGATATTTCATTTAATTGGTAAGAATATGTACATCATTTTAATGTTCAGAGCAGAAGCTGTGTTATATCAAATGTAGACAAGTATCCCTATTGAGTAGTTTTTGCAGAAACCTCAACTGGAACAGCATGAAATAGTAGTCTTCTATTCATTGGGTAGTTATTGCATGCTTTTGAAATTGAAAATGAGGGATATTGTGGTGCATGCTAAGAACACTTGAAACTAGATAATGATTTCAAAGTGTTTGTAGATGTTACCGGTATTACTGCATTATCTACTTTATTGGAATAGGTGAAAATACCCGTTGGTATTTATTTACAGGAATTCTGCAGAGTTGCATGCTAACCTAGTTTTTTTCTTATCTCTCTCTGCAGGTAACGGGTGAATACTGACAATAGAGGGAGATTGTAGAGGCAGAGATCCATTCCCACTTCTTGCTGTATGATACAGAGGCCATGAAAATGTGCAGATGACAGAATCAAAAGTTTGGAAGGCTAGAGAAATATATTACTGTTGAAATCCTTTGATAAGAGGAATAAAGAGAACCTAGCTGGTTTGCTTGAAAAGTTGGCAAAGAGAACAGAACTCACCATGAAGCCATCAATAGCAATTTGGAAATCAAAACTCTTACTCTTAATAATATTTGCACTGTCGTGGCAAACGGTCATGTCACTTTATTATCTAGGTACTCAGAACGCATATGCACGATATGAAGAGTGGAATACAACAGTCAATGGAACTCTCAAATTTGAATTCAAGACACAAAGGAGAGGTGCATTACTGCTGTATACGGACGATGCAGGCAGGGGGTCGAATTTCTTCATGAAGCTTGTGCTGAAAAATGGGCAGTTGGAGTTAGGCTTCCGCATCAGGAACAAAGCCAGGACAGTGATCACTGGGAATGACTTAAATGATAACAAGTGGCACAAAGTCACTCTGATGAAAAGCCCTCAGGAGTATGTTATTATCTTGAATGGGGAATCTCAGTCCGGAACCATTCCTGACGGTCAGGCATCTCTAACTGCCAGTTCAGATTTGTTTGTTGGTGGTGTCCCATCTCGCTTGCCTGTTACATCCCTCTCTGATCCTGAAGTCAAATTTATGACTCACTTTCACGGACATATACGGAATTTGGTGTATCTGGTTAGCGAGCGACCCAAAAGATGGTACCGTCCTGAATCAATGGCAGCGAATGATGTTGAGGAAGACCCATCAGATCTGTGTGGCAGTGATGATTTCTGTAGGAACCAAGGATTATGTGTCAGCTCAGATACAGATGCAGAGTGTGATTGCTCTGGAACAGGCTACACAGGGCTTACCTGTGAAACACGTAAGTATGATACACTGTGTAAGTAAGTATTGCTTCGATCTCCATCGAAGTTTAACCCTTTCAGGACAGGAATTATTTAAGGGCTAGATGATCACATTTTGTTCTTCAAATTGGCAACAAGAATATTTTTCTTTTATTGCTACGTGGTTCTAATAAGGTGTATTGTCTTTGAAAACAATATGCAATGTTATGAATTTTGTGGAAAATTTGAAAAATTGCCAATTTTGATAAAAAACAGTGATTTTGAACCTCTCAATGTGTTGCCAATTTAGGGATTTTAAAGCTTATTCTCCTTTTTAAAATTCCTGGCATCAAACCCAATATGGTCATGCAACAAAAATGGACATGGTGTGTGCAGAAATTTTTGCTCTTTCTCCTCATGTATCTGGTATATTTTCTAGAGCTCTTCAAATCAAAAGTCATCGAGCCAAACAACAAAATGTAGTCAATTGTCTTGAAAGGGTTAATCTTCACATTGATTCTGAGAAATTTTTGAGAAAGGAATTTTACATGTATACCCAATTAACAATGATTGACTTTTTGACCAGAAAAATGTCATTGATATGATACCAGCCAGTGAATAATGCACCTTAAAAAATGAATTTGGCTCTTCAAAAAAATGGACCCACTTCATACTTTGATATATCAAATACTTCCTTTTACAGTACCTCCTGTGCAGGTTTTTGATATATCCACTTATTTATTACTCATATTTTCAAAGGTCTGAAAGTGTAATTATTTTAGCAGGAGTTAAACCTCTTTGTATGCACCGTAGGTGTAATCTTTGAAAGATGAACAGTGGTATTTTCAGCAGAAAACAGATCTATTCTTGCATTAATAAAGCTAGCTGGCTGCTGTAGCATAGCCTAAAGAGGGAGAGAGGGGGATTGAATATTGAACTTTGAATAATGTACAATGTATATGAATTGTACTGCTTTCTAAAGATTGATTATTTCTGAATTTTTATACATTTTGGTAATTCTACAGAAATTAGGGATAGGTGATTTTGCATAGTGAAACATAGTAAAACATATATATATATCTTTTTTTTTATTTGGGGGGGGGGTTGCAAAATTTTTTGCTTACTTCAAATTCTTACTGTTTACTGAAATCATGGTAGTATAGAAACCACTTTCATTTGTAGTGACACCAAGCTGGCCGCAGTGGCATTCAACAGGTCAGATTAGGTATCGGGAATAAGGTTTTTGTGTTTATATTCAGGTGTGGGTTTCTTCCGCTAGCAGTATGCATTGCACCTGCCTGCTGGATGGTGGAAATTCATCATTCCTTAGGATGGATTAATCAGAGAGAGAGAGAAAGAGGGGCAGTGATAAAGGGGAGAGATAGGAGAGAGAGAGAGAGAGAGAGAGAGAGGGGAGGGAAAGGGAAAGATAGAGAGAGAGAGAGAGAGAGAGAGGCAGAGAGGCAGAGAGGCAGAAAGAGAGAGAGGAGGGAATTTCTAAAAAGTGGGGGGGGGGGGGGGGGCAGGGGGGAAAATAAAGAAGAATGCTGGCAGATCCAGAGGAGAAATAGACGGGAAGGAGGATAGCAAAAGAGATAGAGAATAAAAATAGGAACTAGTATAGAAATGCTTGATTTGGTGATAAAGGAATTTTATTATAAATGGCATAAGGCAGAAAATTGAGAGAAAGAGAGGGGAATATTACCACCAAACGGTAGAGAGGGAGGGAGGGAGGTAAAAGGAGTTCATACATAAGTATGACTAGTTCATTGGCTCGTACTCTGGAAATGTTATTGATCTGAATATCCGCCATGAGCCGCCTAAGCAGCCTTCTGGTCGGAAGCAGGAATTCTGGTTGATATCCATCATTTGGCTAGGATTGTTCTTTGCTGTTCTTTAAGAAGCAGACTATATTAGTCTGTCTCTCTCTCTACGATCAATATATCATCAAGGGCTTGTTACTGTGTCTCTCTATCCTCCCCTCATCAGCAACTTGAACAAGTACCCTAAGCCGTAGCATGAACGAAATATAAAGCAGACATAAGCACGCGTTTTGATTTCCTTTTCATTTCAAAGTTCCATGAATATCTATCATATTACTTTGAAGCATTACAATTTCCCTCTCTCTGAAAAAAAGTTTCATTGGGATATAATGTATTTCAGTGAATCTGTTTGGATGATGTGAAACACCTCTTTGGTCGATATGTCTCTTATGCCATGACAATGTAGACTGACAGGCTTCTTTCAGATGGAGATCGCAACACCACTCGAGTAATCCCACTAATGTGTTGAAGCTTTTAGGAAGTATAATGTCATAAATGATCTTCTGTTAATATATTAAATTTATATTTTGTATGTTTTATGTAATATTCCAAACTTTCACTTTGATGGGGCAGTATGAAGTTTAACCGAAGTATCTTGTATTTATTTCACTGAAGCACTCATACCCCAAACACAATCTGAAGAAGGTAAGCTATGTCTGATTGTCTGCATGATCCTAAATCCTAAATGCATTGTGCTTATTTTTGTCTTTTTATGGTCTTTTTGGGGGGGATGGGGGGGGGCTTTGATTTTTTTTTTTTAAAGTATGGTGCATAGCTAGGTTTTTACATTTTTTGGTATACATGTATGTAATTTGAACAGTCATCAACATGTATTAGAATGATTTTTTCATGAATGTATAGAACATGACATGTTATAATGTGTAGGTGTGTTCTTTAGAATTTTGTCGATAATTTGCAGCATTAGCAAACTCGCATTATAACCTCAAACTAATAACACATCTCTGTATTTCAAAACTTTTAATAGAATTTTGCAAATAATTGACCAGTCCATCATTGATATTGTAAATTATGAGAAATTTATAGATTATATAATATATTATATTATATATTTTGTCTGTTCTGAAATAGTTTAAAAATATTTGAAGTTCACTTTTTTAATGAATTTATTTGAAGTAGTAACAAACTAGATATAATGTGGTAGAGTTATTGTGATTTGATTACAGAGCCAAATATTTGCATGTTCATTTTTGTGTTGGTATTTTTCCTGTTGTTTCTATGTGATTTCTATTAGTTTACACGTACGTGTATATGTAGATGTTGTAGATTGATATGAATGAAATTGTGTGTGACTTTTGTGTACATTTTCTAAAGGAAAATAAGTATAAACAGTTATAGCTGTAAAGATTTCTACTTCCCCCACTTTTATTTTTGTTTAGCCTAAGTTCTGTTGATCATGTCAGACTTTCCTTATTTAATATTGATTCATAATGACTCTTCATTAATATTTTCATTTTAAACAGCATCCAAATGAAATAAAATTTCATTGTCCAAATGATTTTGGAAACATTTTTTATTTAGATACAATATTTTAATACATGTACATATTTTGAAGGGATGTGTTTTTGAGAGGTTTAATGTTTAAATCCTCAATCAAATATGTTGGGCCTGATTAGTTAAATTTATTTATAATTTGTTGTGCATCTTTCTGTCTAATTTGTTTTTTTTTTGTGGCTAGAGAATGCTGTATCAGCAAAGTGCTTGTCTGTGTGCCATCGTTAGCAGTTCATCTGTATATTATGGATAAAGAACTGTCAAGAAATTACAAAGTCATAATGCTTATTAACAATATCTTAATTTTAGTGCTTATTCAGATAATTTATCATAAGAAACAGAGAACTATTTTAGCTCTGAAAAATGTAAAAGAAACCCTTTTTTGTTTTGATAACCAGACAGCCTATCTAGGCATCACCCAGTATTGATCGAAGCGCATCAGCACCTTCCCCTATCTCAAACTAATGCTTTATCTCTTTCCTACTCTTCCTGGATCCAGGCCTTATTTTAATGTCCAGTAAAATTCCTTTCAAAGAATGAGCTTCTAATTCAATAGTTAAAGATTGTCATTAACGGAGGGGAAGGGTTCATTTCTACCTCCCATATATGACGAAGGAGACTTGTTTATCGTGAAAATATGGACTGTTTTTAGAAGTCCCAAATGAAAGGGCACTATTGATCAATGATATATAGAAATGAAGAGACCTCAAAAAGCAATGCCTATTCTTAATGCATTTTAATCATGGACTTTTTAAATGTAATAACCTTTTTCAAAATCTGGGCCTATTCTTTATACATAAATAAAATTGTCTATTTCACAGAGTGCATGCATTTTTTTTTCTCGGTTATGCCATTTTTTAAAATGATTTTTTTTTTGGTATTTGTATGACATGTCATTCTATGAAATAGATTCAGTTCATAGTTTTATTTGTAGAGTTATGTGTGATTTCCTTTCATCAGTTTTGTTGCATTTACAGTTTGATATCTGGTTTGTCTGTATTCATAAGCCTGTATGTATATTTAATCATTCTATGTTTGTGCTTGATATTTAGGGAATTATATTGGACTTTGTTGAAGTGTAGGTGCTAACTTGTTAATGGAGACTTTAGAAAGAAATTGTGAAATTGTTCAGAGTGAACTGAATACAAATTTATCAAAAACAGGATATCGCCCATTGAGAGCTCTTTCTACTCATGCATCTGGTATATTTTTTAGGGCTCTGAATCAAAAGTTTTTGAGCCAAACCGCAAAAATGTCAGTTAATATTTTGTCTCAAAAGGGTTAAAGAAGTAAAAAAAGAAGTAAAAGTAAAATGGCTCTAAATGGATTATGCATGAAATCTTCTTCAGATCTTTAACTTGTCATATATATTCATCTCTTACTCTTGTTTTCTGATGAAACTCAAACTGATAGGGTTTAGTTAAAAAGAACAAATTCCTTGGGTAAAACTAAGTACATTTATTGATGCAAAATATTTCGAGCTTCTTTTTCTCTTCTTTGGTTCAGCCAAACTGATTAAATGCTCCATTTGAATAGTTCAGAAACTATGTTGTAGAAAAGTGTGTTAGCATGGTTTATTTCATGGTTTTTTTTTTTTTTTTAGTTGGAAGAATGTAATGGTTTATTTCAGATTGAATTTGAAAGTGACATCTTTTTTTTTTTTTATTCTGCACAAACGCAGCACCTGATGAAAAGGAGGGTGAGTTTTGAAAAATGATAATCAAGTGAACAGATAGATGTGTTTAGTTGTTATATAGCTAGCTACTCAATGTGATAAAGTGTTAATGATTTACTGTTTGATATGTAATGCGTTTTGTCTGTGCTTTTTGTTTTATATTGTTTTATGAAGGGACTGTAAAGAGAAGGCGTCACAATGGAAATGTCACACAGTGTTTGGTTTTTAAAGAATCTAAAGATGTCCTAGAAAGCTGCTGTACAGGTGAAATTCATGAATGCAGCCAATCACACTGTTTTGCTGAGGAGGAGTTTATGTGCTTTTGCAAAAGTTCACATGCATTGTACCACACAGTAGTGAATGTAGCCTGTTGTAGATGCACTTTTGCAAGAGTCCATACACACATGACTGAGTAAAGCAAGCTCATTACACTTCTTCACCTTACATTATTTGAACATTAAAAAGATGAAAAGGACTTCAAAAGTCATTTAAAGCTTCCAGTTCATTGTTTTACTTCCTTAAAGACTGTATATTGAGCACTTTAGTTCTAGATTCATCTTTTGCACCTTTAAGTAGTAATACTATAGTTTTCAATTAAGAAAAAAAACTAGAGTTTTTGTTATATGAACAAAATATATTGACATTTATTAGTTTTTCTTTGCAAAATAAAAGTAGTCTCCTGTCCTGGACCCCAAAACAATTTTTCTTTAAATTGAAAAAGAAAATGCATTTCACTGATACATGTAATCACAAATCTGTTTCTTAAATTTGTTAATGTCAAAATGTAATTAAATCAACTGATATTATATATGTTTCCTGTGTGAGCACTACATTATCATTTTTAATGGGAACATTGGTGATTTCGGGCTACGTCATCCTCTCCCACCGAAAAGTTGAAATGAGGGATGATGCTGAAAAATCTATATTAGTATTGTGTGTATTTCATAGTTTGTTGTGACATCTTCTCTTTGACATCTCCATGTATATTTCATAGAGAGATCATCTGCTCAGAGCCAAAAGGGCATTAACTCACATGTTTTACATAGTGTTAATGCCCTTTTAGCTCTCAGCCAATGAAATGTTAGTCACTTCACTAGTCAGCATTATGTTAAATACTGCATGTGCATTTTGACGGATAAAAGAAACGTCGACTGAGAACCAGGAAGGTTATGAATTACAGCCTATCTGCTTCTCAGTTGATGCATTTAGAAATGTTCACTTGGAGTCATGCAGTATGTATGAGCTCAAGAAATTCTTGTTCCAATGCACTCTCAAATTTTCTAGAAATTAGCTGATTTTTGTTTTTTTCAGGAGGAAGTGAGGGGGTAGTATGTGGATTACGATTGATCTTGGCTATATCAGGGATATCACCGAGATGTATACTTTGTAGGCTTTTTATTGCTTTCCTCTCAAAATTGGTCAATGCATTGCCATATTAATTATTTCATTAAAGAGGAACATGCAAACTTTTTTGCATCTTAGGTGGTCTTCATTGAGGGGCACCCTTTAGATAACGATGATTCATAATTTTGAAACTGGACAAAAACTGGAGGTGAATACTTTTTGGGAATAGAGTTAGTTCTTATGAACTAGAAATGTCCCTTTTCCCTGATTTTTTACAACCAACTTGCAAACTTCTGTAGATATTGAATTTTGCATGCATTGTGTTTGGATTTGAGAAAACAAGAAAAAATTGACATGAACTGATACCATATTAAATTCATTGAAGTAACTGCATATTGGTGAATAACTCATGGTTGTTTTTTTCAAATTGTTGAATAGTTTTTGTAATCATTTTTTTATTGTGAATATAGCTAATTGAATGTTGCTTTCATGATTTTATTAGCATAAGCTAATTTTTTTCTCTTTTTTGCAGTGTAATTTGATATTGTAACAACATCGAAAATACATCTTATTTAATAGTAATCAGAATATTATCATTTTCAGTGGAATGTTGCTCAGGTAAAAATAATGTGAATTTATAATCCAGTTCCATTTTGCCTACTTTACCTTGTTTGTGCTCTCAATTCTCTGAACATGATGGCACTATTGTGATATACGCACCACCAAAGTGATTACCTTGACAAGGTTCATTAAGCAGAAAACAGCCATAATCCAAGAGATCCGGAGCAGAAAACTACCCTAATTTGGTTCTAAATTCACATTTTGTTTGACTACAGGTTTTACTGGATGATATCCATTTTCATTTTTCCCCTCCATGGAAATTATCCATCTCTTCTGTATTTATGACCGTGCATGAAAACCACTAGAGTTGCAGTCACGGAACAAACGCCGGTGGTGAATTACGGTCGAATGGAGGAAATGAGATTTAGCTTGTCGTGCTTTTATGCGTTCCTTTTGATGCATGTTTTTATGCTGAAACAAATCATTAAGGTAATCTGGAGAGATATGTATGATGATGATGAACATTGCCGATGCCTGGCCTTATCGACTAATAATATAAAAGCCATGGTATCTAAATTGACAAAATTGCTAGGAATGGAACAAAGATATGCAAATGTTAAAATTAACTCATGGAATGCTGAACAATTTTTGTAGCCGGGTAGAGTCTCTTGTTTGTATAATTTCTTATTTTCTGCCAAAAACTGTTGTGGAAAATTTATTTATCTGATGTTGTAAGTTGCATAATTTTTGTAGGTGATTAGAGATATGTTTATTAGGAAAAAAAGTCTCTAAAAAGGGGACTTCCTTAGTAACTTTTCTGACAACTTTACTTGAATGATGAGACCGTGGGGAAAATGTGCGAGTGAAATGCCGGTGAGTGATCAGTGCTTGTATCAGGTATTGACACTTGCTAACCATTGAGGCGAATCTTAATCAGTCAAGCTTGATTTTATATAAGGGTGATGCTCTTCTGTTAAACTAGTTTGCCTGGCAAGTGTGTTTGTCGAAGAAATAGAGTCCTATACAGCTGAGGTAGGGTGCAGCTCTTGACACAGCGAAGAATCGAAATGTCTTTAACAAAAGGTCAACCGTCAAGTTAGCACTTCCCAGAGTTCACTTTACAATCAAATTTGCTTTCACGATGTTCCCCAAGACCCATTGATACTCACCTTGTCTACTGAAATTGGATTTCTTTGTCAGATGACTATCCCATGTGTTTGGATTATAGTGTATGGCCATGTTACAGTAATCCAAAGTTCAGACATTGAGATATTTAATTAAACTGTCGATCTTTAGTTACAGAAAAGGGGATATTATTAGGCTTTAATCCATATACAGTACTTTTAATAATGGACTTGCGTTTGAGTACACATTGTGTTTTATCAAATGCAACTGGAGATCATTGATAGAATTTCATTTCATTTGATTTCACGTCTTTCATTTCATATTGAATGTTATGTAGAATATTTGAAGTAATGCTTTGGTAAGGGGAATTTGATTCATGTCGAAAAACCTTATATTATGAGAATAAAGCTAATTATCATTCATGCCCATGTATTACATGTGACTGTACACCCCTTGTAGATTTCAAAAGTACAGGTGGCAATTCCTGAAACATGAGGGTGAACAAAAATAATTCTCAAGTTTCTGGACATTCATAAAGGGATCAAAATTGAATTTATGTGAGGCCATGACCAAATCTGTGAAAGGACTCAACATGGTGGTGTCATATTACAAAAATGGAATATCAAAATATCAAGGGGAGAAAAAGAGAAAGGAATTCCAAGAAGCTTAAAACATTTTAAAATAAGAGATCAGAGGAAGGTAAGTACACCTTTGATAAAGGCAGAGTGAACAGATAAATCAGAATTTGATAAAGGAAGAGATATTTCCTGCACAGTCATTTGTTTTTAGTCCTACATTTGAAGTTTGAACGGTGAGAATATTCTGTGGGATAAGCAATGATGCTGATATATTCAGAGGTTCCAATTTAAATATTTTCTTTAGTCGAGGGGTATATTGATGACAAGAAATATCATGGTTGTGTTCTTTTGATCCTCAGGCAGTGTGATCTATATGAAAATAACACAATGGAAGAGGGTTAAGAGGCAAAGGTGGCAATGTGAGAGAGAGAAAGAAGAGAGGAAGAAAGAGAGGGGAGGGAGAGAGAGAGAGAATGCAAGACCATCTTGCTTAGACAGAGAGAACGAAGGAGGGAGAAGACTAAAACATTTATAGAAGTGATGAAGATATGCAGGCTTAAATGTACCTCGCAAGAAAACATATTAAAGCTCATAGATAGTCTCGGTAGCAAAATTCATACTGGCAAGAAACTTATCTAACATAGTCACATACTATTCTCCTTTTATCATAAGACACATGTACGAGATTATTTAACATTCCATTCACGATTTCGAACAAATTTTAGTGTAAATATCTGTAAGAAACGCTTGGTAACGGTTTTTCACTGCCTCACGCTGAGACCACATCCACCCGAAGGTTCCCTGCACAATAAACCCAGCGCTTCGCACTATGTGTAGCGTATTCTATACACACAGCAATCCTCATGTGAGTAGTGTGTATGGCCGTTGTTTTAATTTACATCCCCTCTTTTTTGGGCCAGGGATTTTTATTACTTTTCACCTCTCATTCAATAAATATTTCACTTGAGGAGGAAAAACCTTCACAGCATCTTAGTTATGTTAATACCCTGCTGTTTATTAAGTAAAATCAAAGAAATCTCACGAAAAGTTTTTGAGGGCTTCCCAAAACTATCTGTTACCTTTAAGGAAAATGGGAAGAGGTTGGGGAGGAGGAAAGATTTTAGATAAGGAAATACAAAGTGTAGCTGGCCAGAGTTGAGTGAATGATGATAAAGTACATTCACGGAAAAAAATGATCAGACAACGAAAAGGGAACATGTAGCAAACGGAAAAACCATGTAGAATGGCAAGGATAGTTGTAAACATGATTATATGGAAATATGAGACACAAGGATATGAAGTTATGCAAGGATCAAACAAAAATGGGAAGGAGAAAATACACTGATGCATTGGACAAATAAAGTATATACCTAATCTGGAAGGAGAAACTCTATACATGCAGTCTGACCTTTTGGAACTCTAGGATTTACCCCTGAAGATATTTTCATTTCATTGACTAAATTTAGGAATGGAAGGTGGCTACTGTATAAATTTATTCGACAAGCTTACTACACATCACAGAATGTTGGAAAATTGATATACAACTATGTTTGCTAATTTTTAAAAAGGGGGAGGGGTAATATGGGCAAAAACTATGTATGCTAAATTTTTTTTAAAAGGGGAGGGGTAATATGGGCAAATTTACATACAAATCCTAGCATGCTGAAGTATCTGACTTTATGCTTTACTAGATGATAGCTTTGAAGTTAGTTTTTACTAAAAGAAAGGTGTGTATGTAGCCCTATATATAGCCAAAATACAGGGACCCTGATTGGGTTAGCTAGGTCATACAAATATGATGAAATTCATTTTCATGCTTAAGCTATGCTACTTCTCAATTTATAAAAAGTTAAAATACAGGCATCTTTTTTGTAAGGAGAGATCAAAATATCTTATCCATTTCTCGCACCCTTCTCAAAAATCCACTTCAATCTAAGATATTTAGATGTAACTAAAATATTAACTACAACTTATGTTTGAAAATTTTCAGTATGAATAAATTGTTGATAAACTGGAATGCTTGCTACAGAAAGAGAATGGATTAGTATTGTGTGGAATATGACTATGTATTTCTCTTTAGCCAATTAAGCATTGGCCCTGAAATGATGTTATATATGGCTGTTTTTAATGCACTTTTACTCCATCAATAATTATGCAGGACCTGTCATTAATATTATAGATGTCACTCAAACGTAAAAGCCTTTAACAGCACAGCTCTTTTCATGTAGCTAAATTCATCTACAATACATCATTTATACTTGACTGATATTTTTGGAATTCTAGGCTTTTCGTTTATGCAGAATGCAATGAAATCGTTTATTGAACTTTGGGTGTTGTTTAACCTTCTCATAGCAATGCAGCAAGTGTGTATAAGATCTTCATCTCGACTACCTGACCTTTCCTTTGTGCCTTAGGAAGTGTTTTCCTACTTCATCGCTTGACAGCCTTGTCCCAAATGAGAAGTTTGGAAAGTAAATAGTCGCAGACATATTTACTGGAATTTTGCAGCAAAAGAAGTTAGTGTCCTTGCATATTATGTTATGCAATTAGGCCAATGTAAAGGTCTTTGTGCATGCATGTGTATATAAGGAAATAATCGGAGGGATTAAGTACTTTCCTACTTTTGATCATTTCAATTTAACAGTAAAGGGAACCCTGTTTGAAACAAGCTCATTTCTGCTCTGTTTTGCAAAAACTTATTTGTAAGAATATTTGACACTTGTTTTTCACAATTATTCACTCAACCAAATCAAATCATAGCCTGCTTATGTGACTGGTAAATGAATATGGAGGTTAAGTTGACCATAATCTTGTTCCTTGTGTTATCATTAAAAATTGTAATCGCTATCTCAGGTAGATGTGAGGTTTCTCCAATTCACTATCATACACAACATAAGTGTATTATCACATATTTTTCTAAATTCAAGGTCATCTTGCCACTAGTAATATTTATGTTTATGACATGTAAATTAGGAAGAAAACAATATTGAAAAAGAAACTTTTATATCTTGATATTCTAATGTAAATCAGACATTCTCATGTGAATATTAACAAAATTGATTATGTAATAAAGATTAAATTCAGCTTTGTGTGAGTGGGCTATTGAAAGCAAAGAAAGAAAAGGTAATAGTTAAGAGTAATGGAGAAAAAATAAGCAAGAGCAAGAGGGGGAAAAAAGAGGAAAAGGAGAGAGTGAGAGAGAAGAGAGAGAGAGAGAGAGAGAGATGACCCATTGAGAACACAAGTTTAATACTGTACACCAGGACCTCAGCTTTTATTGGATTCTAAATGCCACATGCAAATGTGTAATATGATTGCTTGACATTTGCTTCTTGCCGTGCATTACAACGTTTAGTCCGAGATTTATTTCCCCTATCCCACTTTCTACTTTAATTGGGAGGAGGCAAAGAAGACAACATGATATGCCTCCTCTAGAAAGCTTGATGATGGAAAGTCAGCCGTTGCATTCCCAGATGCAAGTGTATTAATGAGAGGGGAAAACATACATGAGGACGTTTTTTCAACCAAGGAATGACCTCTGCCATAAATGAGGAGTATTATATTAATGTGACTTATCTCTGATAAGATGGCAGTAAATTTCGAGCTAAGAGCCAGCATATTATAATGAAACATTTGATGTGAAAATATAGTTTTTAAAGTAGTCTTCTTTTCTCTTATCATCAGCTTTGAATTCAGGAGTGTATTTTCATTGTCTTGAAATAATGATGTAAAAGTGGTGTAACAGTATTTAACCTAGACACTCTTAGAAATTTAAGGTTTAGGTCAAGGATTTATTGCCAGAATTGTGGCTGTCTCCATTTGATGATTAGATGAAACTCAAACATACATTCTAGAACCTTCAGCGTACCTAAGACTTGTTGTTTTGTGATAATGAAAATTACTAGTTGAAGGAAGATAATTGCCTGAATGTTCCTTGTCTATCACTCACCATCATTGGCTAAACCAGCGTTTTGGAGAAGACGTTAAGTTAGACGGAGTTGTTTGATGATTGAGACAGAACGGTTATCAGGTGAGTCTACACATAACCCGAAGGGATTAGTTAAACAAAGTCTCTGCTGTTTATTCCAGCTTCTTTCCTGCCCATTATTCTCCATCTCACCCTGGTAGCATTGTTATTACAGTCTCATGCCAGAAGCTACTTCCAAACAAAGTATTGATTTATCACTGCCATCTTTATCTCTTCCTTTCCCTCTCAATTTATTCCTCGGCACCCGAAGAAGAAGAAGGTGGCTTGCAGTCGTGTTCCAACTGAATCTCATCACAACTTTGTGTCATGCTTTATTTAGCATTGGCTATAGAGAAACTGGGTTTGTTAGGGCATTTTGTTAAGGTCTCAAATCTCAAAAGGGATAAAGTAAACTTGCTGTAGGAGGAAGCAATTCAAATTGGTGCACTTCCTCTGCATGTGAATGTGCCAAGGGATGAAGAGCATATCTCTTCCTAAAATTTCACTCTGTAACCATTTCAAAGAAGCAACATTTTGGTTACTTCATCATTCACATTTGTTTTATTGTGCGTTATGTCCTTACGATTGCCAGATAGAAATATTTATGTCATGTCACTTTATTGGTGGCAAAACTTCATTTTCATAGAATTAAACATTGGTAAAGCTAATCAGTCTTGACTGTTCATGGTGTTATAGAAATATCCCTTCTAAATATCTCTTCATAAAATTTCACTCTGTAAGCATTTCAAAAAGCAACATTTTTGTTTAATATTGTATCATACACATTTGTATTATTTCCCAAACTTTGCGACATATGCTACTTAGCTCTTTTAAAAAGATAATAGATTTCCTTTATTTATTACTTTTTTCCTCTCATGGAGTGGATGCCCCAACAGCAAAAGTTGATTTTTGCAGTGGTCCCTCTGTAGTAATTAAAAAGGGGGAAAAATAAGATAGGGGCATATTTCACTAAGTTTCCAAAGAGGTATGGTGTCTGGATTTTGAAGAATATTTCAGACATTCCAGAACAGGATTTCATGTGGACTAATTTCCGGCAGATTGCACCTATGTGTGATCGACGGGTCTGTTTGCATCCACATGAAATGTGCCACAATCACACAATCGTTAAAATGATTTAGATGGTGACGATAATTATGATAGAGTGTGTGTTTAAATTGGCAAGAGACGAGTTGCGCAAACATGCTGCTTGATCATCGTCACAACGAACATCTGTCATCCAAGACCCATGTCACGTGACCACTTTTTCCCTTCATTTGTCAAATACTCACAAGCAGTGGCCATCAGCATTCAATAATTGTTAGGTTTTGCCTAGCAGTGGTCATTGCTGACAAGTAATTTTCCTCATTATGTTACCTGTGTGTACTGAGTTCAGTAAATGATTAAATATCCATCTGATATTCTGATTCTGTGAAAGTGTTAGGGGTACAATTTCGCAACAAAACGTGAAATAGAAGAGAAAGAAGAAAAGGATACAGGCACATGTTGTGATATGACACAGGATCTTATCAGTTAAATGTTAATGAATTTTTAATTGTATAATGTTAGATTTCAACCATAGATATATGTCTCTTCAGGAAACGTCAGCTTGAGTTAAATTGATCTTGAGTTCTGGTAATTGCATTCTGATGGGAACTGGCTTTAATTGAATTTGAATTGTTTATCTTGCAGTAAGTGGGTTGTTTGGACAGGTAAAATGTAAACAAACTGATCGAAACATGCTGAAAGTCTTATTTGCTGGAAAACCATAAGTTACCCAAGTGTTATGCATGTTATAGGGACTACTAGCTTAACCTTCCTTTGCTCAGCTTTTATACACTTTCAACCAAAATCATTGGGCAGATATCATTTATTTGTAATCTTGAACATTCAGTGTAGGTTTGGTACGATTCGGTGAGAATTAATTTTCTTTCTTTCCTGGAACTCGATAATTTTTATCCTATTGCTAGCTACGACTTTCATGTGAGGGATTGATTTTGGTTGAAGAACTGAATACTCTGCATAGCTTTGAGCCATGGTCACTCTGAAGAGAACTTGATAGCTGTTAAATGAAACAGCAGAGTTTAGAGGGAAGAGAGTAATCTTTGCATCTTCGAGCCTTAGGCGGATCAAGTGTGGTAGTGGACTATTGGCGCCACGTCCCATACCTACCCGATCCATTGCCTCAACTCGAGACGTCAAAACCTCCCCGTTTGCATGAATAATGAAGAAGATGTGCAAGGAGAAGGAGGCTGTGAGCAGGAGAATGACTAGATTAGGCCCGCAATCTGATGAATAAGTCTTACATTTCTGCAGTGGAAAGTCAGTTACAGTTTTCAGTTTCTCCAAAAAGGGTAGAAGAAAAGGTTGTCAAGTGTTTTTATTCGATAGCTGGCATTTTGATGGCAGTAAAGGCCATCAACGTTGGTTATCGGTTGAGGGCTTGCCTTGATCTGTACCAAACATGAAATGTAGTCTCTTAATTGTTTTTTTTTTCCACGACCGACCCTATAGCGGGGACTTTTTATGAAACAAATGTGAAGATGCATCGCTCTAATAAAAAGTTTATGACTAGAGGTGTCTTTTATTCAGAGAATTATATTATTATTATTTCTTCAAGAGATGCCTTTAGCAGATTGTGGAAATCAGTGCCGTTTTAACAAAAAAAAAACCCCCAAATTTTGTGATACCGTACTGTATTCATTTAGAATTTGTTAGTCATCACTTTATCTGAGAGTAAGTTTATATATATACATTTGCAACTTTAATAAGTCCCTGGAGTAAATAGGATTGTAATTTCTAAGTTATTTTTTTTATATTATTATACTGAAGAAGAGTAAATAATGCTGCAATTTTGAGTATGTCTTAACAGTTTGTTGCTTCTTGGTAGTTACCACACTCTCCTCCATAGACTTCCCCTTTAATATCCCAGGGGAGCATATCTTTTTATCATGTAAATGCATTGGTACATGACTACAGGCTCTATCATTTCATGCACCTGTGTATGGTGCGTCGGTATCGGGGAAAGATGCCTCGGGGCACCAACTTCTCAAACCCTGGATTTCAAGTTCAAGTACGCCATTACCAGACCATATTCCTCCCTGGATGATGGATTGGGCAAGAAAAAATATGCGTGAGAAATGGAGCAAACTCATACCAATAACGAGAGGAAGAATTTGCATAGATGGAGCCAGTGAGGAGAAGTGCTATGTGCCCAAATGAAAGCAATAACAAAATTTGCAATTGTAAATCAGAAGAGCGTTCATACATGCATGGAACGTACATTGAAACGATGCATTGTACAACATGAGCTTGCATGGCTGGCCATTTGTGCATAGGATACCACAGCAGTTACAATGGGATCATACTATTTCATATTAAGTCTGTTCATTTTACGGATATGATCATCATAAAGGTTTTTCATTTATTGTGAGAACTAGTTGTGAAAAAAAAATTTCAAGAAAAAAATGATCACTCCTGTGAAAGTAGGGTAATGCATGAATAACCAAGTCATATTTATTTCTTATTTCTCACACTTAAGATCTGTAGGTTCATTTTATTTTACCATGGAACTTCTTGGTAATGCAGTTAACTGCTTTACTGATTATTAGCAACACATTAGTATTTATTGGTGCCCCAGATCCATAGAGATCCATCGTTTTCTTTCCCAAACCCACCCATTTCATTTTGCGTCATTGACGTTGCCAATGTGTGAATAGAGATTGCAGGGATATGCTAAGTACATACTTCAGACGTAATTGCCGGAGCTGATATATGCACATGGTAAAGTGGACGAGGTATCTATAACTTCAATCCATATCCCATTTCAGTTAGCCAAACAGCTCGCCCCAAAATGAGGGGCTGGTTTTCTGTTTCCGCATCAACTATTCATGATAAGCTCTCTGGTAATACAGAGAAGATGATGTTGGGAGAAGTTGACTGCTGATTAATGCTCTGCATCCTGCATCAGTGATGATGAATTCTACCACTCATGGTGGAGATGGTCTCCTTATATGATTGAGCATCTAGTGGGTTAAAGTCTACTTGAATATTTATTCTTTCTTAAGCACTAAGCATTTTTAAAATAGCATAAAACTAGTAATCTATTTCATGTCAGTAAGGTCTCTTTATAGAAATATTTGTGCCGTAATGTCAGTGCAATGTTGGTGATGAAACTTGATATATTTCCAGATTCTTTATGGAATTTATTGAAGGGTGAAGCAAATTAAAGTCTATTGTACATTCTCAACTATCCAGAGGTCTCTATAAATTTGTGATGCTTTGTTTTAGTCTCTAACAAAAATGTAATGCTTTATTTTACTCTCTGACAAAAAATCTAATGTTTCATTTTAATCTATTAAAGCAAAATATTATTGTATATTAAATTCTGCAACTGTGGGGGAAAAAAGATTATTGACAGTCACGGGAACCTCAAGAAAAATTTCCAATTTGTACATCCTGTAAAACTTGTCAATAATATCACTAGCCTGTTAAATAGTTAACACTTATATGCTTCGTCCTGCTTTGATATTACTTGGAAATGTTTGCCATCTTGTTAAACATAACTTTGAGCTATGTGAGAGTGTTATTTGCATGAAAAGTGAAAATGTGTCTTGTTTGTTCTGTATATGCCTTTTGTGTTTAGTATGTTAAGCAGCGCTTCCCATCAGATTGATATTAATTTTGTTTATAGCAAGGTTCCCTTCTTGCATGGGCTTACTGGTGTCGCCTGCACAGTGCTAGCAGTCAAAATTTGAAAGAGCAGAGATTTGTCACAGACTCCTAAGTTTAGACCTTGACTTCGGAAGATTGTGTTATTTTGGAGACAGTATTCTTGGGTTCTTTTTAGGTGAAATGAAATGTGATGATGAGGTCAAATCAATTGAAATTGATATGATGTATATCTATTGTCATTATATTTCCCATTTACTTATCCGATATAATTGCTCTATGTACATATATATATATATCATGCAAGTTTATTTTATTACCTACATTTTCTGGCAGTATTATGAGAATTTTGTTCTACTTGTGAAAAACTAATATCACAGGTTTAGATTGTTTATTTTGTATAAATGATGGACAAGTTTTCCATGTGTCAGTATTGCATTGTGACTGTTGATAGGAGTACAAAAATAGTGTTGTCTTTGGATGAGTAG